>CM076571.1:302837131-303287801 GCA_034641835.2 Pinus albicaulis
GTGCCAATAACTAGCCTAACATCTTAAATTTGAGCTTCAAAGGCAGCAAATCTTTGACTATCATAGAGAGATCCCTCTCTGGACCCAGGAGGGCTAGATCCTGAGGTCTGAAAGTGGTTCTGATGTTGTATCATCTTTTGGTATTGCCAATCTGGCCAAAACATGGGAACCCCAACATAATGGAGACTCCGCTGGGGAAGTGAGTGCTTTTCACCTTAAACATCTTTAGGCATTCAAAAGACCTACAATCTCTGGTTAGGTTTGTAGTTAAACACTCCTATTCTCACATCAACCTCTATACCATTTATTGTGTTCTCCCATACTCTTGGACAGAGTCTGGAAAGGGCCAGGTAGCCTCCAGATCTCACACTCTTTCAGAGGTGACATATCTGGTAAATGCCCTCCCAGTCAATCTCTGGTTAGAGTTTGCTGTGTTTGGAAGATATCATGAGGACATCTCAAGCATTGTGTTAGCACCATACAAAACATCCTAAACCTTTCCACCCTGGTGACTCCATATTTCCTAGTCATTTCAAAGACTCCACTGGTGATCAGTAGGCCTGGTGATTATCTTGGTTCACATTAGACTCCACTGGGAGACCAGCCTCTATAACAACATCAACCACAGTAGAAGTAACAAGTAGGGTTAAGCTACTTGGTCAGAAAACAACATTTTGGCTTCTAGAACCATTCATACAAGAGCTTACCCTAACCCAGACCCACCTGAAATAGTTGACAACCCTGAGAGTATCCTCAAGGGAGCTCTTACACCTAGAAGACCAACTATTTCCAGACACATCCATAGAGCTAACTCTGCACCGGAAGATCTTACAACTCTATCACACTTTCACCTTGACCTAGACCTACCTAATAGATTACCTAGAACTAGGTCATTTAGTATCTTAGACCAGCCAGACCCTGAGCTTCTGATTGCGTTGACGGCAAAGTCATAGACGCCCCGGGGTAGACGAGACCCCTCCATCTACACCACACGGTATCCACTTCATTCAAAACTTGGGGCTCGGTGCCCTAGATGCTCCAACGAGCCTCTGTACCGGTTCCTAGTATCCCTATCATCCATATACCAGCTGCGCAAGTTAACCCTTTACCTCATCAGAACATCATTATGGTAGCCTGGTATGCACCTCTGGTTTTACCTCAACCTCTAGTACCCTTACCAAATGATTATCAGTCAAAGATCCCACACTTCACTGCAAAAGAGTCCATCCATGACCCGGTAACATGTAGATAAGATGGAAAGATTCTTTTGACTACATGGAAATAGATGATGATACGATTAAAATGAGAATAACGATTAAAATGAGAATCTTTGCACAAAGCTTAGGGGGTGATGTGAAGAAATGGTTCAAAGGCCTACCCCCAGGTAGCATCAACGATATCCCAGCTCTATATTAGACTTTCATAAACAAATGGGAAACTAGGGCAAATCCTCGCCAACTCCTGGTAGAATACATGACCCTTAAAATAAACGTAGGGGAGAGTGTTCACAATTATACAACAAGTTTCAACAGCATTTACAATGCCCTCCCTCCACATATGAAACCTCCACAAGGCATGGCCCTAGCAAAATACCCGAAAGGCTTTGATGCAGACATGGCCTACAAGCTTAGGGATGAAGAGTAAAACACATTGGAGGACATGCAAAAAGGAGCAGTGAACAAGGAGGCAAATCTGATTGAGAAAAGAGCAAGACTAAAATCTGAGAGAAGGGTAACATACAAAGATGACAATGTAACTTCCACTTCTAACCCCTATTATGATAGATTATCTAAGAATGTGGAAAATTTACAACAAATGATGGAAAAAATGGTTGTCACAATTAGCAATCAAAACAGAAACCAAAACCAAAACCAAAACTTTAGAAGAAACAATAACACTCCCAGCAGACAAAAGGAATCGATTAACAAGTTATTCCCCCATTCCAAAACTTCCTTGATGAGGAAGAGGGAATCATAGAAGAGTCTGAAGGGAATACAATAAACATGTTTGAAACAGAAAATTGAGTCCGTGGCTATCCCACAGAAGAAGATCAGCCCTTATCCACATATTGGGATGAGGAGTGGTCAGAATCTAAGGATTACAGACTTGGATTTGAAAATGCTATCATGCAGGTCAGAGAACAATATGAACTTAGGAGCAAAAAGAATCTATACACGTCCAAGCCAGAGACTCCTGAGATTACCATTAAGAAAATACCTGAGAAATCTTCTAAAGAAACTTCTATAAATAACAAATCAACAGCTGAGAGTTTTGAGAAAAACAAAGAAAAGGACAACCAAAACACTGAAAAACAAAGCCAACCAACTAGTAGCACTAGCACTGTAGTTAGTGCTCCTGATAAAACAACTCCTGACCCTGTACATAGTGAGAAATCACAAACTGATTCAGCCACTAAGACAGTGGCAAATAAAACAAAGTTAAGCGCTCCAAAGACCCAATCCACTTTCAATATAGAAAGTGAAATTGCAAAGATCAAAATCTCTGTACCACTATCTGAGCCTGCCACTCAGGATGTATATAAAGGCAAAATTTTGAAAGCATTGAATCTGGGGGAAAACAGTGACACTGTAAATCTGAGTGATGATCAACTTGCCCTCCTGTTTGGTCCAAAAATCGAAGGGAAGTTTTAGGAAGGGGTAGTCCCCCCTTTTTATATCAGTCTGAATGTCCATGATAAGATTCTCCACAATGCAATGCATGATTCTGGAGCATCACACAACCTTATGCCTAAGGTAGTAATGGAGAGATTAGGCCTAGAGATAACTCGTCCCTATAAAGACCTATACTCATTCGATTCTAGCAGGGTAAAGTGTCTTGGCCTGATCAAAGATCTATGTGTGAGCTTGACCCAGATCCCAGCTAAATGTATGGTCATGGATGTTGTGGTGGCAGATGTGCCACCCAAGTATGGCATGTTATTATCGAGATCATGGGGAGCCAAACTGAAAGGAACAATGCAGATGGATGGCTCATATGCCACTGTCCCTATATTTGGCCAACTTAGAAGACTATATAAAGAGGCACAGATGAAATTCCTGGTTAGCAGCCCCGAAAAGCCTGAAAAATCCCATTTATACTCTGTGCACACCGATCTAGATTCTTTAATTCTCTACAATGACCAATCCTTAGGAGAGCCAAGATCAGAAAACAGGGATATTAACAATGACACAGAGCCCATGGACCTTAACATAATAGCTACCCTAGACTCAGAAGAAAATGATGAAGAAAACCATGAGAGCGATATACTAAAGTGAAACTACGAGTGAGCCAAAAACGAGACAAACGCAAACAACAAACTAGCCAACTCTCCGATCTCCACACCCATTCCCAAGAACGAAACAACCTCACTCTAATGCAGACTCTGCAACGCAACACAATGGTGAACCTAGCTATAGGGAAGGAAATGACGATGAAATGAAAATGAACCCCTGTGGGAAATGAGTTTCGATGGCTCCTGTACTAGAATAACTGCTGGAGCAGGGGTATGGGTACATAATACAGAAAGTGACTACGCTGAGAGCCATGCATGCAACTTGCATTTCAAATGTACAAATAATATTGCAGAGTACGAGGCTCTCATCCTAGGTCTAAATCTGTTGAAAAATTTAGGGGCCCGTAGAATAACCATGTTAGGAGACTTTGAGTTGGTTATCAAACAGGTGAATGGTGATTACGCAGAAAAAAACCCTAGACTGAGGGCATATAGGAATGATGCCATGGATATATTGAAACCTTCATGGAATATGAGTTGGTGTTTGTTCCTAGGAGTCAAAACGTTATTGATAACGGATTAGTTTGCCTAGCTAATTCATATCCTAAGGCTCCAGTTGACCAGCAAATCATCATTCAGACCAAATTCAGACCTGCAGTGCCAGACAACGAAAAATATTGGCAGGTTTTTGAAGGAGACAAACAGATTGAAGATTTTCTTGTGGGCAGAAATGAGTTTGGATTTCATAGCCCCCATGAAATTCCTTGACAAGCAAGCAGGGGGCTAATGATTTTAAAGCCTTCAAGGAGTGCCTTTTTTCCCGAAAACTCATCTTCCTTTGTCTATCCATGCTTTACCTTATATGCTTTACCGTCGCCGATTGTCCCCAAAGGGCCTACACTACCCTCATACCCCCCGCAAATTATCCCTTTGAAACTTTGTTTTTCCCTTGCCAAGGTACTCCTTTTTACCCCTCTATTTCCCCATTAGCCTCTTAAATCTCCCCAACATCCCCTTTAAATCTCACCATCACCCGTTATCTCCCTATCGTTACCCTTTATAGGCCTCAAAATGGAATAAAAGGTTTAAAAACCCACTTTAAACATTATAATAGGCCTAGCCCTTTTTCTGCTAGCCCCCGCACCTTTTTTCTCTACGTAGCCGGCCGCTAGAACCACTTTCCAGCCCAAAAAGCGCCTATCTCCAATGTGTATTGGGTGCAACATCAACCATCGATCTTATGGATCGGACGGTGATCGTTGACCCCACAACCTTCTGTGTTTCCCCATTATAACTCCTGACCATGCCATCGTCATCCATTACATGCAGATCTGACGGTCCGCAATGCGCCCGCACCGGTGGTCCCCATACACTGTTCATAAACCTGGTGGTTTCTATCGCACCACCTTTAGGCGATAGGCGGTTTTCCCTCGTCGACCAGCGATTCCATACATCAAGCGACACGTGGCCCCGACACTGTTTCAAAACCGTCGGTTCATCACGCATTAACGTTCGACCCAGGATGCTGAGTGATATTGCTGTCAGCCGTTAGATCTTTGATCGCCCATCCGATGGTCATCGCTCATCAAAGTTGTGCGTTCAATAACCCTTCTCTGCCATTCCCCTAGCCCACTGTCCATCGCCCTCCGTCGTGTCTCCACTGTTGATCCCCGCCAGGATCAATGATCTGAATCCGTTCGCCCGCTGTTGAATATTCCGCCACTGCCCGGTCTCACCACGTCACCCCCACGTGCACCCATCATACGTCCTCCCATGCATCGCATATATTTGTGAAAACTTCGTGTTTTTAAGGTTTTTTCATTCGTATTTTTCTCCGCAGACCGCCAACCTCCACATGTGCATTTTTTGCCATTCCTCTGCGATTTCTCCTCCATTTCATCATATGCACGGCCATTTCCTCTATCCGCACCGCCTCCATCATTCCCGCCCATGGATTGCTTGACAAGTTTGTTGTTTTGCAGGGTTTCAAGCGGGGAAAACCATCATGGCTCGTTATCTCTGTCACACTGGCAGATATTGCAGAATAGGTCATGTACAGAGATACATTTAGTGAATCCAAGCCTAGGAAGGTGATGCATGTGACTGCATTTAAAGAACCGGGCCGAGAAATCTGTAAAAGCTTCCCCGGGGCCATTAAAAGCGCAGTTTTCTCCAACAGAGATATAAAATGGAAAAGTAGAGAGGTTAGGGCAGGCCAATGAAGCTTTTTGAGCCCTATGTAGTGGTTTGAGAAGCAAAGCACCAGATGGAAGACCCAGAAACCACGCAGAAGGTACAACACACGGAAATCAACACACATCAGGGTTTTCGCTGCAGCAGAATTTTTTACTTCATTAGGTACAGGGTGCCCATACATTTTTTATTCCACACCGTGTCCCTGAAGAAATTTCCACCAGACAGCAGATCGAAACTACCAGAGCATTTATATGGTAGACTTCTCAGCAATTTATTTTATTTTTGTCCAAATCACCAGGAGTACCACAGAGTACTGCAGCCGAAATACATCAAAGTCATATCCAGAAGAAGCAGAGGCCTGAAGAAGACCACTATTTCATCTAAAAATGATAGAAATTGAATGCTTAGGATTTAAAGCAGAATGGTCTTCGGCCCTCTTTCTTTTCAAGAGTTTAATACAACATTTAGTTTTTCACCTACCACTTCTGCTTCTCTTCAGCTATAAAATGCATAAGAAAATATTGTAATGGTTTTTGATGAGATATCGGAGAATTGCAAGAAGCTTCTCTTGAGACGAGTTCTCTGTGTGTAATTGTAAAATAGGCTGGGGAAGATGTATTCTGACTGAATGACTAAGCTATTGGCTATGTTGTACCTTATTGGTGTTGATATTTAATATGACAAGCACATTTCATTGGATCCTGATCTAAAGCTTCGGTGATGTTTTTATATCTTTGTGTTTAATTCATTTCATTTCAGTTCTTCTGGCTTGCATCAGAAATCTGGTATGGGATTTACCCTTGATAGGTACCCTATACTTCTGCTCTCCTTGCCTTTAATGTTTTTCTACTAATGTGTTATCTAAATATCGATTTCAATTGATTTAACCAGTGTAGTGGATGATATTTCCCGCTAGCTGATGTATGAATTAATGGAATCTATTTTTAGACGTGCTTGTTAGGATTTACTTGAATGTGTTGAGAACAATGGGAGGTTTAGAGCTTTGCCTCTGCCTCACTAGGATCTTTCCATTCCAATTAATCCTTTCTCAGTTCCGTTGTGCTGCCTCGGATTGTGTCCAAGCAGGTCTGGAGTAAAATGACCGCTGACCTGATCTATAGGCAGAATTAGATGTTTCTCCTTCTTCATTTTCAGTCCTTAATGTCCCATACCACCCAATCACTTTAGGATCCAAGGCTTTAGATGACTATCCCAACTGAAAGCTTGTGTGTTGAGTAGCAAGTAAATCCTTTCTTGACTCCATTTCCCAATGGACTTGACATTCCTTGAATTACTTCTCTTTTGCCTAAATTCCTTTTTGCCTAGCCTTGTCTCATGCTGAACCCTTCCTTCCTGAATCCCAGCAACCAAACTCAAAATCAAACAAACAAACCTTGTGCCAATAACTAGCCTAACATCTTAAATTTGAGCTTCAAAGACATAAAACCTTCGACTTGTCACAGAGAGATCCTCTCAGACTCAGGAGGGCTAGATCCTAAGGTATGAAAGTGGTTCTGATGTTGTCTCTGCCTTTTGGTCTTGCCAATTCGGCCAAAACATGGGAACCCCAACAATGTCAAACCCAGGGAAGGAGCATTGGACAACAATGAAGAAGGTTTTCAGATATTTACGTGGCACTAGTGATTATGGCTTGTCCTACCAGGGAAGACCAGGATTGGAAAGAATGTTGAACATTCGTGGTTTTGTTGATGCAGACTGGGCTGGAGATCTGGACCAAAGAAGATCTACAAGTGGGTATGTGTTTAGCCTATTTGGAGGCGCAGTCAGTTGGATGAGTAAAAGACAGTCTTTAGTGGCTCTTTCAACTACAGAGGCAGAATACATAGCAGCCACTCATGCAAGCAAGGAAGCAATTTGGTTGTAGAGATTGTGTTCAAGTATGGGGTTGGTACAACAAGCTATAAGGATAGACTGTGATAGCCAAAGTGAAATTTTCTTGGCTAAGAACCCTGCTTATCATTCAAAGACAAAGCACATTGATGTTCAATATCACTTTGTTAGAGATATGGTTGAGGTTAAAAGGGTGTTGCTAGTAAAGGTGGACACTTTGAAGAATGTTGCAGATGCATTGACGAAGTCTGTGAGCACTTAGACGTTCTCTTGGTGTAGAGAATCAATGGGTGTTAGAGAATTGGGCCAATGACTAAGCTTTTCCTATGGTCCCCCCGCGTAAAGAAAACAACAAGTGGGAGAATGTTGGGTATGTGTTATATTCTTTTCCACGACTAAGCAACTAATCACGCACGGGGAGGGTAAGAGGGGGGCGATCCTAATTTCCGGTGGGCGGTTTGCGCCATGGTTTTGTGCATGTTTTTGCACATGGTTTTGGGGTTCGATGGTTTTCGGCCCCTGGTATTTTGTAGATCCGGTCAAGGGAACTACGGTTATGTTCTAATCCAGGGTTAATGGATTGGGTTTTATGTATGCTTCGGCATGTATATATATGTGTTGTAACACTAAAAGGAATATAATGAAAAATCAAGCTGGTCCTCCCGATTTGGGATCCAGGGGAAAATCTCTGTGTTTATCTGTTTTATGTTATATGCTCTCGTTATTGTTTATTTTCTATTATAATATTCGTGTGTAGATAATTTTTGTTCAGGGTTAAAACCTAAAAAGGATTAATATTATAAACCCAATGGATTATAAATAAAATATTAAACCACAAATTCAATATTAAAACCTATAAACTCACAAACCTAAGGAATTAATATTAAAAAACCCAAGGATTGATATTATAAACCATGGTTGACCATGATTGACAATGGTTGACCATGATTGTACATGGATGACCATGATTCACCATGGTTGTCCATGATTTATTTTGACCAAGTGAAACATCAAGATCATTCCAAAGTCCTATGTATACACTACAATACTTAATCAACTATTACATTTAACAAAAATAACATATTGAGTTAACATTTTTCCAAATTATTTGAAATAATATGGTGGTTCCAAAGTCCTATGTATACACTACAATACTTAATCAACAATTACATTTAACAAAAATAACATATTGATTTAACATTTTTTCAAATTATCAATTGAAATAGCATGGTGGTGAAGCCAAAGCTATTTGCAATTTAACAACCAATACTGTCAAAGAATAAATTTACAACACGAAGACCAGGCAATGAAAAAGTTCAAGCCTATTTCCCTTCAGCCTTGGCTTCCACCAACGTTGAGAGTATACAATGACAATACACATTACTCGTACAGACATTATTGAGATAAAATTAAAACAACATTATGACCGGGGAATGAAAAAGCAGATGCCTATTTCCATTTAGGCTTGCAGGCTTCCACTAATGTTGAGACTATGCAGTGACAATACACATTACTCATACAGACAATAATGGAGATAACAGTAAGTAAAATATTCTTGTACCGAATTACCTGCCTATACCTACATAAATAAAAGTTCCCCCAAATTGAATTATAACTCAAACGTTTTTTTATTTATATTTTTCCTAATATGTGGTTCACTACAATCTGGTACTAGCTATTATTACAAGTAGCTGCCAGCATCCACCTTGTAATAGCAACATCTACCTGCTATTACAAATTACAACCAAAAAGCAGCTATTATTACAAGTAGCTAACAACATCCACCTTGTAATAGAAACATCTACCTCCTATTACAACTTACAACCAAAAACCAGCTATTATTACAAGTAGCTAACAACATCCACCTTGTAATTGTTGACATTTCTTTTAATTAAATTTGGAGAAAATCTTATGAATGTGACAACAATAGGATTTGTTGCTAAATTGACTCCATCTAATTCTGATGTGGAGTTATTGCATCCTATATTTTTTGTGAGTGAATTTATGATTCAGTTCTACTCCCAGCTATAAAATGTAAGCTTGTAGAGGCAAATTAGCATGAGGAATGTGAGGTGAGTGGAGGAGATGTGCAGATGAAAAACTCTACTGTTGTAATTCTCCTTTTGCTGAATGAAATTTCCGATGCCCTTGTTTGGTGGACATAGCCCAGATTGGTTGGGTGAACCACGTTAAAATCTTCTTGTCTTCTTTTGTTTTCTGCTGTGTGGATTTGATTGTTTATTTATGTTTTCCGCTGTTTAACTCAAAAATTGGTATCAAAGCTTATTGTTGAGCTGGTATGTGCGTTGAGTCTACTGCGTGTGAGTAGCGTATTATCTCCAGCAAAGCCGTGTGGAGGAGATTTAAATGCCAGGCTATTTATCACTGCAAAGCCAAGAATATTTATCACAGCAAAGTCGTGTTCATAGCCGTTTGCAGGCAACGTTCAGTCAATGGTCGTGCATTATGTATTGTGCGTTGCCAAAGTGCTCAAAGCCGTGAGCTGGAGCTACAACGTTATGAGCTATAGTTTTTTGCAGTTTTTGATGGCGCATGTTGGAAGACACTCCTGCAACGGTTGGTATGTATATATTACTATGCACTCTGTCACTTGATTAACATTCTGAATCAGAGAAAATGTATGCTTGCGTAAAGAATGTTTGAATATCTGGTTCTAATAGTTGCTTCGAATATAATTGCGTTATTGCTGTGAATGGTGGTTATTTTGTTGAATGGAGCCGGTTGTGAGCTGCGTGGATCATGGAAGAGTCGTGAGCTACAAATTGGTGAGGGCTTGTTGAAATTTAAAATCGATTTTAAATGAAACTGGTGGCCATGGATTGTGATACTGTGGATCATTTTCTGTGTTTAAGCTGGTTAAGGTTGCATTTAGGCAACGTTGAACAGTGCGGTGGACTACGAGCCTGTCAGCGTTGAATGGTGAAATGTCGTTTAAAACAAAAAACAGTTTGCATTTTTTTTAAGAACCATTTAAAAAACCGATTCTTTTTTAGTTTTAAAAGATCGATTTGTTTTGAGTTTTAAAAATCGATTTATATATTCTTTATATGAAGTCATATGGTCGCATGTTTTAAAAAAAAATCGATTATTGTAATAATGCCACATATTAGTATGCCATTATTAAGAGCCAAAGGCATTTTGTGAAGGGAATTTTTTTTAATCAAAATTAATATTTTTTTATTAAAATAAAATGTTCATTTATTAATATTTGAAATTGGAGATTTTTGATACAAGCTACTAAACATGGCAAAAACACAAAGTGCTCGATTTGAGATTGAGAAGTTCAATGGGAAAAACAACTTCCAAATCTGGAAAGTGAAGATGCATGATCTACTCGTGCAACAAGATGTGGCGAAGGCGCTATTGGGAAAATCCAAACAGCCTTACACCATGACAGATAACGAATGGAGTGACATGGATGAAAGAGCACTGAGTGGCATTTGATTGTGTTTGGCGGATGATGTTTTGTTTAACATCGTGTCAGAGAAAATTGCTGTTGGTTTGTGGGCAAAGCTTGAAAAGTTGTACATGAAAAAATCCTTAACCAATAGGATTCCTCTGAAGAAATATTTGTACAGCTTGCGCTTGAGGAAGGTACGATGATAACTGATCATCTCAATACCTTTAATACTCTCTTGGTCCAGTTAGAAAGTATAGAAGTAAAATTTGAATCAGAAGATAAAGATGTAACTTTATTATGCTCATTGCCCGAGTCATGGGATCATTTTGTTACTTCTATAAGTCTTAGCTCATCAGAAACCCTTGAATTTGATGATGTTGTTGGAGCTTTGTTATATGAAGAAACAAGGAAAAGGTCAAATTCAGAAACCTCTACATCAGAAGCAATGATGGTCAGAGGTCGTTCTAAAGAAAGACGCTTCAGTAAGCATAACAACTCGCGTTCAAAATCGAAAGGGAAGAAGAGTAAGGTAAAGTGCTGGTTTTGTGGCAAATCAGGACATTTGAAGAAGGACTGTTGGAAGAGACAGCAAACATCCAAAGGAGACTCTTCGACAGAGAAGAAAGAAGCAAACACGACAGATACAGGTTCGACATCGATTTCAGGTATGAGTGATGAAGTGTTATCAGTTAGTTTGTCTAATCATGATCAACATTGGTTGTTAGATTCTGGTGCGTCAAATCACATGTGCATTCATAGAGAGTAGTTTAAATCTTATAAATCAATCAATGATGGAGTGGTTTACATGGGAAATGATGTCTCATGTAATATTGTGGGAATTGGAAGCATCCAGATTAAAATGTTTGATGGGACAAATAAAATTTTAACTGATGTAAGACACGTGCCTGAACTAAGAAAAAACCTCATTTCACTAGGAGTACTAGACACAAATGGATATAAAACCTTTATTCAAGGTGGAGTAATGAAAGTTTATAAAGGAATTTTACTAGTAATGAAAGAAAAGAAGGTTGGAAATATTTTTCAGTTAGAAGGAAGAACAGAGTCAGATCATGCTTCTACAGTATCTGAAAACGACAGTAATTCTATTCGTTTATGGCATCAAAGGTTGGGCCATATGAGCGAAAGAGGATTAAAAATTTTATCTGATCGTAAGTTACTTCCTAGTTTAAAATCTTCTAAGTTAGATTTCTGCAAACATTGTCTATATGGGAAACAAAGCAAGCAGAAGTTTAAAACTAGAAAACATACTAGTAAGGGAATCCTTGATTATATCCATTCTGATGTTTGGGGTCCATCTCCTACAACCTCATATGGAGGATCATCATATTTTGTATCTTTTATTGATGATTTCTCTAGAAAAGTGTGGGTCTATATGTTAAAGAAGAAGTCTGATGTATTCATAGTTTTCAAATAGTTTAGAGAATTAGTTGAAAACATCACTGGAAGAACCATTAAATGTTTAAGAACTGACAATGGTGGTGAGTTTACTTCAAATGAATTTGATAATTATTGCAAGGATGGTGGGATCGAAAGACATAAAACTACTGTATATACTCCTCAACAAAATGGAGTTGCTGAATGCATGAACATGACTCTTTTAGAGAGAGCAAGAAGTATGCTTAGTAACGCCAATTTGCAGAAGGAACTAGGGACAGAAGCTGTATCTACGGCTTGCTATTTGATAAATCGATCACCATCAACTGCAATAGGATGCAAAATTCCTCAAGAGCTATGGAAAGGTCATCCTTGTGATTATTCTAAACTGAAATTTTTTGGTTGTGATGCATATGCTCTAGTTCCAAAACATCAACATTCTAAATTAGATCCTAAATAAAAAAGATATATATTTTTTGGATATGGTGATGGGATTAAGGGATACAGGTTGTGGGATCCTACTACTCAGAAGATCATCATTAACAGAGATTTTAAATTCAATGAATCTTCACTCAATAATCTAGATGTAGATGATAAATTGAAACAAGGTAATGTACCTAAGTTTCAACATATTCAGTTTGAAACCAGTTCAAATACTGATGATAGTCCAGATGAACAAGCTTCACATTCAGATCATGATCAAGTTTCAGGTGCAGATCATGAACATGTTTCAGATGCAGATCATGAAGAAGTTCCTACAGATAATAATCAGAAAATTGTGAAAGTACCAGAAACATCTTTTAGGAGGTCTACGAGAATCAGACGTCCTCCTAAAAGGTATGATGATTATGTTACTTCAGTTGCTTTAACCGCTAATTATGATGAACCTTTGTGCTATCAGGAAGCTGTAGAAGGTTCTAATAGTGATAAGTGGAAAGAAGCTATGAAGGACGAGATGAAGGCATTAGACAAGAATGCCACATGGGATCTGGTAGAACTTCCTAAAGACAGAAAAATTGTGGGATGTAAATGGGTTTACAAATTGAAAAAGGGTGTTGATGATACAGAAGATAGGTACAAAGTGAGGCTGGCCACAAAAGGTTTTTCTCAGAAAGCAGGAATTGACTTTCATGAGATATTTTCACCAGATGTAAAAAATTGTTTCAACTCGGATTATGTTAGCATTAGTTGCTTTACTTGATTTAGAATTACAACAACTAGATGTTAAAACTGCATTTTTACATGGAGACTTAGATGAGGATATTTACATGGAACAACCAGAAGTGTTTGTTCAAAATCACAACAAGAAATTTGTCTGCAGGTTTAAGAAATCAGTGTATGGTCTGAAGCAGTCGCCTCGACAATGGTACAAGAAATTTGATTCTTTCATGATGAGTAAAAATTATATAAGAAGTGAATATGATCATTGTGTTTACTTTAAGAAATTAAGTAATGGCATGTTTATTATCTTAGTATTATATGTTGACGATATGCTTTTAGAAAGTAAAAGCATAACAGAGATCAACAGGTTAAAGGCTCAGATGGCTAGGACGTTTGATATGAAAGATCTAGGAGCAGCAAGACAGATTTTGGGCATGGAGATTTTCGAAGACAGGAGCAATGGTAAGCTGTGGCTATCACAAAAGAAGTATATTGAGAAAATACTCTTGAGGTTTGGTATGAACAATGTGAAGCATGTTTCAGTCCCTTTAGCTTCCCATTTTAATATTTCTTCAAGTTTATGTCCTAACACAAATGAAGAAAAGGAATATATATCTCGAATTCCATATGCCAATGTAGTAGGTTGTTTGATGTATCCGATGGTTTGTACACGACCAGATATTTCACATGCAGTTGGGGTTGTCAGTAGGTATATGGAAAATCAAGGAAAAGAACATTGGTCAGCAGTGAAATGGGTGCTTCGGTATCTGAGAGGCACAAGTGATTATTGTATCACTTATAATAGAAGTAGTGAATTTGTTTGCGGATATGTTGATTCCTATTTTGTAGGTGATTTGGATAAGAGAAGGTCAACTTTAGGATACGTCTTTACTCTTGCAGGTGGAACTATTAGCTGGATGTCAAAGCTACAAAACATTGTTTCTTTATCCACTATAGAAGCATAATACATAGTTGCTTCACATGCTTGCAAAGAAGCGGTTTGGTTGAAAGGCTTGTTTGGTGAGTTTGGTAGGTTGCAGGACAACATCAAGTTATTTTGTGATAGTCAAAGTGAAATTCACTTGGCTATAAATCCAGCCTATCATAGTAAATCAGAGCATATACCTATCAAGTACCATTTTGTAAGACAGGTTATCACTGAACGAGGAGTCTCTCTTGAAAAAGTGCATACAAAGGAAAACTGTGCAGACATGTTCATGAAACCAGTTTTGTTAGAGAAGCTATGATGGTGTCTGGCTTCTCTTGGCTTGCAGAAAAGATAAAAGTAATAATGGAACAGGGTATCAGGCTAATTTTTGTCAAGGTGGAGATTGTTGAGATTTCTTTTAATTAAATTTGGAGAAAATATCATGAATGTGACAACAATAGTATTTGTTGCTAAATTGACTCCATCTAATTCTGATGTGGATTTATTGCATCCTATATTTGTTGTGAGTGAATTTATGATTCATTTTCTACTCCCAGCTATAAAATGTAAGCCCATAGAGGCAAATTAGCATGAGGAATGTGAGATGAGTGGAGGAGATGTGCAGATGAAAAACTTTGTTGTTGTAATTCTCCTTTTGCTGAATGAAATTTCCGATGCCCTTGTTTGGTGGACGTAGCCCAGATTGGTTGGGTGAACCACGTTAAAATATCTTGTCTTCTTTGATTTTCTGCTATGTGGATTTGATTGTTTATTTATGTTTTCCGCTGTTTAACTCAACAATAATTGCAACATCTACCTCCTATAAACAACAGCAGACCGTCCCACCACACGACGTGCATAAACGAAATTTCCAATAAAGACACGATTAGATTAACTCAAGATGAGTTACTGCCTAGACCAGCATCAATGAGATTTCCCTGGATGTCACAAAAGACTAGATTAAATAACCCATTCCATAAGGTACAAATCTAGGATCTAATTTTAATTGAAGAAGATTCTTCCGTAGAAGAAGAGAAAAGGTTTTCTGGTGCAATGGAGGAGGAATTTGAGGGCAAGGGAGGACTAGGGACGTCACCTTCGTTTTCTTCTATCATTTGGACAACCCTGCTCATAGTTGGACGATCCATGTAATTGTGCTGGATGCACCTCAATCCAAATTTAATTAGTGTTTCTGCCTTCTCCTTGTCTTCTTCTTGTACTTCTCTTCTTAATTTCGTCCCCAACTAATCCCCACTCTCGAGTAGCTTGAAAGCCCATTCATAAAAGTGAAACTAACTGGAATGGCTCCTATTCCAATCGATGTTCTTTCTTCCACCCACCATCTCTAGAAAAACCATTTCAAAACTATAGACATCTGATTGCGAGGCGCAATCTACAGCCCAGTATGACCCTGATGTCGGGTATGTCAGGTTCTCAAAAAATAATAAATTTTACTTTTTTTAATATCAGCCAAAGCATTAACATAATCTTGAATTTTATATAACTTGAACATTTAGATTATATATAACTTTTTAAATTTATTAATGGGCTGAGATTAACTTTTTTAACTTGTTTAAATGGATAGTAAATTATATACATGAATTTGAATGGATCATAAATTTACCTTTAACAAAAAAATTTACCACATTGAATTTCCAAATTAAGTAAAATTTTATACATCTTTACTCTTTACTAAAGTCAATACCATTTCCTAAATCAAAGGAAAAGAGTTAATTCAACACAAACAATCAAAATCCAAAAATTTTTAATATTTCTTTTAATTAAATATTTGTAAAATGAATCTTTAAAAAGAAAACCCATATTCTATGGATAAATTAAAATATTTAAAGACATAAATATTTCCCCATCAAAGTTGCAATATTTTAAAATTTAAATAAAAAAAATATATATAAATAAACATGAGGTATGGTAAATAAATAAAACCTATTTCTATACTTAGTCGAGAGCTATGGTAAATAAATAAAAATATATATATAAACTAGATGTATGGTAAATAAATAAAAATTCTTTTTATATTTACTCCATAATCCTTTTTATATTTAAAAAAACTTTAAAAGGAGGTTTTATTTAGATGAAACCTATGGGACGAATACCATGGGACAAATTAATATTGATACCATGGGCCAAATACCATATTTATAAAATAAGTATGGTAAATAAATAAATACAAAAGAGATATAAAGAGGTAAGGTAGATAAATAAAAATATATCAAATAGGATTATAAATAAAAATTTAATTATATAACAAGCCTATGGGCCAAATATCATAGTAAATAAAAGAGGTATGGTAAGTAAATCAAACCTCTTTTCATATTTACTCCATAATCTGCTTTATATTTAAGCATATTTATGTTCATTAGTTTACATAACTATGAAGAAATAGAGAGAGAGAGAGAGAGAGAGAGAAGTGGAGAGAGAGAGAGAGTGATAAGGGAGAGATGGAGAGAGAGTGTGTATATTTAGGGGTGAGATAAAAAGACAAAGTAAGATTTATGGAAAGAAGTGGGGAGAGAAGATGAGAGAAGGAGAGAGGGAGGGATATAGTAATGTAGTTGGAGAGAGAGAGAGGGGTGGAAAGAGAGAGAGAAAGAAAGGGAGATGGGTGAAGAAAGAGGATTAGAGAGAGAGAGAGGGAGGGAGAGAGAGAGAGAGAGAGGTGAGGGAAGAGAGAGAGAGAGAGGTGAGGGAAGAGAGAGGATTGGAGAGAAAAGAGTGAGGGAGGTAGGAGAGAAAGGGAGAGAGAGGAAGGATGAGAGGGAGGAGGAGAGTTATGGGGGAAGAGAGAGAGAAATAGAGAGAGAGAGAGATCAGGGAAGAGAGAGGGAGTTAGGAGAGAGAGAGAGACCATGGAAGGGAGAGGGAGTTAGGAGAGAGAGAGAGAGAGAGAGAGAGAGGAAGGATGAGAGAGAGGAGGAGAGAGAGATCGATAGAGAGATGGAGTTGTAGGGGGAGAGATGTAGGAAATAATAAATATAGGCAGTGAGAAGTGGAGAGACAGAAAGACAACATGTATGTTTGGGGCTAAGATAAAGAGAAAAATAAGGAGAGATGGAGATAAGGGGGGAGAAGGAGATATAAGGAGAGAGGGAGGGATATAGTAACATAGTTGGTGGGTGAAGAGAGAGAGAGAGGGAGAGAGAGAGATGGGAGAGAAAGGGAAAGAGAGGAAGGAAGAGAGAGGATGTGAGGGAGTGGAGAGAGGGAGGGAAAGAGAGAAGGACTTGGAGGGGGAGGGAGAGGGAGGTAAGAAGAAATACATAGAGAGAGAAAGGGGGAGAGAGAGAGAGAGGGGGTGATTGATAAGGAATATGGAGAGAGAGGAAGAGAGGACAAAAGGAGGAAAGAGAGATATTAGCGGGGGAGAGGGAGAGAAGCGGAAGATAGAGATATAGATGGAAGGTGAAGAGAGGGAAGAAGAGAGAGATGGGGAGAGGAGGGGATTGACAAAGAGATTCGTATATATGGAGTTTGAGAATGTGTGTTTTAGGGGGGTGAAATAGATAGACAGAAAAGAAGAGATGGAGGGGGATATAGATATGGGTGGAGGGTGGAGAAAGGGAAGAATATTTCTCACACTAGATGGATTGATATAAGTGGAGATGGTGATTTATAATCCTATTTGATTATTTTCACTATATGCATCGATTTTAGTGTAGATATTTATTTCAAATGATATTTGATTACTTGCACTAGATGCATTGATTTCAGTGTAGGTGGTGATTTCTAATACAATTTGATTGCTTGCACTGAATTTGTTGATTTCAATTTAGATGTCGAATTCTAATTATATTTGATTACTTGCACTAGATGAATTGATTTCAATGTAGATGATTTCTAATCCTATTTGATTGGTTTCACTAAATGCATTGATTTTAGTGTAGATGACGATTTCTAATCCTATTTGATTTCTTTGAATAAATGCATTGATTTCAGTGTAGATGTTGGTTTATAGAGAGAGAGAGAGTGTGTGAGTGAGTTATAAGGAATATGGAGAGAGAGGGAGAGAGTACAAAAGGAGGAAAGAGAGATATTAGCAGGGGAGAGGGAGAGAAGGGGAAGATAAAGATATAGATGGAAGGGGAAGAGAGGGTAGAAGAGAGAAATGGGGGGAGGGGGTGATTGACAAAGAGATTGATATATCTGGAGTGCTAGAGCACGTGTGTTTAGGGGGGTGAGATAGAGAGACAAAAAAGAATAGATGGGGGGGGGGATATAGATAGGGATGGAGGGTGGAGAGAGGGAGGACTATTTATTGCACTAGATGGATTGATATAAGTGGAGATGGTGATTTCTAATCCTATTTGATTATTTGCACTAGATGCATCGATTTTAGTGTAGATATTTATTTCTAAATATATTTGATTAGTTGCACTATATGCATTGATTTCAGTGTAGGTGGTGATTTCTAATGCAAATTGTTTGCTTGCACTGAATGTGTTGATTTCAATTTAGATGTCGATTTATAATTATATTTGATTACTTGCACAAGATGAATTGATTTCAATGTAGATTATTTCTAATCCTATTTGATTGTTCGCACTAAATGCATTGATTTCAATGTAGACGCTGATTTCTAATCCTATTTGATTTCTTTGAGTAAATGCATTGATTTCAGTGTAGATGTTGGTTTCTAGAGAGAGAGTGAGTGATAAGGAAGATGGAGAGAGAGAGAGAGAGAGGAAAAAAGGAGGAAAGAGAGATATTAGCAGGGGAGAGGGAGAGAAGGGGAAGATAGAGATATAGATGGAAGGTGAAGAGAGGGAAGAAGAGAGAGATGGGGAGAGGAGGGGATTGACAAAGAGATTGATATATATGGATTGCGAGAGTGTGTGTGTTTAGGGGGTGAGATAGAGAGACGGAAAAGAAGAGATGGAGGGGGATATAGATATGGATGGAGGGTGGAGAGAGGGAAGAATATTTCTCACACTAGATGGATTGATATAAGTAGAGATGGTGATTTATAATCCTATTTGATTATTTGCACTATATGCATCGATTTTAGTGTAGATATTTATTTCTAATGATATTTGATTACTTGCACTAGATGTATTGATTTCAGTGTAGGTGGTGATTTCTAATATAATTTGATTGCTTGCACTAGATGCATTGATTTCAATGTAGATTATTTCCTAATTTATTTGATTGTTTGCACTAAATGAGTTGATTTGAGTGTGCAGATGGCGATTTCTAATCCTATTTGATTGCTTTCACTAAATGCATTGATTTTAGTGTAGATGTTGATTTCTAATCTTATTTGATTGCTTGCATTAGGTGCATTGATTTCAGTGTAGAAGTTATTTTCTAATCTTATTTGATTGCATGCATTAGATGCATTGATTTCAGTGTAGATGTTGATTTCTGATTTGATGTAATTGGATATATGATGGTAAATTAATTTTAAAGTGATTGGATTAAAAATATGCATTGATTTTAATGTAAGCACAAAAAGTTATTGACAATGTAAATTGATTTTTGTGTTATAGTAATTTTAAACTATTAATATTGCATCGATTTTTTTTTTTTTTTACAAGAACGGGTATGAGTTTATATTAGAAAGTGGCCAAATGCCTTCACCGGTTACAATAGATCGGGCCTAGCCCTTAGTCTTTCTTCCACGATCTGATCGTAGGCCCCAAATTTTGGGAATCCATAATTTTTACGCGTGGCTAGTGAGTCTATCTTCGTTATTTTTCCTCGCTTAAATAAACAAACAAACTGCTGCAGAATAATGCAGAAAAACATAGCAGATTTATGGGATGGAGTCCCACTCTTCAGTTCCGTCTACCATAAGGGAGCCTGCGGGAAGTGACACCGCCCTGTTGGCTTCCAAATCCACATCTTTATTATTTTCTCTCAATACATGGAGAAAGCTTGCAGTTCGGAAAGAATTCACTAGGTTTCTAATTCTAGAGATCACTCTAGCCAATCTGAGATCTGCAGGAGAGGAATCCTCCAATAAAACTTTGATGATAGACTGAGAATCTCCTATAACACTAACATCTGAAATACCGATGACCTTTGCTTGCTTAAGACCTTGCAGAAGTGCCAAGGCTTCAGCTTGGATGCTGGTAGAAGGCCCAAGACCCCAAGAAAACTTTGTCACAGTTATGCCCTCCTTGTTCTTTATAATTCTTCCTGCCCCATCCAAACCGGGATTGCCTTTCGCTGCCCCATCGAAGAAAAAAGAGAATATGTCTTGCCTGGTGAGCAAATCTGAAAGATCATGCTCCTTCCCTCTGAATTGCCACTCTTGTATGTCCTTGTGCTGCCTTGTTTCGCCAGAGAATTGGAGGCCCAACGAGGCACCCCAATCTAAGTCATTCTGACTTAGGTTCACCTCCGACAAATGCTCACCCAATCTTTCTTTCCAGAGACTTTTAACTTTGATGGTGATGAACTAAGGATTTAATTTTTCATCCCTAAATACTCTTATGTTACACTCAAGCCAGATTTGCCAGCATATGAATTTCGGCAAGGAGAACCATGCACCTTAAAACTTTCGTTTTTTGGGAGAATTCCTGGGTAGAAAGTTCGCCAGTTAGCAAATAAATCAGAAATAGACATAGGAAGAATGAACTCTGTTTCCCAACAGTTCAAGAGGTTCTGCCAGATTTCTCTTGAGAATTTGCAGTCCAAGATGATGTGTTGGGCACTCTCTTCATTGTCACAGCACAAATGACATCTAGAGGGACCTTGAAATCCTTTTTTCTTCAGTTTGTCTTCAGTTAAGATTCCTCTATGGCAAAGCAGCCAGCAAAAAAAATCGACCTTTGGCAATGTTTTGTAATTCCACAGCCCCTTCCATACAGCAGGGTCAAGAGCGACGTAAGGGTGTTCTTGAAGACTCTTATACCCCTGCGCAACAAAATACTTACTTGGGGCGGCTCCCCAACCCCAATCATCCTTCTTTCCTATGCGAAGAGGCGCTTTACCATTTAGTAAAGTGAGGAAGAGGTCCCGATCGTGTGATAGCTCTGGAGGCAGAGGAGGAAGACTCCAGCGTAGCCAGATTCTGCCTGTCCACTGTGAGATATCCCAAAGAGATGCATACCCTGCACTATCCATCCAAAGGCACAACGCATGCAGAGAGCTGTGTGACGCTAAGGGGGGCTGCATCATGATGCTGTCATCCTAAATCCTAATTTCTTTGCCATTGCCTGGAATCCAGTACGCTCTGTCTCTGATAAGTGGGGCTGCCTTGTGACAGAATTTGATCAGTTGCGAGCCTGTCGTGGGCAGAGAGGTGTCCAAAGATCTTTTCCTCTTCCCCGTGAAATATTTCCTCCAAAGAGCTCTTTGCGCCCAGCCTGGATGTGGGGCGATAATTCGCTAGAAGATCTTGGCCCCCATGGCTGTATTTTGGTAGCAAAGATCTTTGAAATTAAGGCCACCTTCAATCAAAGGCTTGCAAATTTTCTCCCAACTGACCAACGAGATTTTTCTGTCATTGAGATTGCCCCCTCTCTAGAAAAACTTGTGAATGAAGGCTTCCATTTTTTTTATTATGCCAGAAGGTTCTAGGATCACAGAAAATTGAAAGATGGGGAGACTGCTGAGAACAAATTTGATAAGGACGGTTTTGCCGGCAAGGTTTAACCAAGAGAATCCCCAAGCCTGAATTTTGGCCTTAAATTTGTCCAACAGAGGGACCCAATCTCTGCTGTAAGCCAATGTGCGGAATATGGGAAGGCCCAGATAGGTAAAAGAGGTCCAGTTGAGGGTGGCAGTAAATCCAAGAATTCTGGAAATGGCAGAAAGGGTGAGAGTAGAGATATTCCAGCAGAAAGCTTTACACTTGCCTTTGTTTAAACTACTTCCTGTAGCATCACTGAAATCATCTAAAACCTCCTTAAACCTTAAGGCAGATCTAGCTGAGGCAGCCCTTAACAAAAGGGTGTCATCCGCAAAAAGAGTGTGATTTACATTTTTTACCCCTCTGGCAATATTGAGCCCCAAGATCTCCTGGTCAACCAATTTCTGATCAAGGAAGAAGCTTAGAGCAGAAACATGAAGAACGAAGAGCAGCGGAGAGAGGGGGCAGCCTTGCCTGAGCCCTCTTGAAGCTTTGAAAAAGCTAGCTGCTCTCCCATTCACCAAGGGGGCGATCCAAGGATCAACAATACAAGCACGGATCCAATTTAAAAAACCCAATCCAAAGCCAAACTTTTTTAAAACTTCCCACAGGAAACTAAGTCTGACACGATCGAAGGCATTTTCCAGATCTAATTTGATCACCATACCTTTCTCTTTGCGAAGTTGGCTCGAGTGAATCGCCTCTTGCACCAGGATGAAATTGTCAACAAGTTGTCTCCCCTGAACAAATCCGCCTTGATTCTCAGGAATGATGTCTGGGAGGATGCCTTTTAGCCTATTTGCAATTACCTTTGTGATTAATTTGTATCTAATGTTGCAAAGAGAGATGGGGCGGAACCGGTTAAACTCTTTAGCACCCTTTTCCTTGGGAATAAGGGCGAGAAAGGCAGAGTTGGTGCTGCCCCCTATTTTCTGGCAATATTGGGACTTCCGGATCATTTTGTAGAGATATTTCTCCACAATCTGCCAGCAGGTTTGAAGGAATCTAGCAGTGAAGCCATCCGGGCCTGGGGCTTTGTCAGGTTCCATACTGGCTAGAGCATCTTTTATTTCTTGTATAGAAATCTTCGCTTCGAGCTGCTGATTCATTAGGGGGGAGATCCTTGAAGGAATCGCCTCCAAAAATTCGGAGTTTAGGTCAGTCTCTCCCTCTTCTCTGTACAGATTTTTAAAGTGATTGTAAGCTGCTTTCTTTATGCTCTCAGAGTCTTTGTGGGTCGAGTTGCCTTCTTTGATTTTTGCTATGGAATTAAAGCTCTTTCTGGCTTGAGCTTGTTTATGGAAGAAGGCAGAATTTCTGTCTCCTGCTTTAAGCCATAAACTCCTAGATTTTTGTCTCCAATGCTCTTCCTCTGTAAGGCAGGCTTTATGGAAGATTTGTTGAAGCTCAGATTCCTTATCTAAAACTTCTTTAGTGATTTCTTCATCTTCACTTTGGGCGTGATGTTGGGCAAGATTGTCTTGGGCCTACTTTCTCTCTTTTGCAGGGGTGGGAAGTGCTTTGGCCCATGTTTTGAGGGCAGCTTTCAGTCTTCTTAGTTTTTCTTCCCAGATGAAGAAAGGAGAGCCCTTCACTGGCATTTTCCAACTTTCCTGAACCAAATTCAGGAACTCAGGTTCCTTGACCCAAAGAGTGTTGAACCTGAATGGGATGGGACCAAGATCCTTATGGCCCAACATCTCTAGCAAAATGGGCTTATGATATGAGACACTGCATGGGAGGATATGCAATCTAGATTCTAAGCCTAGCAAAAGGAAAGAACTCTGCACCAAACATCTATCAAGTCTAGCAGCAATATGACTAGGGCCTATTCTATTATTGGTCCAGGTGTACTTACCATTTTCTGGGGGGACATCGAGCAGATCCCTGTCATGCATGAGATCTTCCACCCACTCCCTTGCTGGGTCCCTTATGATTGTGCCTCCTCACTTTTCCTCCATGCGCAGAGTGAGATTTAGATCACCTACAATAATGATGTTTCCCAGGTTCTCAGTCTCCGACAGATGTCTGATGGAGTCCCAACACTCCCTTTTATCCCCTATATTTGTAGGTACGTAGACATTGAACAGGCTAAGAGTCTCCCTTGATTCTACAGAATGTAGCTTCAAGAACAGCCAATGGGTATTGTGCACCTCCGTTACCAACCTGTACTTGAGAGGGTTCCAGAGAGAGCCCAATCCCCCAGAGGCTCCCCTTGATGAAACTGCTTGTCCACTACTTCCCTTCCAGAACTTTTTGCTGGTTTGGAGAAACTCCTTGTTCTCCATTTTGGTCTCCTGGATCAGAAGAATATCTGGGGCTTCTCTTCTTATAAGACTTCTCACTGCTTCTTCTTTTACTTTACTCCCCATTCCTCTGCAATTCCAAGAGACGATCTTCATCATTTATTTCTTTGGTGAGGGGCTCCCCTGGAGCCATGAGCTTAATTTTTAACCATCTTCAGGTTTTTGCCTAGGATTTTCTCCAGCGTGGGCTGACTACCCTGAAGCTTGTCTTTATAAGTTTCCTGATCTCTCTTTTCTCTGGCAGATTTGCGGCCCCTTGCAGATCTTCTGACCGATGTCTGTGTGTCTCCAATTTCTCCATCTTCCTCAGACTCCTCCGAATCATGGTCCTCCTCGGAGGCTTCTGTTTGCTTTTCCTTGTTCCTTGCCATGACACTCTCTTCAGGTCTTGTTCCTGCTGAGTTCGTTTTTTCTGCTGGTTTATCCTACCTATCTTCTTCTTGGGGAATTTCTTCTGCAGAGCTTAGGATCTCATATCTATTTTCTTGAATTTTTTACGAGGGTGCATTTTGGGCAGAGGCAGGTTGGGGTCCTTCTGCCCCATATTTCTTATGGGTTGTCTTTGGCCTCTTAACTTGATTCCAACCATCGTCCTTTCCTTTTTCTGCATCCCCTTTGTTCGGGCATCCTCTAGCAAAATGACCGTAGATGTGACATTTACGACATTTGAAAGGGAGTTGCTCGTAATCCAATACTTGCACATGCGTCCAGCTGCCAACCTTTATTTTGATGGCCTCCGGTAGACCCACCTCTAAGTCTACCTCGACACAGATCCGGGCGCAATCATATTGATTGTTGTTGTTAGCTCTGTCAATGAGCTTTCTCATTGCATTGCCTATATGCTTGAGGGAATCCCAGTTCCAGCAGTGAACCGGAAGATTAGGAAGTCGAACCCAAATAGGAACTGCCGATGGAACATCCACAGCCGGATCAAAGTCAGGAGTCCATTTGTTGAGGTAGAGGCCCTGTGGTCCCATGAAATAGGGCCCATTCCTGAAGATCAGGTCTTTGTCCTCCTTAGTATTGAATTCAAACAGGAAGTAGCCTCTTCCAAGAAAATATGATGTGACTTTATTCTTGATCAGCGGGATCCAGTTCTTAACAACCCAGTTTTCCGTTGATTTAGGCGAGGGCCAAAGGCCCATGAATTGACCCACCAGAGCGCGATCTGCAAGGGACAAAGCAACTTGGATCGGACCCTTAGGAGGAAGGTTTACCTCTGGAACATCTTCAAGATTTTTTACAAACTTAGAGGCTTCAGACTTCTTCTTCTTAGGCAACGAAGCTAACAAAGAAGAGAAAGCAGCTTCGACATCCGGAGGAGAAGACTGCGAGGGCCCGAGGGGCGAGCCTTGGGTCTCCATAGCCAGGAGATCTGATCAGCAGCACACCCGATCTGCACCAGACAAGAGGCGAGGCCATCGCGAGTGGTCACTAAGAGAAGCTAGGATCTAAGCAGTCCCGAGGAAGGGACACGAAGGAGAGTGTCCCAAGTAGATATGACAAGAGCGCGCCCGCAAGGGCCGAGGAAAGACCGAAGAAAAGGACGGATCCAAGTAGATTCCAGAGCCCCCGAGGGAGGGCCGTGCGTAAATGATACTCGCCGTGAGGGCAACGCCCGTGAAACGTGCTACACAGAGCAAGTAATTACGTAGGCGCAGTGTACCTAAAAATTTTCCCTATATCAAAATGGATAATGTTTGTATCGTATTTTAGTGTAGATATTTATTTATAAATATATTTGATTAGTTGCACCTAGATGCATTGATTTCAAAGTAGGTGGTGATTTCTAATAATTTGATTGATCATGACCAATGTGTTGATTTCAATTTAGATGTCGATTTATAATTATATTTGATTACTTCGCACTAGATGAATTGATGTCAATGTAGATTACTTAATCCTATTTGATTGTTTGCACTAAATGCATTGATTTCAAGTGGTAGATGGTGATTTAATCTTATTTGATTGCTGAGTAAATGTGCATTGATTTCAATGTACTGTTGGTTTCTAATCTTATTTTGATTTCATGTATTCAGGGTGCATTGATTTCACGTAGTAGTTATTTAATCTATTTGTTCCGTTTGCATTAAATGCATTGATTTCAATGTATGTTGATTTATGATTTGATGTAATTGGATATATGATGTTACATTAATTTTAAAGTGACCGGATTTAAAATATGCATTGATTTTAGTATAAGCCAAAAAGTTATCAATAATCACATTTATTTTTGTGTTATAGTAATTTAACCTATTAATATTGAGAGCAAGAGAGACAAGGTATCATGTTTACTACAATAGCTCGAGCTAAAGATTTAAAATGGTTTACGATTTAAATTTTTCTTTTTCATATAATCGATACGAAAAGATAACAAATTCAATAAGGGTTGCAATAAGAATAGTGGAAGAAAATAGTTTGAAATTGATCACAATGAAGACTATTTGTAACATGAGTACATTCTTAATATTCACATTTTCTATCTTTCAACACTATTATTGTCACTGCAGCATTCAAAAAAAAATATTTCATTATTTTTCATCATTATCGTTATTAACAATATTTTATCATCTCAACGAAATGAGATAACTAAGAAAATTTAAAATTAAAATGACCAAGTTAATCTTAAAATATTTTCTAGCATATTTAAAAATGATTATATTAATATTTGATATATTTAAATATTATTGATAAAATTAATCATATCTTTGATAGATTTTCCTTGGTAGTACACGATCAGTCATAGATCGATTGGCCTCAGATCTATCAAAGCACGAGAGGGACGATCTTCTTTGAGGTGCAAACCTTTCCTCAAGTTTTGGCATTAAAAAAGAGGTTTTCAATTTAAGAGATTTGATCCTTTCCTGCCGTCGATGGATCCGAGTTAAGGATGGGATCTAGGTTGGTTGAGTCCGTAACAGCCCCAGGCACAATCACGAACCTTTGGCTTAACATATCCCGGCGTCTCGCTGCTAGCCATGGAGATATATCAGCTTCTTCTAATAATAATGTTTTGCCATATACCAAACTTGTGTTCTTGGTGTGAACGCGTCCAACAATATTATGGGAGTTTGATGTCATATGGTATGATGCCGTCTTCGTAAACTATGTAAATATGCAATTCGCCGTGGAGTAAAGGTCAGAAGCTATTGAATACAATTGTTCCCACGTCAACATTTTCCTTTCCTCTTCAAAGAAATATACTCCTCAGAGATCCATTAACCATGAATTCATATACCAAGTTGAGATTGTACATATTTCAAAGCAATAGCCTAGCAGAATAAAACCCAAATTGATGTGATGGAGTTTCTCAATGGTGGCCACTTCTGCTCATGACCGTGGTCTCGCCTTGCCTATGCTTATCCGTGTTTAACCGCCACGTGAGTGACGTTCCGAAGCTCTTTATAGACCACTGCCACCCAAAACCCCTTCTCCTAGCTTTTCCGCGTGTGTTGTTTCTAATCTTCTGAGTTGTGAGAACGAATATCTAGTTGGCATTTTATCGTATTCCTTTATACCCACTAATAATCCTATCGCCATGAATATAAACAAGTACCCAACTAAGCACTGGCCATTGTTAAAATTATTTTAATAATTGATAAACACAACCATATGCATCACCGTATCAATACTTGTCTCTCTTTCCCCATTCACAACATGAATGACAATCAATAATGAGCTCTTTACTAGATTTTATCTAGTCAGATGGTTACTTAACCTAAATATCGAGAGACTCTTTTACATAGATACATACCGTGGGCGTACTTGTGGGTAGTGGATCCATCTTCACAAGATGCGTACAAACCATAGCGCACGCTCGCATCCGAATCAAGAAGTTTGTAACCGCATGTCCCTCCGCTCGTGTTACACGATTCACAACTTCGATCTCTTTTTGTAGTAGGGAAACCCATTCCGTTAATGCCACACCAATCGTCACCGATGTTCCTTGCATTGCAAGATATCCTGAACGTTTTGTTTTAAACCATAATACACACTCGAATTACATTTACCGTAAACTAGCAAATATGTTACACTTTTTTTCCAAGAAGAAAACGATGTAGTATTATAGTTCATATTCAATCAAATACGAGCAGATTACATCATAAGACATTACTCCCAAGTTTAGTCCCTAAGAATCGAGCAATTGGAAACCCAATCCTCTAAGCATTCTCTAAGCATTTACCATAATGTACTTCTTGGAATAGAAAATTCCGCTTTACTCGGAAATCAATGGCTCACAAGACAAGAAATAAGGAAACTCGTATACTCGAAAGGATCTCTCGAAACCATCTCCCCAGACCTTCAAATGAAGAAAAATCAGATTCAAAATGAATCATGTCTAATGAAGTACAAGAAATGCAGTCAATGCCAAGAAGCCACCAACAAATTTCGCTTACGTAATAGGCTACCGCTTGCACCTAACATGGAAGAAACAAATTATAAACAAGCTCGCTTTCGAAGAAGGTCCCCATCATCTCGTCGACCGTTATGAACAGGGAGTGTACCCGAGTGTCGAGGCAAAGGGAACCCTATAGAGATGTGATATGAAATTTCGAGAAGGACTATCCGGGCCTTTCTTCGATAACTTATCAAATTTCCAGATTCAAATTTCTTGAGTGATGTTTTCAATACTATATCATCAACTTTTGTAGAATGTTTCTAATTCTCTCGAATCCAACCAAAATCAGCGATGGATTTGCAGATTACAATCTGGCCATTGATCCCATCTATAGTGATCTTCGAGTCTCCATATATATAGATGTTCGAGAGTTTTAGATTATATGCAACGCGTAATTTCGCAGTGCCATAATTTCAGCCTGTTGTTTGAGCCAAAGCCTCCGTTCCAATAGATAGATTTTGATAGCAGTCGTTGTTGTGAAGACGAATCTGTGCCTGAAATGATATTCCATTGGATGCATGCATCATCGAAAAATATGCTTTACACTTGTACAAGTACGAGTCCGGGCCATGTAATCCAATTCTCAAGCGTTGTCTTCAATTGGGGGTCTATAAGGGGATCATCTAAAATTGGCGCTCGGGTATTTGATTATCATGAAGAAGTTATTTTTGGTAAAAGTTGAGTATTCTTTAATTCCACTAATCAACTTCACCATCAAGAGTTCATCTACGCTTGATCTGAAAGTTAGGATGACCGCATCCATGTTTTCCTACCCCGATAGACACTTCACAGTTTTGTTACCACGCACTACCTGTATGTTCGCAATACTCATTGTTGGTCCAAGCATAACGTGTAGGGGAATAGAGAGTACAGCGGGAAGTAAGGATAAGGAAGACGAGATGTACTGGAAGGACGGAAGGCGAGGAACATGTAATTCCATTGGGAAAAATGAGAAGGGAGGGCGTCGTGGTCTTTGGAAACAAATGATCCCGGAGTACAAGATTTTAAAGGGATAATGAAGGTGTTGCATGATAAGGTGGTATTGATTATCAGGTCAACGAAGAAACATTTTTTCTTTGGCGGTACAAGTGTACCATATAAAATTGTAATGGAAATATGAAAATAGGAATGCATGATTATAGATAATGTGGTACCTAAACTGAAGCACTCGTGGAACGTCCATATCCATTTAGATAATTTCAAGACATAATGGTTGTAATTCACTGGTAACTCGCCTCTGGACAGAAAATTTGCCGTCAAATTATGAGAGAGTACCATATTTGGGCAGTAATGAAGGTGGTACTGATTTTCAGGTCAGCAAAGCAAGATTTTTTTAAGGTCCGCACGCTCCATTGGCGGTGCCAAGTAGTGTGTTATAAAATTGTAATGAAATTATTTCTATTGATATAATTTTTAAAACAGGTTTGGAAAAATTGGCTCCTATTTGATTAGCAAAACTTGTTTATGATGAGCAATTTGCTAACCATTTTTTTACCCGTGGTTATGCTAACTTATTAGGTTCTCTACCACTCAGAAGATTTTTCCCCAATTTATTGACGTTAAATTATAATTTTCTATTTGGATAAATAATTACATTTATATTTTAAATTTATTTAATTTTAAAATTATATAAATTATACCATTCAAACTTATCTCTACATAAATAAAATAAAATTCGAAGTTATTACAGAAAATTAAATAAAATAAAATCGACAGTGAAATTGACGTTATTGAAAACACCCCAAACTTTTGGCCTACGCATCGTTATTCAATTTAATCTAATGGGCCGCCTTGCGTCAGTCCACATTGAAAAATTCTGAAAGTGATTTTTTTTTAAATATATGTTTTTTTTGGTGTGAATGCACAAAGATATTTTGTATTTACAAGTTATATATTTTATATAGTATTTAAAATATAATTTAAATAATAAAACCATATATTGTATTTTACACGTTAAAAGAAGTTTACATATGAAATATAATCAAAATGTTTGAAGTGATTTGAGTATTTTACAATTTAGTTTTTTTTAAATATATATATTTTTGACTGTCATTTCACTAAAATAAATTTCAGATCTGAAAAGAAATTCATTTTTGGCTCATGTTAAATTTATCATTAAATAAATCATATTATATTTATATTAAATCTCCTAAAATCATTTAAAAAACAAAATATTTAATTTATTTTTAAAATTATATAATATAACCTTGATTCATCTTAAATCTGTATCCATTAAGTCTAATTTATAAAAACCAACCACAAATTTTTTCACAATTTAAATAATCAAATTCCAACAAATTGAATAGAAATAAAAATTTAAATAATGTAATGAAAGATACAATTGACTGGTAGTCATCAAGTTGGAAAAAATTCAGAATAAATCTATATTATATTTATGTTAAATTTTTAAAATCATTTTTAAAAAACAAATATTTAATTTATTTTTTAAAATTATATAATAACCTTGATTCATCTTAAATCCGTATCCATTAAGTTTAATTTATAAAAACTAACCACAATTTTTTTCTTACAATTTAAAGAATCAAATTCCAACAAAAACCAACCACAATTTTTCACAATTTAAAGAATCAAATTCAACAAATTGAATAGAAAATAAAGTTTTGAGTAATGTAATGAAAGATACAGTTGACAGCCATTCATCAAGTTGGAAAAAATTCAGAGGAAATAAAAATTCAGTGTGAAAAAATTCATAAAGCTAAATAAAATCTAGAAATTTTGTATAATAAATTGTTATTTTAGAATGGAATGTGGTGCATAATTTTTTTGGCTTTTAAATTAGAGTAATAGAAATAAATATATTTATTTAACTTTAATTAAACATAATATAAAATATAAATAATTTTTATTGTATTGATTGATTGAAAAATATGTAATTTTTTTAATAATAAATTAAAAATAATATATTTTTTAGTTTTTTTTAAATATTTTTTAAAATGTTGTTAATGAAACTTAGGTGTGGTATGGTTCACTATTTGTTTTCCAAGTAACCTTGAAATTCGTGTTCTATTCACTTACAAATTTGGGCTTTGTAATTCTGCAGAATTATAATATGCATCACATCAAATTTCCATTTTAAAATGTAATGAATAAAATAATGTAAATAGTGATTAATTAGTTAATTAGTATTCAGGTTGAAAGGCCATGTTTGATAAGACATGACCTTCAGGAAGGAGGCACCTACAGAGGTATATAAGCAGCCTCATTTGTAGCATTCAATCAATTCATTCACCATACTTTCTAATATAACATTTGTGCATCCTCATGGATATCTCGTATATTTCAAATCTCTCGAAATATTTAACTTGAGAAGGAACTTTGTTCAAGCCATTTGCACGTAGCAAGTTCGAGCCTTCGCCGGCGAACCACCGCACAAAGCCGCGCTCTCCGATCCGGTGCCCCGACCGTCAAATTCGCTAACATTGTTGTCGTGAAGCTGCTGCCATGCACTTTTGGAGTTTCTCCATTTGGCCGCTCTCGTCGAGGCCTCGTCACTTTTACAAAATTAAAAAAAGGGGATATAAGAAAAAGGTCAAAATTATCGATTAAAAACAAGAGAATATATCTAAATAAAAACAAAAAAAGAAGTTAGAAAAAGAAAACGTACAAGAATACAAATCAAAATATATATACAAAGGAAAAAGAAAAAAAAATTATTGTCAATTATCGAATAAATGCAAGGAGTTCCACTTTCCGAGAAAAAATAAACAGATCAAGTTTGGAATAGAAAAACCGAGTTCACATTTGGTAAGGAGAAAAAGTGGCGGGACTGAAGTAACGACATAATTATTTATTGTGAGGGGAAAATAAGAGTTCAATTAAGCGCATAAATGTTGGCATGCATCGTGTGACGTTGAAGTTATCGACCAGACATTATCCGGGATACCACTTCAGGAGGCACAAAGTATTCCTTAATTTTCTTAGAGGTTGAGAATCGTCTCTAGCAGTCGAGTTCACAATTTTCATGCCAAAGGTGCCGAAAGCCTTATATGGGAGACAAAACGTTGATTAATTTCCAAATAGGTCGCATTTTTGGGCAATCATGGAATCTCGTGATAAAAAAAGGTCGATTGATCCGTGAGAAATTTCTCAAGTCATCAACGCCGTGAAAGTGTCCTTCCGTAGTCCGTCCCATGAAGAATTTTTTTACGTACATCACACTTCGATCAAATCGAGTCACTTGTTTCCGTAACGAGCCGAATTTTGTTTTGCAAATTCAAGGTGGAGATTTATGCATCGAGTCAGCTCTTCTTCCTTGTTTGGCCGGGTACATAGTAGGAGATTCATCGAGGAAAATTTGTTTGAATTCCAAGATATTATCAAGTAGCTCGACCATGGTTTATCCTTCCGCACGCTGACGAGGCCGAGTTTGTTCCGGGAGGACGATTTAATCGTCGAATTAGCCCGTGCTGAAATTTCAACAATTGCTCGCATTTCGATACTGCGCAATGTACTAATTTCCGGCAAATTTCCATCAATAATTTGTGAAGATTCCCCACCACAATCACACCGTCGTGACTCCGACCCATCGCCAAACACTTTGCCACCACCGACCGCGTTGACACAATCCTTAGCCGTTGCAAATGCATTCCCAAAGGCTCATACATCGAATCAATAATCGTATCTCCAACACATAATTGTCACGTATCCGGTATAAATGAAACCGTGGAAAGTCTACCTGCTAGTCAAAATGTCATGGATTCCGCTACGTCACGAAACTTACAACCCATCAACTTTACCGTCCATAAATTATTAAAACAGATAATTTTATCGTGGAGTTCTATACACCATTAAGACAAGGAAGAGAAAAGGGTGTTTTAATTCAAGAGTCGTGACTTTTTAATAAAGCTTATTAAAAGGGAAATATTGAACCATCAATAATTATCATTGGAAAAAAAAGCACGAAAAAAAATATTATTATATATATATTATATATATATATATTAATTTAACTGCAAAAAAAAACAAAAACAAAAAGGGCTACAGAAAAAAAAAGAGGTAGCTATTATAAGAATTTTAAAACGTCAAGTTGATTAACATTGAAAATAAAATATTGCAAGGAGTATTTTAGTATTTAAGATACCACAAAGTAAAAGAAAAAGGTTGGAAAAAAGTAAGTATTTTGAAGTTATTACAAATTCAAAACCAAGGAAAATTAAGATTATAAGTTAAAAAGGAGAAGTCGGAGAATATTTATTCCCAACAAGCAAAATGACATCTAATACAAAATGAAGTCGTGACGATTTTTGTGAATTAGAAACGCTACCTATCGACCCTAAAAGCGCTACTTAAAATTAAAGGAAGTATCGCCAGGAAATATGTCACTATCGCTATATCCCCCGCCGAAGAGAAAAATTATATAAACCCTAAAATTGCCAAATCAGCTTCTTGGTGATTCCCGAGTCAAATATAATCGAAAAATTAGACGTTTTTGACAAGAAAAAATATGACATAAAAAATCTACAACCAAACATCGGGGATTATACTTTTATCTCTCAATTTACCATGAAAACCTTACTTGGATAATAGTGATATTGTGTTGGGTTCACTATGGATGGAACCAGGTTCAAGAGATCCTAAATAAGAAAGAAAATTTTGACATTCACCTACAAAAAGAAGAAGATAACGCTACAAGACGTTAACTTGAAGCCAAATTCCGTGACGCTCGGAAGACGTACAAGAAATTTCTCACAGTAATTTCTCAAGAAGGTAAAAAGGTGATACAAAAATATGCAAAAGCAAATCGACAAAATCACCACTAATAAGAATGAAGAAGTTGCTCGCCTCAAGGACCACAACGACAAATTACTAACGAAATTAAGAAGTTGAAGAAAGATAAGAAGTCATTAGAAAAAAAGGTGCAAATAACTTGTTTTAAATAAAAACATCGAATGTAGAACCAGTCAAGAGAAGGAAACCGGTACTACTGCAAGAAATGTCATAACTCAAGAAGAAGACAAGCAAGTTGCAAAAGATGCAAACTTAGATGTTGTAGTTCCCATGATGAACATTTCATGAAAGTTATGTAACCACAAAATTTCAATAACATCATCACCAAAAAGAAAATCAAAACATCACCACACACCAGAATGGAAAGTCAAAATCCAAAAAAGTTCCCCATCGACATCCAAATCACGAGAGCAGACAACTCGATCAGTCATTGCACGTTAAAACAAGTTGATATTCCGAAGAATTTCAATATCAAGTAACTGCCTTTATGAATAATTCAAAGACAAGTTTCAAGTCACAGATTCCAATGTGTGAAATCGATTTCGATGGTCCGATCCATTCTCGCGGCGATGGGCTTTGTTTGTCACTAGAGGATCATATCAATCAGGTTTGTCATGATGATCATTTTGTGACGAGAAGATGTTCGTAACAGAAAAGAAATCGAGGCTCTCATCAACAAGCTTTGAGTGACAAAGCTTTTTGAGGAGGAAGGTAAATGTACGGAATAAATAATGTAAATAGTGATTAATTAAATTAATTAGTAATTAGGTTGAAAGGCCATGTCTTGTAAGACATGACCTTTCGTGAAGAGGCACCCGCGCAGGGTGCATATAAGCGGTGCCTCATTTGTAACATTCAATCAATTCATTCACCATACTTCTAATATAATATTTGTATCCTCATGATATTCCTGAGTTATTTCCAAATCTTCCTGAATATTTAACTTGAGAAGGAACTTTGTTCGCTTCATAAATGATATTTTCAATTTCTCTAATAGATTTGATCCCAATTTGATCTATAATAAATCATAACTAAAAATACAAGGTCATGTGTATATTGAAGTCATTATAGTATTCAAGAGATGCTTATAATTTATATAATTGTGGCTATTGAGAAGTACATCTTCGTCTTCTTCATGCTTCTAAAATATTACCTACAAGTGAGTTTTTTGCACCCCATGGTATTAGGCCCAAGATATTGCAATAAAGTTTACGTTTTTACAAGCATGTGAGTAAAAACTTGTATGAATGTAGTAGATTTATTGTTATTGTAATAAAATCTAATCCTCTTATGAAATTTATGGAATAGGTTTTTTGATGCAAAGAAAAGCCGCAAGTTTCGAATATGTGCGAAATCAGGCTTTATGGGCCTACACAACAAATGACCAATCGTAGCGATCACAACTTGCTGTGTTTATCAACTTACCTCCTCGCAAACTTTACAACTTTATACTCCTGTAACATTGCAATTTATGATTTCACAACTCGTTAAATAAATTCCTATCGCAACCGCAACTTTAACGTTTAACAAACGTAGCCCTTATCCGATGTGATCTGCAATTGAATTACACCACCACTCCTTAGTTTATCACACATTTAACTTTATTGCATCGCAACTAAAATAATTTACCATGCAAGTCTTAACAATAAAATTCAAAACCACCAAAGTGCGAAATACTATGGGGATCGTGACTTAATCTCCACCATTGATCTACGCCCGTATCTAATCTGGCCCTCACGTTTCCTTTGGTTGATTTTCTTCACACGTCAACTACATAACTTCATTCGTTTAATCGGCCTTCTCCGTATGCGATATGTGATGGCCGATGCACGGTAACTAAAGTCAGCTCGAATCATGACTTACATAAACCTTTACGCAGAACTCTATGTGCAATGCAATATACATACTCTTATTTATAGGGAAGGATACCATTTAAACGAGATTACGAATTTAAATAAAAAAACTTGGAATTAATCATATATAAAAATACACAGAAATGTAGCACTTTATGGCTGAATTTCGTACGTTTCTCCTCTTTGTCCGCTTCCTATCACACTCGTACACTTCTCTCACACTTATTCTACTAAAATTTCTTCCTATTCATGTTTATATATATATATCTACCCGAGAATGGTTTTCTTGTCTTTTATTAGCTTTGATTTTTGAACCACTCTAACAACAAATTCTATCCTATCTCAAGATCTACTCTATTTGTCTAATCTCGTTCGTAGGAGAACCAATTTACTCTTCTTTATTCCTATTTAAGTTAGGAAATCAAAACACACCTCTCAATTAAAACTTAACAAAATATTAATAATCAATTTTTTTCTACCTCTTGTTATCCACAACGTGTGAACACACAATGACACACATCGGATAAATTTTGATGCTCCGGCATCAAACTCCGGAAGAAAAGCTGATCCATCAATGTTTCAAAGATCCGCATTAAACTTTTTGTAACTTTACTGCTGTCATCCAAGTGGCATCTTCCACTAGTTGTCCTCTCCATTTGACTAGATACCGAGATGATAGGTTCATCCCTGGTCTTCTTTTGTTTCTCCTTTCTCCGGTATCGGCTTCCACTTCTTTCTTTGTTGTTCCTGCAATTTGTTTCTTCCAATTCAAATTCGGTCATCCTCTTCTCGTAGATTCTTCTTGTACTTCTTCTCTGCCTTTCGTATGGGTATAAACTGCAACATTAAAGATGGGTCATATCACAATTCCTACCGGTAACTCAATCTCATATGCATTTGAAGAAAATCAAAATTCTACATGGCCCCATTTTTAATTTTCGTTTTGCTATAGTCCCGACCGGAAACCTTTCCTTCCTCGATAAATCCATGACAAATCATCTACTTGAAACTCCCTTCGATTCTCTTCATATCAGCCCTTTATTTATTCTTTGGGTGTTCTTTTGTAATACATGCTCTGACATCTTCCTACAATCAGACTGCTCTACAAATTCCTTAGCCTTTGCACCTCTTGTCTCGTTTGCTCAAATATCTAAGTTCATACACACCTCGATGCATTCCAAAAACAATATGAAATAGACTCATCCCTGCACTTCCGGTTAGAGTATCATTATAGGAAAATTCATCTTGAGCAAGTGTTAAGTCCCATTTCTTTGGATTTTGTAAACTCCAACTCCTTAATATGTTTCACAGTTTCGTTCTCACCGGGCCGTTTTTCCATCCATCCGAGGATGGGGGCCGAACCGAAACTCGGTTTGTACCTAGCTTCTTCCATAAAGTCCTCCGTGTTTCCTATGAACTTTGTCTCCTCGTTCAAAACAATACTCACAGCAGCTTCATGTAGTCTTATAACTTCGCAGAAAAGCAATTAGCTATGTGAGTTGCATCACTAGTTTTCTTTACAAGTACAAAATGAGCCATTTTAGAAAATGTATCTACAACATAGATAGAATCATGTCATCTTTAAGTCTTCTCAAAGAAACCTAAAACAAAATTATGCCGATGTGCGCATCCTGAAGGTCTATTGGGTATTGGCAATGGTCATATAACCTGCTATGTTTTGGCTTCTTCCTTTGGCATGTCGATTAACTCGGTGATTTCTCAACCAACTTTTTGATATCAGCTTCATTTTGGCCAATAATATAACCACTTAATTGAGAAAATGTTTTATGTTTCCGAACCGGTCTAGGACAATCCTCCATCGTGTTTTTCCTTAATCCGTATTTTCCCTCATGGAGCACCTCTAGGTATACACAATTTATTATTCTGAACAACAATCCTCCTTGAATTATGAACCACAAAGATTTTTAACAAATGAGATATATTTGTTTGAAATATGTGTCTTCCTCATACATATCAACTGATCTCTTCAAACCCCAAAATACCAATCTTCGCTTAATGCATAACCGATTTACTCTACTCAAAGCATCAACAACTTTGTTTGATTACAAAGGTAAAACTATGCAAAAAATCCACCCACTTAGCATGCTTTTGGTCTAACTTCATGATTATTTATGAATCAGTAGCATGGTTATCCGAATACAACAAAAAATTGTTTGGGCAAAAAATAATGCCTCCATTTATTCAAAGCCCTTACAATAGCATAGAAATATCTATCATAGGATGAATATTCTTCTTGGAATCATTTACATTTTCTGGGCTAACAAGCCATCTGCCTCGCTCTTCACTCAAGACAACAATGATCGTTATCCCACTAAGAGACCTGCCTCAATCCTTGAATATTTTATCAAAATTTGCATAAGACAAGTCTTTCGCTGATCTTTTCAACAACTTGAAATTCCGATTTGCTTCTTCTCATTCTTAAAATGGTTTGGTTTATATCCTTTATTGTTTCAATTATTAGTGTGCACATATTTGACTAAAACCTCTGATAAAATCTCCTTTAAAAACTTGCAAGACCATGAAAACTCCTTACCTCAAATACACTTTGAGTTGGCCAATCTCAAAGATACCGATATTTTCCTGGTCCATCTTTCAAACCTTTCTTCTAAGACTATAAATCCCAAGAAAATGAGCTCCTTCTTCATAAAACTACACTTCTTCAAATTTATAATCATTTTCTCCTTCGCAATGCGCATTTAACACCAGCCTGACATGCTCCAAATGCTCCTCCTTACTTTGACTCAGTAACCTTAATATCATCAAGATAGACTATCACAATGTTTCTACATACTCTTCAATAATTGCTCATTAGTCTCATAAATGTGCTTAGTGCATTAGTGAGCCTAAAAGGCATCACTAACCTCTCATACAACACACCTAGTCTTAAATGCGCCTTTCCATTCATCTACTTCTCTAACTTTACTCCATGTATCCACTTTCAGATCTATTTTAGTAAAATACTTTGACCCACTTAAACAATCCATCAAATCATCTATTTGTATAAATGTAAATCTACACATGATAGTTATCTTCTGCTTTATGGCTCCTGAATCATGACACATGCACCACTCACTTCCTTTTGGAATAAGTACCTACTGTACTTCACATGGGCCAAGGCTTTCTTTGATCAATCCTTTATCTAAAACTCTGAGCACTGCCTTCCAACTTCTTCATTCACCCAAGGGTCATTCTATATGCTTCTTTTTTTGGTAAACTTGCACTAAGTATTAAATCTATGTGATGACTGATACTTCAATGGGTGGCAACTTACTTGCATCCATCAACAACTATATCAACATAATCATCTAATAGATTTTTAATTTCCATAGGAAGATTGTCTAAATTAGTAGAATTTAATTGGCCCAGTTTACCCACAATAGAAAAATGCAATTCTTTCTCCTCTTCGACTTCTGCAACAATTTCTTCCACTAATCGCCGTAACATTATTCGTAACCGGCTCCTTTGTCCGTTTCGTCCTTCAAAGGTATCAATGTGTGCTTCTTTCCATCCTTCTCTATTGTATAAGTATTCCCTTTTTCCATCATGAATGGATTTTCTCACAAATTGCCAAGGCCTTCCCGCAATACATGGCACATGTCCACTGGCATTACATCTCACAATATGACATCCTTATATGTACCGATCTCGTATCTCTACTTTGCATCGTTTTGTCACCAAATCTAATGTCCCTTTCTAGCCACGACATCAGAGGGATTAGGTGCACCATCTTAATCAACCCCACTTCTCAACCATCTCTCGTGAAACAAGCTTACTGCTTCCACCGTCAATCACAATCCTTAAGTAAAGACTTTTCTTTAGACTTGCATACAACCCTAAATAAAATCTTCCTTTCCGCCGGCTCATTTTCTTTCCTTTCTCTACCTTAAGAAATACTCTTTTGAGCAATAAGCATCTCCCGCTCGTGGCTTTTCTTTTCTACGACCTCGAGATTTTATCTTTGCCCCGCCTACATTCACATTCCGTCGATTTGCTAATTTTTTGTGAGGAGATAGCCCCATGATCCGTGTCCCCATTCCTCCACATGTGTAACACCGACCTCTCTTCCTCGCCTCTACTCTCCGGGGTGAAAATATCCTCTACCAAAAGTCTCCTCTCCGCGGTTTGCTACTCGAACCTCCGCTTCATTCCGAGAGTGCCGAAATCTTGATCTAAACGTTCCTCTTCCTCTCACGGACTTTTACGTCATTCCTCCGACTTTGTTTCCTCAAAATTTTCCTCTCGCCTTCAAAGTTTGGTAGGGCATCTTCAATTTTCTTCGTACTCAACAAACTAATTTCATCCTATATGTCATACCTTAAACCATTTATGTATCTCGTCACCTTCTCCATATCATCTTCGCATGTACCGCCCAATGCTCACTTCTGAAAAATGCCTATGTATACTCCTCGACAATCATTTCTTTCTACTTCAAATTCGCAATTATTTGAAAGATTCAATTCTATAGTAATTTGGCATAATGTTATTCTTTAATTTACCTACCATTTTATCCCATTGCTTTATCGTAGGATTTCCTTTCTACTCCTTTATGGTTGTATTTATCCCACTATATAGATGCATGCCCTTCAAATTGGTAGCTACAAACATTACCTTCTTCTTATCTTCATCTTTCCAAGTCGAAATACTCTCTATCCACCGACCGATCCAATCCATCATCTCTTCCACATTAAAGTTCCCTCTTATATGAAGGAATCTCCATTTCTTTGTTTTCCACCAACTTTCGCTAATATCTTGAAAAATTTAACTCTCTTCTTCTTCCTCAGAAGATTCTTCTATTGCACGACATTCTCTCATCAAAGTCTTCTCCTTCCGAGTAGACTCCATTGTCTCCATCCTAGTACAAAGGTGTCGACCTCTTTCTAGAAAAACCGAGACGTTTTCGCGGTGTCTTCCCCCGACCTATGCGTCGGCTCCTATCCTCGGGTGGCATATCCGTTACAATCCTCGAGAACGTAACTCAATTTCCGCTCCGAGATCAAGTGATGCGCAAAGCCGCAAGTTTGTGAATATGTGTGGAAATATTTAATACACACAAAAATTTTGACCAACCTGGCCGATCGCAACTTCATGGGTTTATCAACTTACCTTCCGCAAACTTTACAACTTTATACTCCGGCAATATTGTGTAATTTTTACATGATTTCAAAACTCACAACCAAATCTTTATCCTTCAACTTTCAAGAACTCCTAACGTTTAACAATAAACGTAGCGCATCTCGATGCGTACTCGATCGCATTACATCGCCACCTTTCTGTTTTCTTTTCACAACTTTAACTTTTATCACATCGCAACTAAAATAATTTACCATGCAAGTCTTTAACAATAAACTCGAAAAATGCCAAAGTGTGAAATACTCATGGGGATCGCAACTTAATCTCCATCGTTGATCTACACCCATATATAATGGTCCTTGTGGCTCCTTTTTTGATCCGATTCGTATCAACCGACATAACTTCGTTCATTCAACACCCTTCTCTCGATGCGATATGCAATACTCGATGCACGAAACTTCCTTGTAAGCTTGACTTGAATCATGACTTACATAAACTCCCGTTGTGCGCAATGAAAGATATATATTTCTATAGAGAAAGGAAAATACTTTTAAACGAGAAAACTCGAATTTAAAATACAAACACTTGGAATTAATCAGATATGAACATACGCGAGAGTCCACCCCTTTTATGGCTGAATTTTATATCGTTTTCCTTCTATCTCGCTTCCTCCATCACACCTCTCGCACACTTATCTCACACTTATTCTACAACAATTTATCTCTATTCATGCTCTTATATATAGACCCGAGAGCGGCTATTCTTGTCTTTTATTAGCTTTTTGTTTAAACCACTCTAACAAAAAATTCTATCCTATCCTCATGATCCACTCTATTTGGCTTCCTGAATTCGCTGCTAGGAGACACAATTTACTATTTTACTCCTATTTAAGTTAGGAAATCAAAACAAACTAACTCCTCTCAATTAAAACTTAAGAAAATATTAACAATCAATTTTTTCCACCTCTTGTTAGCCACAACATGTGAACACACAATCACATTGTCAAGCAATTTCGCATGCTCCTACATCATTTTTGCATGTAAATTTTGCCTCCAATAGGTTCTTATCGTTAATGGTAAGTTAGGTTTTCTTTCTTAGAACTATGAATACTAATACAATAAGTGATATGGAAAAGTTAATTGGTCCAACTTCGACCTATGGAAATGGAAAATGGAGGATATCGATTTTAAGGGATTAGTATTTTCCAATTGAAGGAGGGAAAAAATCCCCAAAAATGATAGAGGAATATTGAAATATTGGATAGAATAGTCAGGCTGTTGCCAATTCTAAGTGGTGCTTAACAAAGAATATCTACTTTAGTGTAGTGGGCGAGTAAACAACAAAAGGACTATGAAAAAAGATGCATGATTTGTATGAGAAAATATCACATGAAATAAAGTATTCTTGATGAATAAGTTATATAACCTCAATATGAAGGAGGGTGACTTCATTTTAGAGCATTTGAAATAATTCAAGAAAATTACAAGTCAATTTTTCCTCTTATCAAAATTGTTTTGGATGATGAAATAAAATACATCTCATTTGTGTGTTCCATGCCGTGGAACAAGAAGAATTTGATAGTAGCTATGATCACTTCACGATATGTTGGGACCTCCGAAGTTTAATGATGTTAGCAAAAATTTAATCAATGAGCGACTATAACAAAAATTAATCATGGGAAAACCAGGAATGAGAAGATATAGCCTTAGTTGATCCCGGGAAGGAAAATTCAATGTAAAAGACAAGGGTACCCAAAATCAAGAGGCCGATCAAAATCGAGAACATGAACACTTTTTCCATTGTGGAAAACTATGACATAAAAAAAGGATAGTTTATTTCATAGTAGCTGTGTTAGCCACCTATAAATTATGTTATACCAAACAAGTGGCTAAATTTGTCATCAAGCCTTCAAGTGATAAATTCCCTTGAAAATCTATCATCCTTGAAGTCTTATGGCTTTCCTATCCCTAGGTTCATCTTCTACCGTTGTTTCCATATTAAAACCATGTTGATTCACCAAAGAAATCTATTCCAAAGGCCCTCCGAAACCGCCTATTTTCACTTGCCTCCCCATTTTCATAAAGCCTTATTTTCACCTTTAACCTCCATTTAACCTCTAAAAAGCCTTTTAATCCCTTTAAAAGTTTTTAATTTCCTTTTTAAAGGTCATAAAAACCCCATCGTTAACCCATCGCACCTTCATTTGGCCTTAAATTCACTTTAAGCCTTAAAATGCTCCTCCAAGCATTGGTGGTGTTAAGCCCTTTCACTTAGCCCTAGCCTCATTCTTCATGAACCGTGTGCTATGACCAAGCGCATAAAGCCTCATCACAATCGCAAATTTCTTTTCCCCGAACTTCCCTTTATCCTTTTCCCCGATGCGATAAGCGCTCTTCCCTCCAAACCTCGGTCCCCGCTCCCACAGACCACGCCCCACCGTTCATTCCAACCCACACCCATCGACCGGAAATTTTTAGTTCAGCTGGTCCTTTCCATTCCTTCCGCGAAGAAGGATCTCCCGACGCGATCCCGCGCTTGTCCACCCAAACAGATCCGACTACTCACACCTAACCCGATCGCTACCTCACCATTCGCTCTACGACAAAAAAGGATCACGTCACCTATCCTGCCCACTATGTTTTCTCTCGCCCCCGCATCTCCTCGCGCCCTATCACATGCGACCGCACCGTCCGGACAACACCCCATGATATGATGGCATATACTCCATATCGCAGTAATCTTAGCACCCGAGGTTTAATGTTTCAAAACTTTGCGAAATGGGTATCGAGAATCCATAAAATAATCTACAATGTGGAATCACACTCAATCTATCCCAAACCACTTTCCCCATTTCACGTGCAAAACCATCCCCATTTTTCCGCCATACCGCTACCCTCCGCAACACGTCATGAATTAATCCTAACCGTCGCATCTCCGAGATCGCACTCGTCCATGCTATATTGCGATGTCATTCAATCAGCTTTCATTTTCTCCTTTAAAAACGCTTCATCTGAAGATTCCACCGTAGATCACTTAGATCTAACAAATTCTCATTCCTCGTCCCACCTGCATTCTCCATCGGGATTCGGTTAGTCGCTCGCTGTGGCTTTTCCGATGCCACGTGCATACCATCCATGCTACTCCTCGCCTCCACAGCCTTTCCGTAAGGGCCTAAACCAAGCGCACAAGATTTCATAACATGTTTTAGTGTGTTTTTAGGTTTTCACAAATTTCGACTAAGCATGAACCTCTCTATAGTTATGAGTAATAGCTCATATAACACCGACCAAGAATCAACGTCAAGCGAACCAAAACAAAGGGTGAATTTCGTGACAACATGGTCATGTATACATAAACCTCGTGAACCCTCCTACTGCCGAAACCCACCATTTGCAATACGTAACACCGTAAATGGTGAAGATCGTATATCCAATGGTGAAAAACAAAGGCATGAGGATTAATAAACTCGAGAACATCGCTGTGTGCGCTTGAGAAATCAAGAAAGATAAAGCATAAACAAAGCTAAACTGCATTGAAGTACAAAGGATAGAGCGCTATTTCAAAAGTGTAATGATGACCGACATGTATTATCGCCCATCTCCTTGCACACAAAAGTCTACCGGGCGTTTAATGCACCCGCAGGAAATCACTACAACCTGGCCGGCGTTTATTTTAGAAGTATGGGAGTTCTCAAAGCCCATTTTCCACTTAACTCACAATTTTCGCAGGAGACAGAAAGTGCCAATCGTAGATAGTATTTCCTCCCAAAGAACACTGTAGCATTTATGTCATGTCAAAGGGGCCTCAACAAGAACGAGGTCACTAAGTCTCAGGTTTCAGAATTTAATGTTATGTTTATATACATAGAATGGAGCATTCAAATGCTCCCTCTCCTATATCCGATGATCATTAAAACCTTATTCACCTACTTTTCCCCATTTTCTCTATAAAGACTTCGAAGTGTTAATGTAAAAGGTTGGCATTTGGTGATTTCTAAAGTAATACATAGATTTCTGCTTGAAGAAGCATTGGTGTTCTCAAGGAATTTATGTCTGTTGATGAAGGAAATAATTTACTGATCCTGAGCCTGGTTTTGGCAAAGTAATTTATTGTTAATTTTGTTTCCCGTTTATCACTTTCTTCCATTATGGTTTTGACTTATAAGAGGATAAAAGTTTAGTGAGAAATGTATCTTAGAAGCACTCATGCACTGCTTATCCTTCAATCGTTTATATATTTTCCACCGAACAAGCATGGTCTAATCGTCTTCTTGAATATTCAACATGTATTTCAAAAAAAAAGGTTAATCCACGAGTCAGTGACCTGCGAGCATTCCCTCTTTCTTTGCCACCAATCGTTGCTTCGAAATCTCCTTTAATTATTAATGCTTGCGCTTGACAAAGAGGTCCGTGTTTCTTACCGTAATTATCAGGTTAGTCCCTATAATTGCACTAGGATGTCTACAAGTATTCCCTTTCTTGAATGCAATTAAAGGTTCATGGATTAAGCTCTCAACAAGGAACTCATAGAGGAAAATAGGGCGTTACCCGAATCCTATATCCATTTAGAAGGTTTCAATCGCATTTATCCTCTTTCGTGCTTATATTGATTAAGTCCATAACAAGAGCTAATAGAGGAAATAGGGCATTCTCGAATCATTTAAGCTACTGTGAAAGGGATTAGCTTGTTTTCGCTCTAGTCCTTAATGTTCATCTCATTTCACCTATACAGATTCAACATATCTCGACCGAGTTAGATTTTCCTCTCAGTTTCCTTCCTTTTCAATCGTAACTATTTGGACTTTCACATGACTCCACTACTCAATGGCTTGTAGATTTCTATGCTCTATCTATACCGCATGAAACATCTTTGTCCAACCAAACAAAACAAACAACCCTAGCGCTCATAACTAGCCTAAAACCAACTTCTAAACCATTCAAGACACATCCTTATAAACATACTGGTGAGATCCTCCTCGAGACTAGGAGGATAGATCCTAGAGCCCAAAGCTTGCTGTATGCTGCTCACTAATGCACGCCAATATGCCAAATCACAGATCCCAACATCATGGCGATCACAACCTGGGATTCCGTAAGGAAGCACTATACACATCTTCCCCAACATTCGAAGTCCCCCGTACTAAAAGAACACCCCGTGGACTTATCCCACCGCTTCACACCAACATAATGGAGATCATGGTGGGACCATCGAGTATGCAATAGATTAGCTAGCTTTTATACACTCTTTTAGTCTTTCGCCTCACTTAAAAAGATTAATGGTTAAGCCATAGAGTAATATATGTTTGTTTCCATCAATTCTAGTTGTGGTGTGAATCAAGCGTAGTGCACTCTAACCAAACAAAAACCCACAAACCAAAACAAGCTCATATTGGTTCCATAAAAATAATGGTGTGGTGACCACAATTACTTGACCTTCAAAAGCTAAAACTTCCACTGAAACTCCACTCTTAACCCCAAGTAGGCCTTTTTATTTACCAAGGCTCCTAAGTTCTTTAAGATCAAGCTAACTCACCCAAGGGAAGTTTGGAAACTTTGTCTCAGTTAATGAGAAACATTTGAAGAGGAAAACCCCCGAAATAAATTATATTTGAAACCTCTCCAAAGCTGCTGATTGAAAACTGGCCTGCTATAGATCCACACCGATCCCATCCAGATCCCGACCTCTCCTAGCATGTGGGGCTTGGCAATCCAAAGGATCTATGGAAAACTCCAAGGTCAAAATCAACAATCGCTAGTGTTATCCCAAGAGAAAAATCATTTCCTGAAATTCTCACCTCTCGAGGACTCTCACTTAGACTTGCCTCGCACAAGAAGCATACCCGGGAAACAAGTCTCGCAGTGATTTAAATCAAATAGACTTTGAACCTCAAGTAAACCCATTGTAAAGAAGTTTTAGCATAGAAGCTTCACCTTCTACTTCCCCTTGTCTCTCAGCTCGCTCCACTTCAGCTCATTCCACCACAAGTCTTTCTATCATCGCCTTGTCGCTCCAAGTGTTACTTCCACTCCTATTCATACTTCGTTGTCTAACACACCTGCTCACCTGCATCGCTCCTTTTGTCAATCCACCCTCAGAATCTTCCGCTTCAAACATGGCAGCATGGTATGCCCCCTTATTGTTACCACAACCTCTAGCTCCTTTACCAAATGATTACTACCCAAAATTCCCATTTCAATCGGGATTGAACCCTTTAATTACCAACAAAGACGTAGATAAGATGAACGATGCCTTTGATTATATGGAAATAGAACATGACCGTCAAAATGAGAATTTTTGCTTAGAGTTTGGAGGAGAAGCCAAAAATGGTTCAAAGGCTCAACTCCCCATAAGATACATGATCTCCCTTCTCTTTTCATACATTCATTAAAAATGGGAAATTAGAAAAAACCCTCTTCAAATACTATCAAATTACACTCACCTTCAAAGAAACACCGGGGAAAGCGTGCAAGACTATTGTACTAGATTCAATAGTGTTTATAATGCACTACTCCCAAATATGAAACCCCCACTAGGTTTAGCTTTGGCCAAGTTCCCCTCAAGGATTTGACCTCCGAGATGGCCTATCACCGAGGGAAAGAGACCTTTGAATTTAGAAGACATGCGGTAGTGGCTCTCGTAGAAGCAAACCGATTTCTGAGAAGAGAGTTAGGTTGAGAATAGAAAAAGGTCACATATAAGGATGAATAAGTGGCTTCACTTCTCTCATCCGATGCCAAAATAGACAACCTCGTAAGAGTGATGGAAAGGATGCTTGAAAAGATCAACTTAAATGAAGGAACACTCTGCAAGAGAAAACCAAAACAACCTCCAAAACAAAAACATAAATACGAATATCGTAAGAGATGCTAATGAAGACAAATGCATAGAGACAAACACCAAATGCTAGGCCTCCTTCAACAAAATTATGTAGAACAAGAAGATGATGGGGGAGACTGAGCAAAGAAGACAAATATGTAAAAACCCTGATAGATCCGAATATGGGAATGATGTTCTTCCCCACCGAGAAGAACAAGGTTTTTTCTCATCGTAACGTCGTACCGAAGAGCTCCTTAAATATTATAGGTTGGGGTTTTGAAAAAGCTATCATGGAGATACATACGTATGATCTAAGAAAAGCAAAGGGAACCCAAAAAATTTCTAAAGGACAAAAACACAAATACCAATCGTTAAGAAATGTTGGAAAATCAGCCTAAAAGACAATAAACAAACCATCACAATAGCCAAAAGAGCCGATCCGAACAAAGACAAAAGCAACCAACAAGGGGCTGAAGAGAGTTGCCCTATACTCTATGCTAAGGTCTCTATTAAAACAACCTCTGCATTGACAACTCGATAAAACTCAACATGTCAAAATTTCTAAAAGAAACATAAGTGAGAAAGAGATGTAAATACAACAAAACAACGATGCATTTCAGCCTCGATGGTGAGATTGCCAAGATCAAAATTAACATAATTGGTCAATTGGTGACACAAGAAGTGTACAAAAACCAGTCCTTAAAATATTTGAATATAAATGTTGATACCGACACTTTGAACTTGACAGATCACAAGCCAAAGCTATTGTTTGGTCCTAAAATTGAAGTAAAATACCAAGAAGGGGTTGTGCCTCCCTTCTATGTCGGCTTAAAATACATGACAAAATCTACACAATGCTAGATTCGGTGGAGCATCACACAACATTATTCCCAAGGAGGTAATGGAAAGTTTAGACTTAGATATTACTAGACCATATAAAGACTTTATATTCCTTTGATTCCTGCATAGTTCAAATGTTTGGGTACACTAAATATTTGTGTTAACTCTCTGTCTCAAATTCCCGCCAACAATATTGTGGACAATAGTAAGAGTCGACATTCCCCCAAAATATGGCATGCTCTTGTCTAGATCATGGGGAGCTAAGATTCAGTGGCAGCTTCAAAAGGATATGTCTTATGCCACCATACTGTTTGGTCAAACTGTGATTATCAGACAGGGAAACCTCATGAAATACATGGTGAGCAAGAAAGACAAACCTCACAACACCCCTGGCTATTCCACCCATTTAGATCTAGATCTTTTCATTTTATACAATGAATATGAAGTCACTCAAACAAAGAAGGAAAACAAGCAGACATTAGTGCACCCGAGCATTCAGACTTTCTTCCCTCAACCTCTAGATATCTCAACTCCCACAGCCCTCGAGTAACACAAAACAAATGAGAATGAAATAGAACACTTTGGAGGATGAGATTTGATGGTTTATAAAGCAAAAATAGTGCAGGGGCTGGTGTATGGATACACAACACAAACAAAGGGACATGCTACCAAATTAGATTTTTCATGCACTAACAACATCAAGGTAATACAGTTCTCTCCCTTTGGCATGCATATACTTAAAAAATTCTAAAGGCCAAAAGATATCACCAGTGAGACTTCGAGTTAATCATCGACAAATGAAAGGGAAATATTCAACCAAAAATCCCCAGACTCAGAGAATATAGAAACACTGCTTTATATCTCCCGAAAATCTCGAAAATATGAACTCATGTTCATACCAAGAGGCTCAAAATGACCGGGAAAACGAACTTGCTTTTGCCGCTAGTAATTTCCGTGATACCACAAATCGATGAATAGTTCATTATAAAGGTGAAAATAGACTAATGCAGGCTCGATAATGAAGACTATCGAAGGTATTTTTAACAATGATAAATATATAGAGGATTTCCGCAAGAAAAATGAGTTCGCCTTAGCATCACCAAGTTTCACGATGAAAAATAATGTTTAAATGAGGAACTAATTCGTGAAACTAGTCCTCTTTACCGATATAAATCGACCGATCATCTTTTCAAAGAAAAATTATCTGATGATCTAGACCAAAGGTACCTCGAAGTTCTAGGAGTGTAAAGGTGATACTCATACCTAAAGGCCTTGCCCCATTAGAACAACTCTTTGATTTCAACGATGTGGCTAAGGAACCGAAAGTAGAACCTATGGAAACTAATGGAAGAGTATACTTAGATAAAAAATGAATCAGCCCAAAATGATTAAGTTGTCTAGCACCTCGTCCTCAGCTTCACATCAAACAATAATGATAACACCTTCAAAGAGTTTATGTATGTTTTTGCATGGGACTATAAAGATTTGAAATCATATGACACTAAGATCATTCAAGACAAGATCTTCCTTAAAAAAAAATCAAAAAACCCTTCAGATGATAAATTAAGGAGGATAAATTATTGTTTTATCACTATAAAGAGAAAAAGAAATTAGAAGATGTATGATGATCATCGTTTTCCGTATACTCAAACTAGGCTTCTCCAATATAGTATTTGTCGTGAAGAAGACAGGGGAGATTATGTTTTGTATTGACTTCAGAACCTAAATGGAGCCCCTAAACACAACTACCTCCTCATTAAAATGGATCTCACATTCTTCTAGGGTAGTTGGGTGAAAAATAATATCATCGTTGGATGGGCTAAGTTACAATCGTGTTCGTTCTCCCAAGTGATCAACATAAAACTTCTTTACAATTCGGGGGACATTCATGTATGTAAAAATTCCATTTGGTCTGATGAATGCAGTAAGCCACTTTCTAGAGGGCTATGGACATAGCCTTCTCGTGAAGACATTGGCTATTTTATAATCATTACTCAAGGATATTACTATCTTTCCAAAACCGATGAAGAACATTTGGAACATTTAAGGAAGGTTTTCGAGAAATGAAGAAGGTTTGGTTTGTCTTTGAATCCCAAAAGACACTCTTTGGCCTCCAGGAAGGAAATCTTCTCGTCATATATCTTTTTTAAAAAAGGGATCAAGATAGATCCTAAAAGAATTGATGGCATACCGAATATCACCTACCCTAGAAACCTCTGCTAAAGAATTGGCGCTCTTCATCAAAAGATAAAGTTTTTGAGGAGGTTCATCCCCAACCTTGTTGAGGTATTAAGAAACATCACTAACATGATACAACAAAGAAGCAGTGTTAAATGGACAATGCAAGCTAAACAATCATTTGAATCGGTAAAGCAAGCCCTCATTTTCAAGCACCTCGGGCCCCACGTCCTAATTTCACCAAAGATTTCTATATTTTTTCCTTTCGCATCCGAACATACAATAGTCAGCAGATATTGTTGCAAAATAATAGCTTGGGGCAGAACAACCTATATCCTTCGCAAAGCCTTAAGAGATGCCCCACTAAATATAATATCATGGAGAAGCAAGCTCTGCATTGGTAAAAGTAATAAAGGAATTTAGGTGCATTTTACATTTACATATCATTGCTTTTGTGCCACACACTATAGTTAAAGATATTATAAGTCAGACCCTGTCCAGAAGGGGGAAATGGATTGCCACTATTCTGTATCATGACTTAGAACGGCCTACTAAACTCATCAAGGGACAAGGATTAGAAAACTCATCGCCGAGTCTAATTTCAAAGCACTAGATATGAATATGGTTGATGCCTTGGAAGAGATAAAGAGTTCTTGATCTACTTGATCAAGAAACATTCATGAACTCTCCATGGTATGTCGACATCGTTTATGTGTTTCTTTATTTAAATGCTCCTCCTTCTTCGTCAAAACAAAAGTCAGACGACAAAACTAAGGCTTTAAATTATTGTACATAGATGGAGTTTTATATTGGAAAAATGTTGTTGGGATACTACTAAAATGTTTACTCGAGGTTGATGTAGAAAATCATGCATGAAATGCATGAAGGAGAATGTGGAGGGTACCCCCCAAATTGGAAGACCACAACAAACAAGATCCTCGCATCTCGATTAATATTAGCCCACCATTTTCTCGTACACCCATAAGCTAGTGATTTCCTATCACAAGTGCCAAATTCCGATGGTAGAAGAAAGATCTTTCCTTACCTCGCAACTCCGCTGCTGTTGAAGCACGCTTTCAAAGAAGGCTCTGATCATAAAATCCATCCATCCTTACCCAAAGACAAATGGATCCTCACACCACCGATTATTTTACCAAATGGATAGAGGCCATACCCACTAGGAATACACGACTGGCCATCATTAAATTCTTTGAGATTTAACATATTGTCCTTGCATTTGTTTTTCCTAGGAAAATAATCAATAATAATGTTGTCATTTTAAATCCAAGAGGATGCTGATTTCACGATAAATATTAGATCACCTTGGGCCACTCCACTACCTATTACCCTCAAGGAAATGATTTTCCCAAATCCTCCAACAAGAGCCTGATCAATATCATTAATAAGTTGTTGGAGCAGAACCGTAAAGCATGGAATAGTAAGCTTGTTCATGCCTCAGGGGCCGATAGGTTAACCACCAAAAGGTCAATCAACATGTCCCCCTATCAATCGGTTTATGGCATGGATGCCGTTCTGAACATATTTAGGAGTCCCAACATGAAACTCTTCGGTGAAGTCCAAGCTAAAGAAAATGATATGCAGAGAAGGATCAACGTAATTCATCCATTTGGCAAAGCAGTAATTAAAGAGGAAGTTTAACAGAGAACTCAAAAATGTACTCCAAGAAAACATCAAAAGGTTATTCGACAAAAGGGATTCGTGCTAAATGATTTCCAAGTTGGAAATGTGGTTCTCAAATGGGATTCAAGGAGGGAAGAGAAAGAAAACATGGTAAGTTTTTGAAAATCTCGTGGAAAGGGCCCTACATTATTCATTCCATAAGAGGGCATAATGCGTTTTTTCCCGCAAGAACCGAATGGTGAAGAAGTGTTGGGAGGTTCTATCAATGGCAAAAGGATGCTTAAACACTATTTTCGTCAAGAGTCTTAGTTTCCAGTTTTCAACGCATTGTAAATACCATTTGCATAAAAAGAAAACAGAAAGAAAATACAAAAACAATAAAAGAATAGAAAAGAGGCAAAAAATAAAACAAGAAAGCTATAGCCCCATACCAAAAGGAAAGGAAAATATGAAAGTGCAAGTTTTCGAATGCCACTACTTTTGGTGACCTACCGTCCAATCATACGTACCCTAATCATGATTGGGAATATTTCAATTTACTCATTGACAGATAGTGAAAAATACCGCTAAACTATTTAATCTTGGCTTATCAAGAGAAATCAGCAGGATAACAAAGAAAGGGTTCAAAAAAGCTCAAATCTTGAAACTATGAAGTTCTAAAAAAAAAAAATGGTTCAAATCGATCAAACTCGAGCTGTGAGGAAAGGAAAGAGAACTGAGCCTAACACGCTTAAACTTGAACCAAGAAAGAGGACGAAAACAACTCTATCAGATCAAAACTGAAAGCTAAAATGAAGAAAAAGAAAGGTGACTCTAAAATGCTCAAAGTCAAAGATGAAAGAGAAGGGGAAGGATGCTTATTATTTTTAGATCTCAAGCCTCTAAATTTTGTACTAAAAATTCCCGCAACAATGTCCGTGTGTAGCTTCTATGCCATAGACACCGCATCAAATCCGATAGCCTAAACCCGTTCGATCGCATTTAAATTTATGTCTTAGAATATAGAGAATGAAATCAGTCAAATAGTTTAATATCAATCGATAGATAGTTAGGTAGTGAATTTATGAGGTCGGTCGCTCAATCAACTCATGGAGAAATAAGAGCAGAAATAGATTAGTTTCCTATTTTCAAAAGAATAAAATGTTGAAGAAAGAGTTTTCTAGTCCGTGCACTCTTTAAGAAGAAAAATGTTAGAATCATAGGAATGGGTAGGTAGAGATTTTGTTTCAAGTTATTGCAAAGATTATCACTTAATAAGGACAACCAAGGAAAGAAAAAATTGCTGCCTCAATGATGAGGCACTGGACCGATGAAAACCAGGTAGATTTACAATTGATTGACACCTAAAGAGCAAGTTGTCCTCCCAAGTGGAGCCACCGTTAGCCACCTATAAATTCTATTATACCAAACAATTGGCTAATTTGTCATCAAGCCTTCAAGTGATAACCCTTGAAAATCTATCATCCTTGGGTCTTATTATTTTCCTATCCCGAGGTTCATCTTCACTACTGTTTCCATCTTAAAACCATGCTAATTCACCAAAGAAAGCTGTTCCAAAGGCCCCCCGAAACCGCCATTTTCACTTATTTCCCCCCATTCATAAAGCCTTCTTTTCATCTTTTAACCCTCCATTTAGCCTCTAAAATCGTTAAATCCTCTCTTAAACCTTTAATTTCCCCTTTTAAAGGTCTTAAAACCCCTTCGTTAACCTATCGAACCTTCATTTGGCCTAAATCTCACTTTTAACTTCAAAATAGTCCTCCAAGCATCTCCGTGTTAAGCTCCCTTTCGACTTAGCCTAGCCCCTCATTCTTCATAAATCAGCGCGCTACACTGCGTACAAAGCCTCACTGAATTGCAAATTTCTTTCCCGAACTTCCCTTTATCCTTTTCCATGATGCTATAAGCGCTCTTTCCCTCCAAACCCCTGGTCCCACTTGCTCCCACAGACCGCTCACGCCCAAGCGCTTATTCCAACCCACACCTATCGCATCGGCAATTTTCAATTCGGGCCATTCCTTTCCTCTTTCCTCGAAGAAGGATCTCCCCGACGCGATCCCACTCGTCCACCTGCCAGGATCTTGACGACTCACGCCAACTCGACCGCAACCCCACTATTCGCTCTATGACAAAGGATCATGTCACCTACCCGGCCCACCATGTTTTATCCTCCATCTCCGTGCCTATCGCATGCAACCCGCACCATCCGATCAACACCCCATGATACGACGACATATACTCCATATCGCAAAATCTTAGCAATTCGAGGTTTAATGTTTCATAATTTTCAAAATGGGTGGTATTGAGAATCCACGGTCAACCAAGAAATCTCACTCCACCATCCCAAACCACTTTCCCCCATTTTTTTGTGCGAAAACCATTCCTATTTCTTCGCCATACCGCTACCCTCCGCAACATCGCTCCCGATTTAATCCTAAGCTTGTTGATCTCCGAGACGCACTCGTCCATATTATATCGCGATGTTTATCTACTCTGGCTTCTTTAATTTTCTCCCGAAATTCTTCATTGAAGATCTCCACCGTAGATCACTTGGATCTAACCCGGTCTCCTCGTTCCTATCCCACCCAAACCTCTACTCGACCCGGTTACCTACTCTCCCGTATTTTATTCCTAATTTTGCACCGCAATCACCATCCACGCTCGCTCCGCCCTCCGCCCAAGTCAGAGTAGTATAAAACCAAGCCCGGTATGATTTCATAACATGTTTTAGTGTGTTTGCAAGTTTTCACTTAACACGAAGCATGAACCTCTCTACTACCAACAGAGGTACACAGAGGTTCATATAAAAAAATTTTCGGTGTCAAGAATCAACGTCAAGGAAATCCGGTAACAAAGGGTGAATTTCATGACAACGGATGGGTCATAAACATAAACCTCAAGAAATCCCTTCAACAAATAAACCCTCAAGCACTCATAATAATGCAGAATACCTGTTATGAAGATCACATATCTAGTGGAGAAAAACAAAATCATAGAATATTAATATAACCTTCAAGAACATCGTTAAGCAATTTGAGAAATCGTAAAAGATAAATAACAAACAAAGCTAAACTGGCTTGAAGTACAAAGGGACGTACAGCTTATTGGTGCAGTAATGATGACCTACACAAACATAGCTCCATCTCCATGCACAAAAGTTTTCCAAGTAGTTATCAAGACCAGAAACTACTACAACCGTTAGAAGAAGTTATTTAGAAGTATGGAGTCTCGTGTCACTCATTATTCCACTTAACTCACGCCAAAGGAGATAACAAAATACCACTAGCGTATAGTGGCGTTTCTCCAAAAGGACACTGGTGGGGTGATTACTATGTCAAAGGGGTCTTCAACAAGAAACGAGGTCACTAATTCTGTTTGGGATTTAATGTTATGTTTATGACACAAAATGGAGCATCTAATGCCCTCTCCTATCTCCGATGATCATTAAAACCTTCTTCACCTACTTTTCCATTTTCTCTATAAAGAATCTTGGAAGTATTATTGTAAAAGGTTGGAATTTGGTGATTTCTGTGCTAACATGATTCCTGAAGAAGCACGTTGTTCTCAAGGAGTTTGGAGGTCTCTATTTCATGTTGATGAAGGAGGTCAGATCTACTGATCCTCGAGCCTGGTTTTGGTGAGGTAGTCTCTTATTTTTAATTTTGTTTCCCGTTTATCACTTGCTCCATTATGCTTTCGACCTACGTAGATAAAAAGTTTAGGCAAAGAAATGTATCTTAGAAGCAATTTCGACTCCGTTTATCCTTCACTCGCTATATTTTTCCGGGTACCAAACATGACAAAGTAGTCTAATCTCTGATTCTTGAATATTCACTATTTTATTTCAAAAAAGGTTAATCCAAATAGCAAGACCTTAGGCGTTCTTTCGCCACTAAATGTTGTATCCGAAATCTCCCTTTAAATTAGTAATTTTTGCACTTTACGTAGAGGTCTCGTTTCAATCATACCTCTATTTCTTACCGTAATTATTGTGTTGAAGGTACTTATAATTGCACCTAGATGCTCCAAGGCATTCCCTTCTTTGAATGCAATTGTATGTCTTTGCTGATTGTTTCAAAAATGAACTCAGAGGAAATAGGCATTCGAATCCTATAATTCATTTAGAAGGTTTTAGTCGTATTTCTCCTCTTTGGGTGTTTATATTGATTAAGTCCATAATAGTGAGCTAATCGAGTGAAATAGGCATTCCCTCGAACTTTAAGTTATTTTGAAAGGGTTTAGTTTTTTTTCTTTCTTAGTCCTTAATGTTCATCTCATTTCACCTATATTATTCAACATCCTCGACCGAGTTAGATTTGCCCTTCCGGGTTTCCTTCCTTCTCAATCGCATCTATTTAGACTTTCACATGACTTCATCGTTTCAATGGCTTGTAGATTTCCCATGCTCTATCTATACCGCATGAAACATCTTTGTCCAACCAAACAAAACAAACAACCCCGCACTTCATAACTAGCCGAAATCAACTTCTAAACCATTCAAGACACATCCTTATAAACATATCGAGAGACATATTGAGATCCCTCTTTGAGACTAGGAGGGCTAGATCCTAGAGCCTCAAAGCTTGGTTTTTATGTTGCCTTGTCACTTGGCATGCCAATCTACCAAATCACAGACCCCAATAAGGAATAACTATAAAAAAACAAATGAAAAATCAAATAACACAAAGGAAGGCGAGATACTATCAGAAGTTTTGAAAGCGATGTTCAATTTAATGTTTTTGTAGAAGAAACATGCTTATATAATTCCAAAATAACATTGATTCAATACTTAACCTGGCGCATCTCACCATGTGACCCCATGAAAAAATAATTTTATTACATATGAAGAAAGTGATCATGGTAGAGCACAATTAGGAGATAATTATTCGTGTACTATTGTTAGATTAGGAAATGTTTGAATCAAGACAAAGGATGGATAAATTATATTGTTGAAATAGGTTAAGCATGTCCTAGAGATTCATATGAGCTTGATTTATATGGGATGATCGGATGATGAAGGCTACTACACTACCTTTTAGAAATGTCGATTTTGTAAATTTTCTAAAGAGTCACTGGTGATGGTTAAAGGATTCAAGATGGGAACCTTGTAGACGATGAGGGAAACACCATAGATATGATATCAAATTATTTTTGGAAGATAAGGAAACTTAGGAGATTTATGGAATAAGTTCCCCAACCACATGAGTTAAAATGGACTAAATTGTCTTCTTGGTAAAAGTATACTTCTAGGACTCGCAATCCCATAAAATTAATCTTTTTTGAGGATTTGTGATTCATGATAGGAAATTAAGAGTTTCATTTATGAGAGTAAAAAAAAAATAAGTGAAAAAAAAAATTATGATAATTAATACCCTATGATGTGTTTATAGCAATGAATGTTAAGTATTTATGAGGATCTTCATAATTTTTTACATGCATAAATGGTTCATCCGTAAAGGTTTGGGTCTAGCCTACAAAAAAATTAAAGGTGATGTGTTTGATATATTTAAAATTTTTCATGTTGTTAAAAGGTAGACTAACACATCTCTAAAACATTGCTCGGGGATATAGAATGCAGGAAATTATTGCTCCAATACATTCCAAAATTATTCTAACAAATTTGGAATTAAACATTAGAATATTGTCCCTAGTACTCCCCAATAGAATGGTACTATAAAAGGATGAATTGCAGACTATCATGGAGAAGGTAAGAAGTATGTTTTCTAATTATGGGTCAGAAAATTATTTAGAAAAATAATGGGATATCTTTATACTTGCAATTACTCAGCCTTTGTACAACCCTAGAGTGTGGGTATCAATAAATAAATTTTAGACCGATAAGAAGGTAAATTATTCTCACCTTAAATTTTTCGATGGTGAAGCATGTGTGCACATTATGCATAGAAGAAAATTAGTTAATAAATCAAGAAAATGTGTTTTTCCTAAGATATGTGGATTGTAAATTTGGTTATTTTATATGATCCAATTAATCACACAATTGTTAGAATCGGGCATGTAATATTTAGTGAATTAGAGATTTAAACAAGGTTTTCATGATATGGAGGTTAAGATAATTACATGTGCTTGCTTAAAAATAAGAAAGTATTCCGCCATCAGTAAGAGTATGTGCAACTAGTTCAACAATAGGATGGACAAAAAGTGGAAAATTATGATACAAAGAAAACTCATAGACTTTACAAGAGATTCGACTCAAAAACACACCACCCAAATTTTTTTTTAGTTATACTAATCCTCATAAGCCTCACAAAGGTATCCACCCTCAAATTATATTTTCTAAGTGATGAAGGTGTGAACCTCGTTGAGTTTCGTGAAGCTTGCTAAATGGAAACTAGAAAAAGTGGAAGAGAAAGAAATGGATAGAGAAATGGAATTCCCATTAGAAAACAAAACAATGGGGTTAGTGAATATTCCACCTAAGAAATACTCCTACAAATCAAATTAGTATAGAAGATTAAAATCGAGGGTGAATAAGAAGGAAACATACAAAGCAAGGATGGTGGTCGAAATATTTTCCCAAAAGGAAGGTATTGAAATTCCATAAAAAAAATCATCTATTATTTAAATTTCATCCATAAGAGTTACCTTTGGTCTTGCTACTACTCTAGACTTGGAATGTTAAAAATTGGAGGATCCAAAATGGATTCAATTTTTTCCTCCAAACTCCAAGTCTTCAAATTTAGATGAAAATAAAGATCAATTTGAAGTGTTTACCGATAGGATTCCAATGGTGTGAACGATGATAAACTCGAGTTTGTATGAAGAAGTTGTGGCCGCCAAAGTTTATGACAAATTAGGGAAAAAATGAAAAAAAGTCAAAGTCCAAGTCCATAGTCAATGGTCAAGTCAACGATTAGGATGATGTCGCCAGGACAATACGTGTAATCCCGGAATACACCACATAAGTCCGTGGTGATGTCAGCAGACGTTGACATGTCAAGCTTGATTGGTTGGAACGGCCGATTCCTGGGGTCGACACATGGTGGCTCGGGATTTTGTCCAATATAGCTCTATTTCCAAAATTTTGGGATCGTGAGGACTCAACCCCCGACCTCTCGAATGCCTACGACTTTCTAGAGTCCGCTCATTGGATGAGCCACCGTATCACGGTATTTAATAATATAGCGATTATGTATTAATAGGAACGCGGATCTCCCGCCGTAAGGCGGGCCGTACCCGTCGTGTCAACCCCAGACCTAAGCGTGACACCTTTATCACTCGTTACATAATCCAATGTGAGATACAATGAGGGGTCATGGAGGTTTTAACAATCGACCTCCCAAAACATTATATAAGCGCCGTCTTCACACATGTTGTGAAAACCAACATGCCGAACGATGGAGTCATAAACCAAGCCACCGAAACTCCATTTGAACATCAGGCAAAGCCAAACTAGTTAAAACCATTAGCATGTAGTCTCGAGGTGGTTTTATGTAGGGAAGCAAGTTTTCTAAAAAGGCGTACGTGGTATTGGATTTTCATGTGGGTTCTGGAGGTCACAATTATGTTAACATGTAAGTTTATACTAGTTTTTTTCGAAATTTCAATATCACACAATGGTGAGGTACATTTTCTCATTTGAGCTTTTTCTTTGAGTCTACACCGTAAAAGAATTTTGAAGGAAAAATAAAGCAAATAAGACCGGAAGCTAAGAACTCGAAGACGCATGAAGTCTCAGGAACTCCATTAATAAATTTTTGCTAGTTGATGTGTTTTCTATTTCTTTATGTTGTTTATGTTATTCACAATATTATCAATCTATTGCACTAAATAACATAAGCTTCTCACATAGACGTCAATAATACCTTTTCAATAAAATGTATCAAGTGTATTTGAGCTCAAGGTTAATTTTTAAAAGTTTGGAGAAATAATCGGTGAAGATTTGAATGTTTACTGTGTCAAAGGTCAAACAAGGATAAGGAGTAACTTTGTTGGAAGAAAATCTAGAGATTGGAAGGGTATTTTCACAAAAGAAGATGATGAAAAGAAACACATATTCGATTAGAAGCTCAATTCTTGGACAACTTCATGACAATATGTGCAATGGTAGAAGAGATTTATAATGAGTTTAAAAAAGGCAAAGATGAAGGCACTTCCATCACCTAAACCGTGACAAAGAATCTGGGGAGCTTCCTCCATTACCTCCACCATTCTCCATCATCACCATCATTGTCATCATCTTCTTTCTTCATAAATCCTCGTTCTCTTAAAAGAAGAAGAAGAAGAAATCCTCTTTGATAAAATTAGATGTAAATTTTGATTTGCCACTTATGATGGTGAGCTCGACGTTGAAAAGCTTCGATAATTGGATAAGACAAATTGAAGTGTACTACAGTGTGCCAACAAATTGTTTTAGAAAGAAAGAAGATCCGCCTTGCTAGCCTCGTCTTGAAGGAACCGCACTTGTTTGGTGGGAGGGAAAGACACAATCGTATCTCTCCAAAAACATGGTAAACTCATTTCGAAGATGGAACTTAATTCTGTTTCTCTATTAAAATAAAATTATCCTTTGCTTATATGCAACAAGCTATGATGAGTTAAGAACATTGCGTCGTTGAAGGTTCAAAGTGTGCAAAGTTACACCCATGAATTTTGTAAAAGAGTTTACACTAGGCATATCATCGTATTCCACCAAACAAACATTATTGAAATACATAGGTGGCTTACATAAGCTTATTTGAAGCATACCATACCGACAGCGATCCGACTAGCTTAGATGATGTATTATTTCAAGCAACTCATCTAGAAGCTAGGGTAAAAATGTATCTCATGGATGTTGGAAAGTCATCGAAATATACCGAAATCAAGAATAAAGAAAAGAAGAAACAAAATGGAAGGAAAAGAAAGCAAACACTCAAGAAAGAAAAAGCCTACATGCACCCACCGTAAAAAATAAGGACATGATGAGGCACACCGCCGGGCACTTCATCCAGAATTGAACCCTAAGAAGTTGGGAATAAAGAACGAAAAGAATGTCGCTACTATGCAAAAGGATCAGATCAAATTCAGAGACGAACAAGAATTACAACACAAAGAGCAAAGGTAAAAACTCTCAAGCATCTACATATACTTCTTCACATTATGTTGATACGAAAATGATGAGAGGAAAAGAAATGAGCTTGCCCATATCGCAGTTGTTTCCAAGCATACTAAAATTGATACTTTGTTTGATAGTGGGTTCTCAAGTTAATTTGATCGTCAATAAATTGCAAAGAAATTGGGTATTGAAACAAAATCTCATAAAAAGCCATACCTACTGGGTTGGGTCTATGATAAAAATAAGCTACAAAATATTTAAACAATGCAAACTTCTGCTTTTGAAATCTGATCGTAGCTCAGAGATGAGGTTGAATTAGATATACCATACTTGTAATGATAGAGATGTTGTCTTCTATCGAAGGGAAAATAAGTATCAACTCACCAAAGATGGAATAAAATATGTATTAAGAGCTCATAAAATCAAATATAACTACTCTCTCATAATCAGATATATGAAAAGAATTATAAATTCAAGTAAACAATTTTTACTTATGATTGTAAAGGATCTTGATAAATCCAATGCTTTTCAAGGTCAGAATCCTAGACAAGTAGCGCATTTAGGTAAAGTTGTTTCGATTATGATATTTTGTTTCAATAGCCTCAAGGGATTCCTCCTGTTTACGTATAGAAAATGAGATTTATTTATGTACTAAGATGTTCTCTTTCCTAACATTGGAATGTATAGGTTATCGCCTCTAGAGAATGTAGAAATAAAGAAGCAGTACATGAATTGCTCCTTCAAGGGTTTATTCAACCAAGTTTCACCATGCGTATCGCATATTGTGTTGGCAATACAAGGAAAGATGGTTCATGGAGAATGTGCATTGATTTCAAGCATTAAATAAAATAACAATAAACAATCATTATCCTCTTCCTCACATTGAAGATTTATTGGGACGCTGAAAGATGCGCTTACTTCACTGCTAGACTTGCGAAGCGCCTACCATCGTATCAAGGTTTTAGAACAAGATGTATGGAAGACTACTTTCAAAATGAAGTGCGACTCTATGAATGGATGGTCATGCCTTCGGCTTGACCAATGTTCCAACTACATTCATGTGTGTTATGAATGATGTATTTAGGCCATTCATTGATGATTTTGTAATAGTCTACTTAGATGATATTCTTGTTTTAGTAAGACATGGGATGAACATATAAAGCAGAAAAGAAGTTTTTAGATGTGTTAAAAAGAAAAAAATCTGGTAAACTCGTCAAAATGAATTGGCAGACATCTTTAAATTACTAGGCTATATTTTAGGGGTGGTGAATTGAAGATAGATCCCCAAGGTCGAATCTTCATTATAAATCGCTCTAAGCTCAAGACGTTGGCGTAATTTAGTTTCTTAGGGGCGACACAATACCGGAGAAAGTTTATTGCTAACTTTTCTTTTATCAGCCTCTCATACAAGCTGGCTGGGTGAAATAGGTGTTTATGGGGAGTTAAACAATAGAAGGCCTTCGACACATTGAAAGAAAGGATTAGTACATTGAAAGAGGGGTCATTCTATATGCTTCTTTTGTTTGGTAAAATAAGTATTAAATCTATGTGATGACCGATACTTCGATTGGTGGCAACTTACTCGGGTAATTCATCAACAATCATATCAAGATAATCATCTACCGTATTTTTAATTTCCTCGCACAAATTGTCTAAATTAGTAGAAGTTGGAATTATCTTGGGTTTACTAACAATGAAGAAATGAATTTATTTCTCCTCCTTTACTTCTTGCAGTACCTTTCCACTAATTAGATAACATTATTCCCGCCCACTTTTCATACCGCTTTCCATCCTTCAAAGGTATCAATGTGTGCTTCTTTCCATCCTTTCTCTATGGTATAGTATTCCTTTCACAATCATGAATGGTTTTTCTCGCAAATTTCCAAGGCCTTCCCAAGAATACATGGCACACATACATTGGCATTACATTACACAATATGACATCCTTATATGTACCTATCTCAGATTCTACTATGATCGTTCGTCACCAAAATGTGATGACGTTCTATAGCCATGACACTTCTCAGAGGGAGTACTCTGTACCATCTTAATCAACCCCAATTCCTCAACCATATTTGTGGAAACAAGATTATCGTGCTTCCACTTTCCAATCACAAATTTGCAAGACTTTTCTTTAGACTTGGATACAATCCTCGAATAAACTCTCTCCTTGCATCGGCTCATTTCCTTCCTTCTCCGCTCTTTAAGTAATAATCTTTTAAGAAATAAAGACTCTCCTACCTCAGTCTCTTTTCCCCGTGGCCGAGGATTTTCTTCCTTTGCATTAGCCACATTCACATTTCGCCATTTGCTACTTTTTTATGAGGGATAAGACCATGATCCGTGTCCCTCATTCTCCACATGTGTAACAACGAATTTCTCTTTCCTTCGCCTACCTCTCGGGCAGGAAATATCCTCTACCAAACTATCTCTCTCTATGGAGGTCTCAGTTACTCAAACCTTCGCTTTCATTCGTTAGTGTTGAAATCTTGATCCGAAAGTCTCCGTTCCTCTTGCCGGACTTTTACCCTACTCTCTAACTTTGTTTCCTCAACATTTTCCTCTCGCCTTCAAAGCTTTGCAGTAAGGCATTTTCAATTGTGTTCAAACTAAACAAACTAATTTCATCCGTATGTCATACCTTAAACCATTTATGTATCTCGGCTACTTTCTCCATATCATCTTCGCATGTCCCCCCCCCTCTAATGCTCACTTTGCAAAACTCTATGTATACTCCTTAAAATCATTCCTTTCATTTCACCCCGCAACTATTTGAAAAGATTCAATTCATAGTATTTTTCTATAAACTTATTCTCGAATTTGCTTACCATTTTTATCCCATTGCTTGATCGTAGGATTTCCCTTTCTAACTCGGATGTTTGTAGTTTATCCCACGTATAGATGCATGGCCTTCAACTCGTAGCCGCAAAATTTACCTTTATTCTTATCTTCACCTCTTCCAAGTCAAAAATACTTATCCACCGAATCCAATTCAATCCATCGGCTCATCCACATTGCTGTTCCCTTATATAAAGGAATCTCCATTATTGTTTTTCCACTAACCTTTGCTAATATATTGAAAACTTTAGCTACCTTACCTTTTTTCCTCTTTCTTCTTCCTCTAGAGATCGTTCGCCGCACTAACATCTCCTTCAAGGCTAGGTGCTCTCCTCCTCGATCGTAGTCCATCGTCTCCATCCTTGTACGAAGGTGTCGAATCTCTTCTAGAAAAATTCATCACATGTGTTTTCCTCGACCTATTCCATCTCCTCCTGCATATCTCATAACTTGAGAACGTAACTCAATTTCTACTTCCGAGACCAAATGATGCAACAAAGCCGAAAGTTTCGGTATCATGCACAACCGTGGTTTTATGGGCCCACAAAAGGGTGACCAATCGAAAGCGGATCAAAACTTCATGGGTTTATCAACTTACTCCTCGCAAACTTTACAATTTTATAATTATCGCAATATTGCGATTGAGGATCTTACAATTCACACCAAATTCCTATCACAACTCACAACTTTTAACGTTTAACAATAAACATGTTTCTTTTATAATGCAATTTGGGATCGAATTACACCGCCACCTCCTTACTTTATCACAACTTTAACTTTTTATCACATCAAAACTAAAATAATTTCACTGCAAGTCTTAACAATAAACCCGAAAATCATCGAAGTCTGAAATACTATGGGATTATGACTTAATCTCCATCGTTGATATACACCCATATCTAATCTGGCCCTCATGGCTCCTTTTTTATTTGCTTCACATCGTTAACCGAGATAAATTTATTAATTCGCCTACCCCTTTCCGTATGCGATATGCGATGGTCGACGATGTGAAACTTCAAAGCTTGACTCGAATCATAATCTCATATAAACCTTTTATAGAGAACTCCCCGTCAGGCAATAATGAAATACATATACTTCCATAGAGAAAGGAAAATACATTTTAAACTAGAAAACTGAATTTAAAATTCAAAATACCTCCTGAATTAATTAGATATCAAAATACACAAACATTCAAGCCTTTATGGTTGAATTTTACATCGTATCTCTTTCTTCAGATAAGTTCTCTATCACACCTCTCACACACTTTCACACTTATTCCCAGCTACAATTTGTCTCTATTCACGCTTATCTATCTATTTGTATTGCATTTTTTGATGATATACTAATCTATAGAAAGTTCTGAAGGATCATGTTGAACATGTTGACGGTGGTGTCTAAACTATTGCAAGAGAAACAATTATATGCAAAAATATCCAAATGTTTCTTTGGAGTATTAAGAGGGAATATCCGGGTCATATTGTATCTCACGAGGGTGTTAGCAGACCCTAACAAATTAAAGCCATTAAGGAATGGAAATTCCCCACGACCATAAAGCGCCTGCGAGGATTTCCGCTAACAGTATTATCGCAAGTTTGTAAAGAATTATGGAAGAATAGCAAGACCTCTTAACAACATTATTGAAGAAAGATGCATTTTCATGGACTCCGAAGAAACTATGCCTTGAACATCTTAAAGAGAAAATGTGCTCAAGACCAGCCTTAGCTACACCGGGATCAAAAAACCTTTATCAGAGAATGATGCCTCAAAGAAATGGAATCGTGCCGTTTTAATGCAGAAGGAAGACCTATCGTTTTGAAAGTTGTCCAATCAAAGGAAAGTATGCATGTTAAAACCTATTTATGATAAGGAAATGTTAGCACATCGCATGCACTAAAGAAATGGAGAACTTACCTAATGGGAAGACACTAAATGGTAAAACTGACGATGATACTAAAACACTTTTTGGAACAAAGACTATCTTCCGAAGAGCAAGCTGAAAATGGGTCACAAAGATGTTGGTTATGAATTTGAAATAATCTACAAAAAGGAAAGCTTAATGTTGTCGCGTATGCACTCTCAAGAAAGAATGAAGAGGTGGAAGCATTGCTTTATGCTATTTCTATTATCCAACCAAGATTGGATAACCAAAGTAAGAGATGAATGGAAGAAGGAAAAGATGTATGGGCATCATTCAAAAGGCAGCAAGATCCTAGTACATCTAATACATTTAGTTGGAAAATGATTTTTTATGGTACAATGATCGCTATATCTTTGTAAGAATTCCCAACTAAAACAAAATATTCTTCTAGAATTGCACACTTTCCTTTAGGACGACACTCAGATTTTAAAAAACTTACCACAGTGTGAAGAAATAATTTTTTTGGGATGGCCTTAAATCTGATATTCAAAATTTTGTATGCACGTTCTTGGTTTTCCAAGAGAACAGTTGAGACAATTAAGACCCCTAGACTTCCACAACCTTTATCCATCCCAAGTCAACATTGGGAGGAGATTTCAATGGATTTTATCACAGTTTACCTAATTCCGAAGGAAAGAGTGTCATCATGGTGGTAGTTGATAAACACTTACCAAGTATGCACACTTTTGTGCATTATCTCATCCATTTAAAGCAAGTACAGCTTGCTACTACATTTATGGACATAATTCAAAAGCTACATGGAAGCCCAAGGGTTATCAGTGGGTGGCTGCAGATCCCATTTTACTAGAAATTTTTATCGCAGTTATTTTCTTGTTTGGGTACTCAATTAGCTCATACCTCATATTATCATCCTCAATCTAATGGTTAAACTCAGATAAGAATAAATGTTTGGAAGGATATCTTCGTTGTTTTGTATTTGATAAACAATCACAATGGGTAAAGTGGTTACTTCGCTAAATGGTATAACACTCTTCCATACTCTGGCAAAGAAAGATGACCCCATTTATGGCACTTTGTTGATATCATTCCCATCTATCCATCAGCTTTAAGGGAAAATTCGAAGGTTCAAGCAAAGTTGCAAGATCACATCGAGCACGCAAGAAGTTCTCCAACTCTAAAGGATAACCTAAATTTGGTACAAAATCTAATCAAACAACAGAAGATCAAGATCGCACCAGAGAAGTTTTGATGTAGGAGATTGGGTATTTTTATGGCTAAAACCATACAAACAAATGTCCCTCAAGCAAGCTAAGAAGGATACACAATTATCGCCAAAGTACTATGGTCCTTACAAGGTGTTGCAAAATATTGGTACTATGGCATACAATCGGAGCTTCCTCGGCTTCTTCGTGAGTGCATCCAAATTTTCCATGTTTCATGCTTAAAAAAGGTTATAGGTGAAAATATTCCAGCTCAAAACAATATTTCTAGAACTTGATGAGGAAGGAAAAGTCATATTGGAACCCGAAGTGGTCACGGAAACAAGAACTCGATACCATGTTAATCGATCAATTTTAGAGATCTCATCAAGGGAAGAACTTACCCATTGAAGATTCTACATGGGAGGATGATAATTTTGTTGCATGCATAATTCCAGATAATGGCAAGTTGAGGACAACACTTTTTTGAAGGAGAGGGGCATGTTAGGTCCCTATATTACTAGTATAGTCCTCATTGTTATTAGTGTAACCCCCTTATTGTTATTATCAGATCCTTGTAACCCACATTTTGTTATTATTGTGCCCTTAAATTATTATTGTTAGGTCGGTTAGGGATTACATCAGTAGCCCACTAGGATTACATTATGGCCACATGGACTCCTATATATAGAAAGGAGGTTTTGTAAATTGTATCATCCAAGAATTGTTCATTCATGTAATGTACTGAGGTTGCCCCTCAAAGTGGCTTATTTCTAAGGCGTTGATATATCTTTTCTTCTATTTTTGGAGTCAAGTTACACAACATCTCAATTAAAACTTAACAAAATATTATTAATCAAATTTTCCACCTCTTGTTAGCCACAACATGTGAACACACAATCACATTGCTGGGGCCTAAATTTCGTATGCTACCCAAGCATCAGTTTTCTATGTAAATTTTTCCTCCAATAGGTTCTTATTGTTAATGGTGTAGTTATGTTTTCTTAGGACCATGAATACTAATAAAATAAGTGATATGGAAAAGTTGATTTGGGCCAATTCCGATCTATGAAATCTAAAATGGAGGATATATTGATTCTAAGGATTAGTATTTTCCAAATGAAGGAGTGGAAAAAAAACCTCAACAATGATAGAGGAATATTGGAAGTGGTTGATAGGAAGGTCATTACATAATCCTAAGTATGCTTAACAAAGAATATATACATTAGTGTAGTGGGTGAGGAAACAAAAAAAGGACTATGACAAAATATGCATGATTTGTAAGAGTAGTAATAATCACATGAAATAGCATTCTTGATGAAGAAGTTATATAATCCTCAATATGAAGGAGTGTGCATCGGTTTTAGAGTGTTTGAAAAATTTAGTGTAATTACAAGTCAAATTTTCCTCCGTCAAAATTGTTTTGATGATGAAATAAAATCCATCCTACTCGTGTCTTCCATGCCGTGAAACAAGAAGAATTGGATAAAAGAGGCTACGAGAACTTCTGCACGATATGTTGGGATCCTGGCTTAATGATGCTAGCAACAATTTAATCAATGAGCTAGCTTACAACAAAAATTAATTGTGGAAAACTAGAATGAGAAGATATAAATTTTTAGTTGATCCTTTGAAGGAAAATTGAAAATACAAGGGTGTTAAAAATAAAATGTGCTGATCAAAATTGAGAACATGAACGCTTTTTTCCATTGTGGGAACTAGGACATAACAAAACAATTGTTGATTTTGGAAGAAGGAATAACCAAAAAAACACACACAAATGAAAAATCAAATAACACAAAGGAAGGCGAGACCACTATTGTAGCTTTTGAAAGAGATGTCTATTTTAATGTTTCAGAGAAGAAACATGTTTATATACTTCCAAAAATAAAATTGATTCGGTACTTGAACTGGGGCATCTCACTATGTGACCCCATGAAAAAATAATTTTATTACATATGAATCAAGTGATCATGGTAGAGCACAATTAGGAGATAATTATTCATGTAATATTGTTAGATCTTCACGAAATGTTTGAATCAAGACAAAGGATGTATAAATTATCTTTGAAATAGGTTAAGCATGTCCTAGAGATTCATATGAGCTTGATTTTTATGGGATGATCGGATGATGAAGGCTACTCCACCTGCCTTTAAGAAATGTGGTCGGGAAATTTTCTTAAAGAGTCATTGTGATGGTTAAAGGATCCACACGGAACCTTTTAGACAATGAGGGAAACACTATAGATATCATATCAAATTATTGTTGCAAGATAAGGAAACTTAGGGAGTTATGGAATGTTCCTCGACTACATGAGTGAAAATGACCAAATTTTCTTCTTCGCAAAAGCCCATTTCTAGGACAACAATCCTATAGAATTAATCTTTGGGAGGATTGTATGTATAATAGAAATAATAGTTTCATTTATGAGAGGTGGTCATGAAAAACAAATTTATGAGAATTAATACCCTATGATGTGTTTGTAGCAAGGAATGTTAAGTATTTCTGGGAGATAATTCATATTTCTTTACATGCATAAATGGTCTATCCGTAAAGGTTTAGTAGCAATATGAAAATTAAAAGGTTACGTGTTTGATATATTTAATATTTTTCATGTTGTTAAAAGGTATACTAACACATCTCTAAAACATCAAGCTTTCGGATATAGAATGGTGGAAATTATTTCTCCAATACATTCAAGAATTATTGTACAAATTTGAACAAACATGAGAATATTGTCCCTAGTATTCCCCAATAGAATGGTACTATATAAAGGATGAATTGCACTATCATGGAGAAGGTAAGTAAAGATATTTTCGAATTATGTTTGGAAAAATTATTTCTAGGAAAACAATAGGATACCTTGTTATCTCATTAATTACTCAAATTTGTACAACCCTAGAGTGTGGTATTGTCACAAATTTAGACCGATAAGAAGGTAAATTATTCTCACCTAAATTTTTTGGATGTGAAGCATGTGTGCACATTATCAGCATAGAAGAAAACAATTTAATAACCTAAGAAAAATTATTTTTTCCTGTGATATGTGATTGTAACTTCTATATCAGATATGGGATCCAATTAATCACAAAATTTTTAGAAGTGGGATGAATATTTAATTAATTAGAGATGTAAACAAGGTTTTCATGTGATATGGAGTTCAAGATATTTGTTGACAAAAAGTTTACGTAAAAATAAGGAAATATTCCACCGTTGCAAGAATATGTGGAACTAGTTCAAGAATAGGATGACAAAAAAGTTGAAAATGATGTACAATAAAAAAGAAAAACTGTTGGAGACTTTATAAGAGATTCAACTCCGAAACACACCACTAGAATTTGTTTGTAGTTATACTAATCCTCATAAGCCCTCACAAAGGTATCCACCCTCAAATTATATTTTTCTAAGTGATGAAGGTAGAACTCTTACTAGCTCGTGGAGCTTGCTAAATGGGAAACTGCCAAAAAAGTGGAAGAAAGAAATGGATGTAGAGAAATGGAATTTATTAGAAAAAAAAACAGAATGGAGTTAGTGAATATTCCAAAAGGAAGAACATCCTACAAATGAAATGAGTATACAATATTAAATCCTGAGGGTGAAAAGAAGAAGGAAATATACAAAGCAAGGATGGTGGTAGAAATATTTCCCAAAAGGAAGGTATTGAAATAACAAAAAAAAATCACCTATTATTGAAATTTCATCCATAAGAGTTATCTTTGGTCTTTGCTACTACTCTAGACTTGGAATGTGAAAAATTGCATTCATCCAAAATGGATTCAGCTTTGCCTCCAAATCAAAATATTCAAATTTAGATGAGAATAGGACCAAGTTGAAGTGCCTGCTGAAAGGATTCCACGTGGTGTGAACAACGCCAAACCAAGTGCGTATGGAGAAGTTGTGGGCTACCAAAGTTTATGACAAATTAGGGCAAAATGAAAAAAGTCAAAGTAAAAGTCAATGGCTATGTCATTCCACTAAAATAAATTTACATCCTAAAATAAATTCATTTTGGCTCATGTTGAATTTATGATTAAATAAATCTATACCATATTTATGTTAAATCTCTCTTAAAATAATTTAAGAAAAAAATATTTAATCTATTTTCTAAAATTTTATAATATCCTTGATCCATCTTTAAATCCATATCCATTAAGTCTAATTTATAAAACCAAATTAGAATTTTTCTTACAACTTAAAGAATCAAATTCAACAAATTGGATAGAAAATAAAATTTGAATAATGTAATGAAAGATACAAATGACCGCATTCATCAAGTTGGAAAAATTCAGAGTGAACATAAAATTAAGAGTGAAAAATTCATTAAAATTGTGAAATTTGTATAATAAATTGTTATTTTAGAATGAGGTGGTGCATAATTTTTTAGCTTTTAAATTAAAGTAATAGAAATAAATATATTTATTTAACTTTAATTAAACATAATATAAATAAAAATAGTTTTTTTATTGTATTAATTTCACCGAAAATAATGTAAATTTTTTAATAATAAATTAAAAATAATATATTTTTTAGTTTTTTTAAATATTTTTAAAAATGTTGTTAAAGAAACTTAGTTGAAGTGGTGTCACTATTTGTCTTCCAAGCAGTGTGGAAATTCCGTGTTCTATTCAATTACAAATTTAAGTTTTGTAATTTGCACAATTATAATATGCATGACATCAAATTTCCATTTTAAAAGATATTTTCACCTCAATAGATTTGGATCCTACTCGACTTATATAAATCACATAAATAAAAAATACAAGGTCATGTGTATTTAAGTCATTATAGTATTCAGAGATGCTTATAATTTATATAGTTCGGTTCTTTGAGAAGCACATCTTGTTCTCTTCATGTTTCTAAAATATTACTCACAAGTGAGTTTTTTGCACTCATATGGTATTAGGCCCAAGGTATTGCAATAAAGTTTATTTTTATGCTATGAGTAAAAAACTTAAAAGTGAATGTAATAGATTTATTGTTATTTTGATAAAAACTTAATCACATGCTATGTGAATAGGTTTTTTGATGTAAAAAAGAAGATGCAAGTTTCGAATACGCGTTGTATGTAGTTTTATGGGCCCACACAAACACCCACTAATCTGGCGGGATCGCAACTTCATCCCGTTTATAAATCCTTACCTCCCCACAAACTTTACAAATTTTATAATTCTCAAAATATTGTGATTTATGTGATTTCACAACTGTACTCAAATTCTCATCGCAACTCGTTAACCTTTTTAACGTTTAACAATAAATTTGTTCCTTATCTCGATGTGATTCAATTGAATTACACCGCCACCTCCTTACTTTATCACACATTTAACTCTTATCGCATCACAACTAAAATAATTTACCATGCAAGTTCGTCACAACTTGAAAACCACCGAAGTGCTAAATACTATGGGGATTGTGACTTGTCTCCACCGTTGATCTACACCTAGATCTAATGGTCCTCACTACTTGTTGATTTTCTTTCCACATCAACCCACATAACTTCATTCGTTCAAATTTCGCCTTTCCGCAAATGTGACATGTAATGGCCAATGCATGAAACTTCAAAGTCATTTAATCATAACTTATAACATAAACCTTTATAGATAACTCTCGTTGTGCGTAATGCAATATATATACTTCCACAAGAGAAAGGAAATGACAATAAATGAGATGGTGAAATTTAAAATACAAAACACTTGGAATTAATCAGATATGAAAATACGTAGCCGAGCCATTTTATGGTTGAATTTTACATTTCTTCTCCTCTTTTCGTGTGCTCCTCTATCACCCGAGAACAATATTCTTGTCTTTTGTTGGGCCTTTTCTTTTTGAACCACTCCTTAACAACAAATTGTGTCCTAGTCCTCATGATGTACTCTATTTGGCTTAATCTCTTCTCATAGGAGAACGAATTTTTCATTTTATTCCCACTGTTAGAAATCAAAACAAACTAACTCCTCTCAATTAAAACTTAACAAAATATTGATTAATCAATTTTTTACTCTCCTTGTTAGCCACAACATGTGAACACACAATCACATTAATTGCCAATTCTGATGCTCCTTCATCAAACTCCAAGGAAGAAAAGCTTGATCCATCAATGTTTCGAAATGATATGCATTAAACTTTTGTATCTAAGTTGTTGTCATCCAACCTGCATCTTCCACTAGTTGTCCTTTCCATTTGACTGGGAGCATTGATAATAGGTCATCCTCCGGGGCTCCTTTTTTTTCTTTCTCCAGATGCTTCCACTTCTTTCTTTGCCAGGGTCGGGTAATTTTCCTTCCAATTCAAAGTCCTTATCTCCTCTTCTATAGATTCTTCTTGTACTTCTTTCCTTTGTTCTCAGAGTGGCATAAATATGCAACATTAAAGATGGGTGATATCCAATCTCCCGCCGGTAACCCAATCTCATATGCACTTGAGAAAAAATTCCTCAAAATTCTACATGGCCCTATCTTTTTAATTTTCATTTTGTTATAGGTCCCCACCGGAAACCTTTCCTTGCTTAGATAAACCATGATCAAATCATCTACTTGAAACTCCTTTCGCCCTTCATATCACTTTGTTTATTCTTTTGGGTGTTCTTTTGTAATCTATGTTTGACATCTTCCTACAACTTTTGCATTCTATTCGCAAATTATTGGCCTTTCGTACCTCGTATCTTGTTTGCTCAAATCTATAGGTTCATGTACACACCTCTTGGATGCATTCCAAAACAATCCGAAATAGACTCATCCCGTTACTCTCATTAGGAGTATCATTATAGGAAAATTCATCTTGAGCAAGTGTTAAGTCCCATTTGTTTGGATTTTTGTAAACTCAACTCCCCACATGTTTTCACAAGCTTCACCACCACTTCTGGCTTTTCCATCCGTCCGAGGATGTTAGGCTGAACTCCGAAACTGAATTTGTACCTAGCTTCTTCCATAGAGTCTCCTTCCATAAGTGTCCTACGAACTTTGTATCTCTCCGTTTGAAAAAATACTCATAGGCATTCCATGTAATCTTATAACTTCAAAGAAACAAATTAGCAATGTGAGTTGCATCACTTGGTTTTCTTGCCAAGAAATAAAATGAGCCATTTTAGAAAACGTATCTACAACAAATATAGATATAATCGTTATCATATTTAAGCTGCAAACCTAAAACAAAATTCATGCTAACAAGATCCCAAGGTCTATTGGGTATTGGAAATGGCCGATATAAACCAAGAAAACAGTTTCTTCTGCATGTTGACAAATCCCGCACTTTCAACAACAAACGTTTTGATATCAAGCCATTTTTGGCTTAATAATAAAGGTACTTAATCGAGAAAATGTTTTATGTTGTCCAAAGTGCTCGTACATTCCTCCATTGTGTTTTTCCTTAATCGATCTTTCTTCCTCACCAGTCACTTAAGTATACAAAATTTATTATTCTAACAACAATCCTCCCTTTAATTACACCACAAGATTTTTAATGTACCGCATATATTTTGAAATCAGTGTCTTCCCTCATACATATCAATAATCTCTCCAAACCCTAAGATATACCAATCTTTAGTTCCCCGAATAACCATTTACTCTAATCAAAGCATCAACAACTTTGTTTGACTTACCACTCGTGTGTTTGATTAAAAAGGTAAAATATGCAAAAAATCAAGCCACTTAGCATGCTTTTTGTTCAATCTCGATTGATTATTTATGAAATCGTTAAGGCATGGTTATCTCAATACAAAAACAATTGTTTGGGCAACAAATAATGCCTCCATTTCTTCAAAGCTCTCACAATAGCATAAGGGAATTCTCATCGCAGGACAACATTTTCTGTCATCATTTAAATTTTCACTTAAATAAGCTATCGGTTCTACTCTTGACTCAAAACAAATTTGATTGCTATCCCACTAACATCGCCTCAACTTGGAATATTTTATCAAATTTAGTAGGGATGTTACTGTGCCTTTCAAAGGATCTTCTTTTTCAAAACTTGAAATTCGATATGTTGCTTCATTCCTACTTAAATGGCTACTTTCTCTCCTTTATTGTTTCAATTATTGGTGCACATATTTGACTAAAACCTCTCGATAAAGTACCAAGAACTCGCAAGACCATGAAAACTCCTTACCTCAAATACACTTCGAGTCAAGCACCCGCATTACTTGGATCTTTTCCGGGTCCATCTTCAAACCTTGTTCTAAGACTATAAATCCCAAGTAAATGAGCTCCTTCTTCATAAAACTACACTTTCAAATTTATAAGCAGCTTTCTCTTTAAATATTTAACATCACTGACATGCTCCAAATAAGCCCTCCTTACTTTCGATCAAAATCGTAATATCATCAAGATGTATCATCGCTGTATTTTTCCCGCATACTCTTTCAAGACCTTTTCATTAGTCTCATAAATGTTCTTAGTGATTAGTGAGCTCAAAAGGAATCACCGACCACTCATACAACCCATCATAGGTCTTAAATGCGCCTCAATTCATTCTCTTTATCCTTATTTGATGGTATCCACTCTTCGCATCTATTTTAGTAAAATACTTTGACCCACTTAAACAATCCATCAAATCATCTATGTATGAAAATGAAATTATACCCTCGATAGTGATCTGCTTATGGCTCGTAACCGCACATGCGCCACTCACCTCCTTTCTTTGGAATAAGCATGGTCGGTACTTCACATGGGCTAAGGCTTTCTTCTTTGGATCATCTCTTATTCAACAACTCCTTGTTCGTCTTCCAACTTCTTCATTCGCCCGAGGGTCATCCTATATGTCATGATAAACTTGCACCAAGTATTAAATCTATGTGATAATCGATACTTCGATCGTGGCAACTTACTTGGCGCTTCATCAACAACTATATCCGCATAATCATCTAAAAGATTTTTAATTTCCACATTACGATTGTCTAAATTAGCAGGTCGAATTATCAGGTTTACCCACAATAGCAAAATTTATTTCTTTCTCCTTCGACTTCGTTAAAGAATTACTTCTCTCACTAATCAACATAACATTATTCTAGCTGTCTTTTTGTCTACTTCATTCTTATAAGGTATCAATGTGTGCTTCTTTCCATCTCTATGGTATAAGTATTATTTTTTCCATCATGAATGGATTTTTCGTCAAATTGCCAAGGCCTTCCTGTAACAGTATGGCACACGTCCACGGCATTATACTACACAATACGACATCCTTATACAAAGATATGTATTCCTACTTTGCACCTATACATACCAACCATGTCCTTCTCAGCCATGACACTGTAGGGTGAGGGTGTACCATCTTAATCAACCCTAATTTCTCAACCATCTCTCGTGGAAACAAGATTATCGTGCTTCCACTATCAATCACAACTTTGCAACACTTTTCTTTAGACTTTACACAATGCCGAATAAAATCCTTCTTTTTACGCTAGCTCATTTTCTTCCTTCTATGCCTTTTACAATATTATTTTGAGGTCAGCACTCTCCTACCTCGTATGGCTCTTCTTTTCTCTCGTGACTCGAGGATTTTCTTCTCATTTCAGTTACATTCACATTCCACCGATTTGCCGGTTTTTTATGAGGATAATGACATGATTCGTGTCCCCATTCTCCACATGTGTAACACCAAATTTCTCTTCCTCTACGTACACCAGGGTGAAAATCTCCACTTTCGTTATCCTTTTTGTGAAGGTCTCATACTAACCTCCCCGTTTCATTCCGAGAGGTGTTTAAATCGATGTGAAAGTTCCTCTCTTCCTCTGTCAGATCTCTGCCTCTATTCCTCTAACTTTGTTTTCTCCTCATCTTCAAAGTCGGTTGGTATGGAATATTCAATTTTCTTCATACTCAACAAATTAATTTCATCCTCAGAGGTCATACCTTAAGCCACTAAGTGCATCTGCCATTTTCCTGCTATCATCTTCAAGATGTTCGCTTCTAATGCTCAACATGCAAAACTCCTATGTATACTGCTGACAATCATTCCTTTTTGCTCAAATTCTACAACTATTTGAAAAGATTCAATTCGTTGTATTGTCATGTTATTCTTCAATTTACCTACCATTTTATCCCATTGCTTGATCGTAGGTTTCTGCTTCTAATCTTGGATGTGTAGTTTATCCCATTAGATTGGGAGTGCATGACCCTTCAACTCGTAGCTACAAACTTTACCTTCTCTTATCTTTTGACCTCTTCCAAGTTGAAATACTTATCCACCGAACCGATCCAATCCATCAAATTTCGTCCACATTAAGGTTCCCGTTATATTGCTGAATCTCCATTCTTATTTTCCACTAACTCAGTTAACATTCGAAAACTTTAGCTTCGCTTTCCTCTTCTTCTTCTTCCTCGTAATATTCTTCTATTGCACCGACATCTCCTTCCATCTATCTTCTCCGAGCGTACTCCATTGTCTTCCATCGTTGTAAGAAGGCGTTAACTTCTCTAGAAAAGCTACAATGGCTGCTGTGTCTTCCCGACCCATGCCTATTTCTCTCCCCGGGTTACATATCCTGCTACAATCCTTGAGAACAAAACTCAATTTCTACTCCGAGACCAAATGATGCAAGAAAGCCGCAAGTTTCAAAATATATTTAATCGTAGTTTTATGGGTACACAAAATGGTGACTATTCGGAAGCGGATCGCAACTTCACGGTTTATCAACTTACCTCCTTGCAGTCTCATAACTTTATAATTTTCGTAATATCATACTTATGTGATTTCAAACTTATACCAAATTCGTATCGCAACGTAACCTTTAACGTTTAACAATAAATGTGTTTTATCTCGATGCCATTTGTGATCGCATTACACTCGCCACCTCCTTACTTTATCACAACTTTAACTTTTATCACATCACAACTAAAATACCTCACCGTGGCAAGTCTCAACAATAAACCCGGTAATCAATGAAGTGCGAAGTACTATGTGGATCGCAACCAATTCCATTGTTGATCTACACCCATATCTAATGGTCCTCACGGCTAATTTTTTTTATCCGTTTCCTCATAACAACCCACATAACTGCTCGTTCTGGCCGCAGCCTTCTCCAGTGGCGTTTATATGCAATGACCGATGCACTAAACTTCAAAGCTTGACTCAAATCACAGACTTACAAACCTTACGCAGAGAACTCCTCGACTGGCACAATGAAATATATATACCTACAGAAAGGAAAAGACATTTTAAATGAGAAACCAAATTTAAAAAATACAAAAAACACATGGAATTAATCAACATGAAAATACATAGAGTCAAAGCCCTTTTATGGCTGAATTTCATATCATTTTCCTTTCTATCTCGCTTTCCTCTATCACACCCCTCTCACACACTTTCTCACACCTATTATACTACAATTTATCTCTATTCACACTTATATATATATATATATATATATATATATATATATATATATATATATATATATATATATATATATATATATATATATACCCATATCTAATCTGGCCCTCATGCCTAATTTTTTTTTTATTCTGCTTTCGTATACAATAACCGATACAACTTCGCGTTCGTTCAGCTTTCCTTCTCCAGATGCGTATATGCAATGACCGATGCATGAAACTTCAAAGCTTGACTCCCGAATCATGACTTACATAAACCTTTACAGAGAACTCCCACTATGCACAATGAAATATATATACTTCCACAAAGAAAAGGAAAATACATTTTAAATGAGAAAACCTAATTTAAAATACAAACACATGGAATTAACCGTATATGAAAATACACAGAGTCAAGACCTTATGGTTGAATTTACATCGTTTTCTCCTCTCTATCTCAAGCCCTCTATCACACCTCTCACACACTTCTCTCACACTTATTAAACTACAATTTATCTCTATTCACACTTATCTCTATTCCAATAAAGCCTCTTATCATATTTGTGTAACCAGTTTTCTTAGAACTATGAATACTAATACAACAAGAGATATGGAAAAGCGATTGGGCCAATTTCAACCTATGGATATGTAAAAATGGAGGATATGTTGATTCTAAGGGATTAGTATTTTCTAATTGAATCAATTATTCGTGTAATATTGTTAGACTAGAAATGTTTGAATCAAGACAAAGGATGGATAAAATTATCTTGTTGAAATAGGTTAAGCATGTCCTAGAGATTCATATCATGAGCTTGATTTTTATGGGATGATTGGGATGAGGAAGGCTACCCACTACCTTAAGAAATGTGGCCGGGAAATTTTCTAAAGAGTCATTGGTGATGGTTAAAGGATTCAAGACGGAACCTGTAGACAACGAGGGAAACACCATAGATATCATATCAAATTATTTTTTCAAGAGAAGGAAATCCTAGGGGAGTTATGGAATAAGTTCCTCGACCATATGAGTGAAAATGGGACTAAATTGTCTTCTTGCAAAAGTCTACTTCTAGGACCTGGGTATAAATCCTATAAAATGACCTTGAGGATTATATGTATGATAGAAATTAAGAGTTTCATTTATGAGAGGTGGTCATGAAAGAAAAAATTATGAGAACTAATACCCTATGATGTGTTTATAGTAGTGAATGTTACATTTATGAGGATATTCATATTTTTTTAGATGCATAAATGGTTCATCCAGAAGGTTTGGGTCTAGGTTTTCCATGAAAAGTAAAGGTGACATGTTTGATATATTTAAAAATTTTCATGTTGTTAAAAGGTAGACTAACATATCTCTAAAACGTTGTTTGGGGATATAGAATGGTGGAAATTATTGCTCCAATACATCTCAAGAATTATCGTAAAAAAATTTGGAATTAAACATTAGAATATTGTCCCTAGTACTCCCTAATAGAATGGTACTATAGAAAGGATGAATTGTACTCATCATGGAGAAGGTGCTAAATATGTTTTTGAATTATGGGTTGGAAAATTATTTCTAGGAAAAAACAATAGATATCTTGTTACCTCATAATCACTCAAATTTTGTACAACCCTAGATCGTGGTATTTTCAAACAAATTTAGACCGATAAGAAGGTAAGTTATTCTCACCTAAAAATTTTTAAGGAAGTATGTGTGCACATTACGGCATAAAAGAAAATCAGTTTAATAAATCAAGAAAATGTGTTTTTCCTAGATATGTGTATTGTAAATTTGGTTATTGTATATGGGATCCAATTAATCACAAAATTGTTAGAAGTGGGTTGTAATATTTAATGAATTGAGATATAAAAGGTTTTCAGGATTTGGAGGTCAAGATAATTGTTGATAGTTTTTTGGCGTAAAAATAAGAAAATATTCCACCATCATAAGTGATATGTGCAACTAGTTCAAGAATAGGATGGACAAAAAGTGGAAAATTAACGACAATAAAAATAAAAAAAAACTTGTTGGAGACTTTACAAGAGATTCGACTCCAAAAACACACCACCAAACACTTTTTTTGTAGTAATACCAAACCTCATAAGCCCTCACAAAGGTATCCACCCTCAAATTATATTTTTCTATGATGAAGGTGAACCTCATCGAGTTTCAAGAAGCTTGCTAACGTGGTTTTGGAAGAGAAAAGTGGAAGAAAAGAAATGGATAGAGAAATGGAATCTCTATTAGAAACAAAAACAATGGAGTTAGTGAATATCTCCAAAAGGAAGAAATGCCCTACAAATGAAATGAGTATAAAATATTTAGCTCAAGGGTGAATAGAAGAAGGAAATATAAAAGCAAGGATGAAGCTACCTAAGTTTTCTCCCAAAAGCAAGGTAATAAAATTCATAAAAAAAAATCACCTATTATTGAAATTTCATCCATAAGAGTTACCTTTGGTCTTGCTACCAGCCATGACTGAATGATAAATTAGATTGATAAAAAAATGGACTCGCTGGCTCTCCAACTGCTCTCAAAATGTAGATGAAAATAGACTGCTGGAAGTGCTCGTCGGATGTGATTCCAACTAAGGTGGGACGTACATAAAGCCGAGTTCGTATGAAGAAGTTGTGGCCAACAGTTTATGACAAATTAGCAAAAATGAAAAAAATTCAAAGTCAAAGTCAAGAGTCAACGATCAAGATGATGTCGCCAAGACACAAAAATCCCGGAATACACCACATGTCCAGGGTGATGTCAAGACATCGTTGACGTGTCGAATTTTGATCGGGCTGGAATTCCGGCCGATCCGGGTTCGTTACATGGTGGCTTCGGATTTTTTCCAATATGGCCTCATTTCCAAAATTTTATGATCGTGAGGATCGAACTTCGACCTCCTATAGAATGCCTGAGACTCTTCCGAGTCCGCTCACCCTGATGAGCCACCATATCACTTGGTATTTAATGTAACGATTATGTATTAATAGGAATCTGGATCTCCCGTCTGGAAGGGGTCGATATTTGGGTCAACTCTACGACCAATCTGACACCTTATCACTGTTACATAATCACCAGAGATACAATGGTAGGGTCCAAGTGAGGTTTCGAACAACCGACTTCCAAAAATTATATACAACACCTTCACACATAGTCCAAAAAAAACCAACATGCCGGAATGGTGGAGCTTGTTAAACCAAGCCACCGAAAATTCATTTGAACATTGTGCATAGCTAAACTGGCTCAACCAATAGCGCATAGTCCGAGGTGATTTTAAGGCAGGAAGGTGGCTTTCTAAAAGGCAGAGGTGGTATTGGATTTTCTCTAGGGTTTTGGGAGGTCAGCAGAATATAGGTAAGTTTATACGCGTTTTTTTCAAATTTCGATCTTGTCACAATGGTGAAGTCCATTTTCTCATTTGAGCTCGTTTTTGAGCTCATACCTATAAAATCATTTTGAAGAAAAAATAAAGTGGTCAAGATCGGAAGCCAAGGACCTTGAGACGTAGCCGTGAAGTCTGATGAACTCCATTAAATTTTTGTTGTGTTGATGTATTTGAATGTGTTTTCATTTGCTTATGTTGTTTATGTTATTCGTTATTATCAATCTATTGCGCTAACAACATGTTGCTCACATAGATGTCAATAATGCCTTTTTAATAAAAATGTATCAAGTGGAATCGTAGCTCAAGGTTAATTTTTAAAGCTTTGAAAATGTCATGTGAAGATTTGAATGCTTAGCAGTCAAAGCTCAAACGAGGAGAAGAAGAACTTATCAAGCAAATCCGTAGACTGGAAGGGTATTTTCACAAAAGAAGGTGACTCAAGAACACATATCTCGATGAGAAGTTCATCTGACAACTTCATGACAATAATGCAGTATGGTAGAAGAGATGTATAATGAGTTTAAAAAGTGGAAAGATGAAGGTAATTTCATCACCTAAACCAAACAAAGAATCGGGAAAAGCCTCCTACATTACTTCCACCATATCCTCCATCATCAACATCATTGTCATCATCATCTTCTTCTCATAAATCTAGTTTTACAAAAAAATAAGAAGAAGAAATCCTCTTTGATCAAATTAGATGTAAAATTTGATTTTCCAATTTATGATGGTGAGCTTAACATTGAAAAGCTCGATAATGGATAAGAAAATTCAGCGGTATTGCAAAATGGTACTTCCACAAATTGTTTTAAGGAAAGAAGATCTAGCTTGCTAGCCTTCTGCCTTGGAGGAACCACACTTGTTTGGTGGGAAGGCAAATAAGCACAAGGCATCTCCAAAAATATGGTAAACTCATTTCGACATGGAATGAATTTGTTTCCGCTATTAAAAATAAAAATTATCCTTTGGCTTATATGCAACAAGCTATGATGAGTTGGCAAACATTGCGCTCGCTAGTTGGTCAAAGTGCAAAGTTACACTCAAGAATTTTTTAAAAGAGATTTGACACTAGGCATCATCGACTCACCAGAAATATTATTGAAATACATGTAGCTTACATAGTTATTTGAAGCATACCATACCGATGTTTATCCTAATAGCTTAGATGATGTACTACCAAGCAACTCATCTAGAATCTAAGGGTAAAAATGTATCTCATGATGTTGGAAAGTCATCTAAATCTACCTAAATCAAGAATAAAGAAAAAAGAAGAAACAAAAAATGGAAGGAAAATAAAAGCGAACAATATGAAGAAAGAAAAGCCTACACGCACTCACTATAGAAAATAAGGACATGACGAAGCACACCGTCAAGTAATCGCATCCGAATTGAAGCCTAAGAAGTTCCGGAATAAAGAGCAAAGAATGCTTCTACTATGAAAAAGGATCAGATCAAATTCAGGAGATAAAACAAGAATTACTACCTATAGGTATAAAAAGGTAAAAAATTCTCAAGACGACAAGTACTTCTTTACATTCTAATGAGCAATGAAATGACGAGAGGAAAAGAAATGAGCTATTTCATATCGTAGAAATATCAAGCACAGCTAAAAATTGATACCACTGACATAATTTCAAGTTAATTTGACTGCTAAATCAATCGTAAAGAAATTGGGTATTGAAACAAAACCTCATAAAAATCCATACCCATCAAGGTCAGTCCGTGATAAAACTAAACTAAGGTGTTACTTAAACAATGAAAACTTCATTTTGAAATTGGATCGCAGTTTCTTGTAGACGAGGTTGAATTAGATATAGTCCATACTTGTATGATAGAGATGGTATCTTCTATCGAAGGGAAAATATGTATCAACTCACTAAATATGGAATCGAATATATATTAAGAGCTTATAAACTCAAAAGATAACCACTCTCTCATAACTTCAAGACAAATGAAAATAATTCAAGTAAACTATTTTTACTTATGATTGTAAAAGAAAAGGATCTCTTGATAAATTCGATGCTTTTCAAGGATGTAATCCCAAAATGTAGCGCATTTAGTTAAATTTGTTTCGATTATGATATTTTGTTTCAAGAGCCTAAAGCAATTTCTTCCAATCGACAAATAGAAAATGAGATTTATTTGTAAAATGATGATCTCCTTCCTAACAATGGAATGTATAGGTTATCGCCCAGAGAATGCAAGAAATAAATAAAGGTGTATAGGAATCAAGCCGACGTGGTTTATTCACCAAAACACTTCACCATGTGGATCGCCTATCAGGTTGGTACATAAGAAACATTGTTCGTGGAGAATGCGCATTAATTTCCGAGCATTAAATAAAATAACAATAAACAATCATTATCCTCTCGCATCGACGATTTATTAGATCGCTTGAAAGATGTGTTTACTTCACTAAGTTGTGACTCGTGGAAGCGCAACCATCGCATCAGGGTTTTAGAACAAGATGTATGGAAGACTACTTTCAAAACGAAGCAAGGACTTATGAATCGATGGTTATTTTCTTCGACTCACGTTCAGCCTACATTCATGCGTGTTATGAATGATGTATTTAGGCCATTCATTGATGATTTTGTAATAGTCTACTGATGATATTCTTGTTTTTAGTAGGACATGGGATGAACATATAAAGCATGTAAAGTAGGTTTTGAATGTGTTAAAAAGAGAAAATCTCTATGAAACTCACAAAATGTGTGAATTTGGCAAAGACATCTTTAAATTACTTGGGCTATATTTTAGGGGTGTGAATTGAAGATAGATCCCTCTAAGGTCGGTTGTAAATTGGGCTTTCCAAGCCTCCAAGACCTGCCATGGTGGTTAGAAGTTTCTTAGGGGTGGCACAATACCGGGAGAGGTAGCGATTGCTAACTTTTCTTTGATTACGCTCCTCTACATGCTTTGACAAGTGTGAAATGTAGGTCAAAGGGGAGGCAAATAGCAAAATCCTTCGACACATTGAAAGAAAGGATCAAGACATTGAAAGAGGGGTCATTCTATATGCTTCTTTTTTGGTAAAATTGCACTGTGTAGTAAATCTATGTGATGACCGATACTTCGATTGGTGGAAAATTACTGGGTAATTCATCAACAACTATATCAACATAATCATCTAATGTATTTTTAATTTATAGAAAGATTGCCTAAATTAGTAGAATTCATAATTACCTTGGGTTTACCCACAACAACAAAATGCATTTCTTTATCCTTCTTGACCTCGCAACAATTCCTTTCCACTAATTAGCATAACATTATTCCTGCATTGCTCCTTTGTATACTTCATCCTTCAAAGGTATCACGGTGTGCTTCTTTCCATCCTTCTCTATGGCATGTATCTTTCCATCATGAAATGGATTTTCTGTCAAATTTCCAAGGCCTTCCAAATAATACATGGCACACGTCCATCATGGCTACATTACACAATATGACATCCTTATATGTGCCTATTTCAGATATCTACTTGCAATCGTTCGTCACCAAAATGATGTCCATTAGATAGCCACGACACTCTACAGAGTATGGTGTACCATCTTAATCACTCCCACTTCTCAACCATCTTCTGGTGGAAACAAGATTATTAGTCTTTCCACTTTCAATCACAACTTCGCATCACTTTTCTTTATACTTGCATAAATCCTCGAATAAACTCTTCCTTTGTGTCGGCTCATTTGCTTCCTCTTCTCTACCTTAATTAACACTCTTTCGAGCAATAAAGACTCTCCCCGCTCGGTGGCTCTTTCTTTTTCCGTGACCCCGAGTACTTTCTTCCTTCTCGCCTACATTCACATTCCGCCTCGAGCCTAAGGCTTTGCAGGAGGATGCATTCCAAGGATCCGTGTCCCCATTCTCCACATGTGTAACACCTAATTTCTCTTCCCAAGCCTCTACCTCTCGGGGAACAAATATCCCTCTACCAAAGTCTCTTCTTTGTGGTGGTCCTGCTACTCAAACCTCCCCCGCTTCATCTCCGAGAGTGCTAAATCTTGATCCGAGTTCTTCCTCGTCGGACTTTTACCTCTATCCTCCGACTTTGTTTCCCCTCAACATTTTCTCCCTCTCCTTCAAAGTTGTTTGGTAGGGCATATTCAATTGTCTTTAGACTCCAGCGAACTAATTTCATCCTATATATCATACCTTAAACCATTTATGTATCTCGCTACTTTCTCCATACATCATCTCTCGCATGTCCTCGCTCTAATGCTAAGCTTCGCAAAACTCCTATGTATACCTCGACAATCATTCCTTTCGCCTCAAATTTCGCAACTATTTGGAAAGATTCAATCGATAAGTCTTTTGGTATAAACTTATTCCTCAATTTACTTACCATTTTATCCCATTGATTGATCGTAGGATTTCAATCCTAGATGTTTGTAGTTTTATCCCACTAGATAGATGCATGGACCTTCAACTTGGTAGTTGCAAAATTTACCTTCTTTCTTATCTTTCGACCTCTTCGAAGTCAAAATACTTTATCCACTAAACTAATCCAATCCATCAGCTCGTCCACATTAATGTTCCCTCATATGAAGGAATTCCATTCTTGGTTTTCCACTAACCTTTGCTAACAAATTGAAAACTTTAGCTACCTCACTTTTTTCCTCTTCTTCTTCCCCGAGAAGATTCTTCGTCGCACCGAAATCTCCTTCATCAAAAGCCTTCGATGAGACTCCATTGTCTCCATCCTTGTACGAAGGTGTCGAATCTCTTCTAGAAAAATCGCATTAGCGTCTTAAGTACTCCATGCCGACTTTCCGGGTGGCATATCTAATAGATCCTTGGAGAACATAACTCAATTTCGGCCTAGACCAAGTCGATTCAGAAAAGCCGCAAGTTTCAAAATATGTACAGAACTATGGTTTTGCGGGGCCCACAAAAAGGTGACTGAGACGGATCACAACTTACCTGATTATCAACTTACCTCCCTATAAAACTTTACAACTTTATATTCTCGCAATATTGTGATTTATGAAATTTCACAATTCACAACAAATTCCTTATCACAACTCGCAACCTTTTAACTAACAATAAATGTGTTTCGTATTTGATGCAATCTAGATCGCATTACATCGCCAATTCCTTGCTTTATCACAACTTTTTTAACTTTTATCGCATCGCAAATTAAAATAATTTACTACATAAGTCTTAACAATAAACCCATAAATCTCTCGAAGGTGAAATACTATGGGGATTGCAACTTAATCTCCATCGTTGATCTACACTCATATCTAACGGTCCTCACATTCCTTTTTATTTTCTTCACATCGCAACTCCACATAAATTCGTTCGTTCAAATACCCTTCCCGTATGCGATATGCGATGGCCAATGCACGAACTTCAAAGCTTGACTCGAATCATGACTTACATAAATATTTTACGTAGAACTCCCACTATGCGCAATTAAATATATATACTTCCACAAAGAAAGGAAAAGAAATTTTAAGCGTAAAACCTAATTTAAAATTCAAACACTCGAATTAATCGTATATGAAAATACACAGATTCAAGCCCTTTTATGGTTGAATTTTACATTGCTTCTCCTCTTTGTATGTCTTCTTTATCACACCTCTCACACATATTCTATTACAATTTATCTCTAATATATATATATATATATATATATATATATATATACATGAGAGCGATTCTTCTTTGGTTTTATTAGTTTCTCTTTTTTGAACCACTTTAACAATCAAATTCTATCCTATCCTCATGATCTACTCTATTTGGCTTAATCTCCATGCAAAGGAGACACCCTACTAAATTTATTCCTATTTAAGTTAAAGAAATCAAACCAAACTAATTCTCTCAATTAAAACTTAGCAAAATATTAATCAAATTTTCCACCTCCCGTTAGCCACAACACTGAAAATACAATCATATTTCCGCCTAAATTTCGTATGCTCCTACATCAGGGCTTTTCCATATAAATTTTTCCTCTAATAAGTTCTTATTGTTAATGGTGTAATTTAGGTTTTTCAGGAACCACATGAATACTACTAAAATAAGTAATGTGGAAAGCGTATTAGCCACTTCGACCTATGGAAATCGAAATGGAGGATATATTGATTCTAAGGATTAATATTTTCCAATTGAAGGAGGGAAAACCCCCAACAACGATAGAGAACATTGGAAAGTGGTTGGATAGGAAGGTCATTGATACAATTCGGTGGTGCTTACCTAAAGAATATATACTTTAGTGTAGTGGGTGAGGAAACAAAAAAGGACTATGACAAAAGATGCATGATTTGTATGAGAAAAATATCACATTAAATAAATTATTCTTGATGAAGAAGTTATATAACCTCAATATGAAGGAGGGTGCAATCGGTTTCGCAGTGTTTGAAATAATTCAAGCTTAATTACAAGTCAATTTTTTCTCTATCAAAATTGTTTTCAGATGATGAAATAAAAATCCATCCTACTTTTGTCTTCCGTGCCAAGAAACAAAGAAGAATCGATAGTAGCTATGAGCACTTCATGATATGTTGGAACCCCGAATTTTAATGATGTTAGAAACAATTTAATAAATGAGCGTATACAACAAAAATTAATTGTGTGTAAAACTAGGAATGAGAAGATATAGCCTTAGTTGATCCCGGGAAGGAAAATTGAATGTAAAATACAAGGGTGTTCAAAATCAAGACGTTGATCAAAATCGAGAACATGAAGACTTTTTTCCATTTTGGGAAACTAGGACATAACAAAAAAAAAGATCGTTGGTTTTGGAATAAGGAATAACTAAAAAAAAAAAAACAAGCCAAATGAAAAATAAAATAACACAAAGGAATGTGAGACCACTATTGTATCTTTTGAAAGCAATGTCTAATTTAATGTTTCGTAGAAGAAACATGTTTATATACTTCAAAAAACAAAATTGATTCGCATTGAATCCGGGTATCTCACCATTTGACCCCATGAAAATAATTTTATTACATATGAAGCAAGTGATCATGGTAGAGCACAATTAGAGATAATTATTCATGTAATATTGTTAGACTAGGAAATTTTTGAATCAAGACAAAGGATGTATAAATTATCTTTTCGAAATAGGCTAAGCATGTCTGAGAGATTCATATGAGCTTGATTTTTATGGATGATCGATGATGAAGGCTACTTCCACTACCTTTAAGAAATGTGACCAAAAATTTTCTAAAGAGTCATTGGTGATGGTTAAAGGATTCAAGATGGGAACCTCAGGTATTTATGAGAGAAACACCATAGATATCATATCAAATTATTTTTGCAAGAGAAGGAAACTTAGAGGAGTTATGGAATGTTCTTCACCCGATGAGAACCGGACTCAAATTTTCTTCTTGGCAAAAGTCTACTTAGGAATCGCAATCCTATAAACTTAATCTTTGTGAGGGGATTGTGTTGTGCTGATAGGAAATTAATATTTTCATTTCTGAGAGAGGTGGTCATGAAAAAAAAAACAAATTTATGAGAATTAATACCCTATGGTGTGTTTATAGTAGTGAATGTTAAAGTATTTATGAGGATATTTTACATTTTTTTACATGCATAAATGGTTCATCCGTAAAAGGTTTGGGTCTAGCCTACAGTAACTAAAGGCATGTTTGATATATTTAAAAATTTTAATATTGTTAAAAGGTAGACTAACACATCTCTAAAACACATTTTCGGATATAGAATGGTGGAAATTATTGCTCCAATACATTCGTGAATTATTGTAACAAATTTGGAATTAAACATGAGAATATTGTCCCTAGTACTCCCCAATAATGGTACTATAGAAAGGATGAATCGCACTATCATGGAGAAGGTGCTACTTGCCAAATTATGGGTTGGAAAAATTATTTCTAGGAAAAAACAACAGGATATCTTGTTACCTCGTTAATCACTTAGCTTGTACAACCCTAGAGTGTGGTACGTCAAAGAAATTTAGACCGATAAGAAGGTAAATTATTTCGACTCTGTACCATGGATGGTGAAGATGTGTGCACATTACCGGGTGTGAGAATAAAATTAGTTAATAAATCAAGAAAATTTATTTTTCCCAAAAGATATGTATATTGTAACTTTGGTTAATAGAGCAGCATCCAATTAATAACAAAATTGTTAGAAGTGGGGATGTAATATTTAATTAATTGTGAGATGTAAACAAGGTTTCTATGTGATATGGAGTGTCAAGATAATTGTTACCAGGGGCGATAGAAAAATAAGAAAAAATTCCACCGTTGCAAGAATATGTGCAACTAGTTCAAGAATAGGATGGACAAAAAGTGGAAATGATGGACAATAAAAATAAATAAAAATTGAGACTTTACAAGAGATTCAACTTGAAAAGACACCACCAAAATTTATTTGTAGTTATACTAATCCTCAAAATCCCTCACAAAGGTATCCACCCTCAAATTCATATTTTTCTAAGTGATGAAGGTGAACTTATCGAGTTTAAGGAAGCTTGCTAAATGGAAACTGTAAAAGTGGAAGAAAGAAATGGACAGAGAAATGGAATATCTATTACAAAAAAAACAATGGAGTTAGTGAATATTCCAAAAGGAATAAATACCCTACAAATGAAATGAGTACAATATTAAACTCAGGTGAAAAGAACAAGGAAATATACAAAGCAAGGATGGTGGTCAAATATTTTTCCAAAAGAAGGGTATTGACATTACAAAAAAAAATTCACTTTATTATTGAAATTTCATCCATAAGAGTTATCTTTGGTCTTGCTACTACTCTAGACTTGGAATATGAAAAATTAGATTGATCCAAAATGGATTCAGTTTTTCCTCCAACCGTAATATTCAAATGTAGATGAAAATAGGACCAAGTTGAAGTGTTTGTCGACAGATTCGATGGTGTGAATGGTGCTCTAAACTGAAGTTCATATGAAGAAGTTGTATAAGTCAAAGTTTATGACAAATTAGGGCAAATGAAAAAGTCAAAGTCAAAGTCAGTCAATGGTCAAAGGTTAGGATGATGTTAGCAGATATTACGTCATCCCAAGAATACACCACATGTCCGGGAGGATGTTAGTTACAGATCAGCTGGATATTGTTGAAGTTTGATTAGTTTGAATGGGCCAATCTAGGGTTGACACGTGGCAAATTCGCATTTTGTCCAATATGCACTTCATTTCCAAATTTGGATTAGGGTGGATTGAACTCGACCTCCCGTAATGCCTACGACCAATCGAGTCCGCCGGACACAGGATGAGCCATCGAGCTCACTCGTATTTAATGTAACGATTATGTATTATCAGAATCGTATCTCCCGCGAAAAGGGCCTGACGGCCGGCCAATCCCCACGACCGATGGACACCTTATCACTTTGTTACGTAACCAACGAGATACAACAGAGCATTGGTAGAGGGTTTCTAACAACCACCTCCCAAAACATTATATACACTCCCATCACACACATTATCGATCTATTGTGCTAAAATAAATATAAGTCAAGCCACATAGACATCAATAATACTCTTTAATAAAAATAGATCAAGTGGTATTGGAGCTCAAGGTTAATTTTAAAATATTTGACAATGTAATGTGAAGATTTGAATGCTTACTAGGTCAAAGTTCAAATGAGGAGAAGGAGAACTGTTGAAGCAAATCAAGAGATTGTAAGGTTAATTTCACAAAAGAAAATAATGGAAGAACACATATTCAGATCATAAGCTCAATTCTTGGACAAACTCTTCATGACAATACATGCAAGCAGTAGAAGAGATGTATAATGTGAGTTTAAAAAAGGCAAAGATGAAGGCAATTCATCACCTAAACTTAAAAAAAAATAGAGGTAAAATTTTCCTCCATTACCTCCACCATATCCTCCATCATCACCATCATTGTCATCATCGTCTTCTTCTTATAAATCTAGTTCTTCTAAAAAAGAAGAAGAAGAAATCCTCTTTGATCAAATTATATGTAAAATTTGATTTGCCAATTTATAATGGTAAGCTTAACGCCGGAAATCATGATAATTGGATAAGACAAATTGGAAGTGTATTTCAAGGTACACCGAGTTGTTTCAAAAAGAAAGAAGATCCAAGTTGCTACCATCTTCGAGGAACCACACTTGTTTGGTGTGGGAAGGAAAGACACAAGAAAATCTCCAAAATATGGTAAAATCATTTTGACATGGAATGGATTTGTTTCTCGCTTATTAAAAAACAATTTATCCTTCGCCTTATATGCAACAAGCTATGATGAGTTGGCAAACATCAGGGTCGTTTAAGGGGTCAAAGTGTGCAAATTTACACTGAATTTCTCATAAAGAGCTTCACGCTAGGCATATCATCGTACCACAAGAAAAATTATTGAAATACATAGGTGGCTTGCATAGTTATTTGAAGCATACCATACTGATGTTCAATCCGACTAGCGAGATGATGTATTAGTTCAAGCAACTCATCTAGAAGTTGGGGTAAAAATGCATTCATGGATGTTGGAAAGTCATCTAAATCTACCTAAATAAAGAATAAATAAAATAAGAAACAAAAATGGAAGGAAAAGAAAGCGAACACTCAAGAAAGAAAAGCCTACATGCACTCACCGTAAAAAAGGACATGATGAGGCACACTATTGGGTAATCGCATCCATAATTGAAGCCTAAGAAGTTTGGGAATAAAGAGCAAAACAATACAGCAGCTATGCAAAAGGACTTGGGATCAAATTCAGAGACGAACAACAATTATAGCTACAACTATAAAAGGTAAAAATTCTCAATCATCTACAAGTACTTCTTCGCATTCTTTGATAATGAAAAATAATGAGAGGAAAATAAATGAGCTATTTCATATTAGAGCTGCCTACATACTAAAATTGATAATTTGTTTGATAGTGGCTCTCAAGTTAATTTGATTTCATGAATCAATTGTAAAGAAATTGTATTGAAATGAAACCTCATAAAAAGCCATACCCATTGGGTTGGTTCTAAGATAAAACTAAACTACAGTGTTACAAAACAATGAAAAACTTCCATTTTGGAATTGGATCTTAGTTTGTAGATGAGGTTGAATTAGATATCATCCCATCGATATATGTGGAATTGTACTAGGAGTCCATACTTGTAATGACAGAGATGTTGTCTTCTATTGAAGGAAAATAAGTATCAACTCACTAAATATGGAATCAAATATGTATTAAGAGCTCATAAACTCAAATATAATTCATTACTCTCTCATAAATTCAGACACTTTGAAAGAATTATAAATTCAAGTAAACACTTTACTTATGATTGTAAAAGAAAAGGATCTTTGATAAATCCGATGCATTTCAAGTGCTCTAATCCTAAAATGTGAAGCAAATTGAGTTAAAGTTGTTTTTGATTATGATATTCCGTTCCAAGAGCCTAAAGCACTTCCTCCCAAGCGACAAATAGAACATGATATTTATTTGCAAATCCGTATGCTCCTCTTCCTAACATTGGAATGTAATAAAAGTTATCATTTCCCATGTATCGGTGCAAAATAAAGGAGGTGTGTAAATTGTTCGATCAAGGGTTTATTCAACCAAGCACTTGACCATGCTGACGCTCTAATATCGTGTTGGTAAGCATAAGAAAGATGGTTCGTAAGAATGCATTGATTTCCAAGCATTAAATAAAATAACAATAAATAATCGTTATCCTCTTCCTCCTAGCATTGACGATTTACTAGATCAGCTTGAAAGATGCATGCATTTTACCAAGTTAGACTTCCTAAGCGACTACCATCGCATCGTGTTTCCAAAAAATGCAGAAGAATACTTTCAAAATGAAGTAAGGACTCTATGAATGGATAAGAGCCTTTCGGCTTGACCAATGCTTCCGTTTACATTCCATGTCATGAATGGTGCTGTGACATTCATCGATGATTTTGTAATAGTCTACTAAGATGATATTCTTGCTTTAGTAAGACATGGGATGAACATATAAAAGCATGTAAAGGTGTTTCAGATGTGTTTAAAAGAGAAAATATCTATGTAAACTATAAAATGTGAATCAAGGTGACATCTTTAAATTACTCAGATATATTGTAGGGGTGGTTAATTTAATATAGATCCCTCTAAGGTCGAAGCACTGTAAATTGGCTTCAAGACTAAGGTCGTTACAGCGCTAGGAAGTTTCTTAGGGTAGCACAATATCGAGAAAGTTTATCAGCTAACTTTTCTTTGTTTGCAACTTCTCCTCTACATGCTTTGACATTTATGTGAAAATAAGGGCCATGGGAGAGGAAAACAACAGAAAGCCTTCGACACATTAAAAGAAATGATCAAGATAGCACCAATGCTAGCAATCGCCGCATCTTCAACAACCATTTGAGATCGAGACAGTATGCAAGTGAATATGCCATGGGGCGTTAAGTTGATAAAAGACAAAAAGTTTATATGCTTACTCTAAAACATTCACATCAATAGTAGTTAACTATCTCACATAATGACATATGACTTATATGCATTAGTACAGTGTTAAAAATTGGAAACATTACGTAATGGGAAAAAAAAACAATCATACATATAGATCATTAACCACTACAATATTTAAACTACAAACTAAATTGCAACAATCAAGACATTATCGTTGGATGGGTTTCTACATCAATTTCATCTCAGAATCGGGATATAAGAAAGGCATACATAATAAGTACATGTACATGTTATGTGAAGACTAGCCATAAATGCATCTACAATTCTTAAGAATAATTCAAGAATTCACGAAATCTATATTGAACAATATGCTCAAGACACATATTTTAAGGATGTATATGCAAATTTAATTCATGGCAAGTAGGTAGAAGAATTTGGATTATTTCATAAAGGACAAGCTTCTTATATCATTTGGGAAAATTATATCTCCACAAACTGAAAAGTTAATGATTCAAGAAGCACATACTTCTGCATCAGTAGTCACTTGGTGTAAGTAAAACAATTACACAATTACAAAGATTTTTCTATCAAGTCATGAATGAATGAAATAGTTTCAAGATATATTAGCGGATGTACTCGTGTTCTATAAGAAAGCCAAGTAACAAAAAATTAGGCTCGTATAATCCACTCCCCCCCAATTCCTTCTCATCCTCAGGAAAGTTTATCCATGGATTTTGTTAGATCATTAATATCTAAAAAAGGTCATGACTATTTGTATGTATTTGTGGATAGGAAACCAAGAAGATGTGTATTTTGACACCATGTACTAACAAATACAATGGAACAAACTCACAAATTTGTTCTTTCAAAATTTATGGGTTCATTTTGGGTTATCCACTTATCAGGATCCGATCGAGATTCTCGATTAGTTCAGAAATTTTAATGTTTATGGAAACTCATAGACACAAAGTTAAATAAGAACACAACGTTTCATCTACAAACCGACGACCGCATTGTGGCGGGTAATCCCGGCACAGCCCAAGGAGCAAGAAGCATCCTAAGATTTTGTATGAGCATTTGTGTTATAAAAGATGTGCCATAACCATGCGAAACATTCTTCTACTCAAAGATCTCCATTTGAGACATAGCCGTTACGTACCAAAGTTCCCCTTGGATTTTGTCTTTGGTAGATACATAGTAGTCGATGGACACAGCGATGTGGACAAGCAACCAAGTTCATTGGAATGTAGATCTAGGAAATTCACCAAGTAATACAAGAACAACTCAGAAAGAGCTACAGCATAACCGAGGCACGACAAGCATCTAAAGGAGCGTAGTTTTCAAGCCGGTGATCAAGTCTCGTCAGACATCATCAAAGAAATACTTCAAGGGAAGGTAAAGTTGAAACCAATTAGATATGGTCCTTTCAAAACTCTTGAAAAAAATTGGTGAGAATTCTTTTCGCCTAGATCTAACACAAAATTATATGTGATCATTCCATCGTAAATTTTGAAAACTTCATACCGTATCAACCTTCACTTCGATTGAAGATCCGTGCATAAGAGAAAAGTCAGCACCTTACATCGAAGATTTTTCACCTCGGTGAGTATCTCAACGAGTTGCGTGAGGACACAATTATCGTATAGGAGGATAAGAAGGGGACTTCACGACGAAGAGATGTTGAGTATCTTCGAGTTGGGCTTAAAGGTACAAATCCAAGTAAAGCACGATGGATAGAGATTGAAAAGTGAAGGAAACATATCCTCACTTACTCGACAAGCTTGAAACCAACTCTTGTAGGATCCAAAGTTTTAGTGGGAGGAGTGATCCAAAATGGATTCAACTTTCTTTGCCTAAATCGTAGTCTTCAAATACATATGAAAATAGGATCAAACTTGAAGCATGAAGCTGGTCAGATTCCAATAGCGTCAGAAAACCGAGTTCGTATGGAGAAGTTGTGGCCAATGAAAGTTTATGACTAATTAGGGCAAAATGAAAAAAATGAAAAGTCAAAGTCAAATTCAAAGTCACCAGCCAATGGTCAAGTCAATGGTCAGATGATGTCACAAGACATGTCATCCCCCGGAATACCACATCTCCATGGTGATGTCAACAGATCGCTGATGGGTCGTGGGCTTGATCGGGTTGAATGGGCCAATTCAAGGCTCACACATGGGCAACAATTTTGTCCAATATGGCCTCATTTCCAAATTTTGGGGATTAGGGAGGATCAAACCCCGACCTCCCAAAATTCCTACGACCTCATCTATGAGTCCGTCACCGATGAGCTAATCGTATCACTTGGTATTTAATGTAACGATTATGTATTAGAATCAGACTTCCGTCGAAAGGATGGACGATCAAGGTCAACTATGACCTAGTGGACACTCTATCACTGTTACAGAATCACCAAAGATACAATGGGAGGGTTGGCGTAGGTTTCGGGTCACCTCCCAAAAATTATATATAACGCCTACACATAGTTCGAAAACCAATATGTCGAACGATGCAAATGGTAAACCAAGCCACCAAAACTCCATTTCCAACATCGTGCAGCCGAACCGCTAAAACTACTCAAAGACACAATCCGAGGTGTTTTTATGCAGAATGCAAGGAGTAAAGGCAGTAGTGGTATTGATTTCTCTTCAGTAGGGTCTAGAGGTCACGGTGGCATAATATAGGCAAGTTTATACTCGCTTTTTTCAAAATTTCGAGTCCGTCACAATGGTGAGGTCCATTTCCACATTTGAGATTTTGTTTTTTAGCTCATACCCGTAAAACGACGCCTAGAATACAAACAAAGCTTGGCCAAGATCAAATAAGGGCCCTAAGACGTAGCCGTAGTCCGTAACTCGTTATTAAATTTTGCCGTGTCGATGTGTTTGAATGTGTTTTCATTTTCTTATGTTGTTTATGTTATTCGCAATCTTATTGATATTTTCCACCAACAACATAATATGCTCACATAGATGTGTTACACGTTATTTTGTCACCATTACATTTGGATTAGTATCGTGACGTTAACCATCATCATCATCATCATCATCATAGGTTCATCACTACCTATATTATGCTCCTTAGAGGTCAACCCTAATGTTCCTAAACCAAGTCTTGGAATTCGAGAAAAGTCTATTAAAACCCTAAAAATTCTAACTTCGTACTTTCCTAGCTCTTTAACAAGGGATTCACGTATATTTGTTCTACAGCCCCCCGCGCACATCCCACATGTCCGCTCTATAAAAACCCGCTTAACCGTGTAAACAACAACAAGAAAAAGTAAGTTCTAAGCCCGCTGACGAATATCTCCCAACTAGAAGCTTCTAGAGGAGCGATCAGCTCGAGCTTTATCCTCCCTCTCATCGAGCTCTCCTCATCCCTTCTCACTCATGGAGTTTATCCCTGGTATATGGAGTCAGCAAACCCTTCAAGGAAAGGAATCCATCCCCCTCTTCATGGAAGTGAAACTACCTCCATTTCCCTATAAATTGAGCTCAAGTTTTAGTCTCAAGGGTAGAGATACACAGTTAGTTGCTAAATAAATTCTCAAGAGAGCATACTCTCTATACTAGTTATTATTGATATGAGAATGATTACACACTCATGTCCATAACTTCATTCTAGTTCAAAGAGAAAGGCTTGTCAATCAAGGTGGAACGATTGCTTAGGAACCCGGAGGAACTTGTACGACATCAAGGCATCAAGTTGTAAAGTTACTCTTTTCATTCAAGATAATACATATGGATCTCATTTTCTCATTGAGTTGTCTTTGTGCTTATTTGAATAATTCAATGCTTAGATTCTCGATCACTAATTTAGATTATTTGTTCTTAATTATATGTTGCAAGTGCTTTTAATTATTTTTCTTCGTGTTTGATCGCAAGTTCTACTTACATCGAAGAAGCTCTTTGGGAGCGATCGGATAAAATACCGCACCGAACGTCGGATTTCAAGGTGGCTGGCATGTCCTCTTCTTTGTTTATAATAATTCTAAATTTCAAATAATCTAGAGAAAATGATTTACAAATGGATGTTTGTTTTTGGCTATCCGTAGGATACTAGAGATTACTCTTCTCCGCAAGAGGGATTTATCCACACATAACAAGACGTCAATAATACCTTTAATAAAAACAGATCATAGATGTGAAGACAACTTTTCCTTCATGAAGAATTGAAGGACAAAATTTATTTAGAACAATGAAGTATTCAAGGTGAAAAGTAAAGAGAACTAAGCTATAAGTTTAAGAAGAGCCTTTTATATTATAAAAAGGGCACTCAATTAATGGTATAAAAAATTTGATTCTTTATGCATGAGTGTATCTGTGTTATAGAGGTTGATCATCTCCGTTTAAATCAACATGTATGAATAAGAAAAATATATCGATTATTGTTGTATATGGATGATATGCTAAGTATCGACATGATAAGAACATGATTAATAGGTTGAAGAAATATTTTAGTAGTAAATTTGAAATGAAATATTTCATTCTAACACAACAAATATTGGGCATGAGGATTATATGTGTTAGAATGAATAAAAAGTTATATCATGAAAAGAAAATGTATTTAGAAGGTGTTAGAAAAGTTTAATATGAAGGATGCCAAACTCATTATACACCCATAACATCATACTTCAAACTTAGTGTTGATTTTTTTTCGCTTATAATGACAAAAAATGAGGAAATGAGTAAATTCCATTATGCTTCGAAAATTGATAACTGATGCGTCTCAAGGACATGCACTCTATTGATATATTGTATATTCAATGGTAGTTGTGAGTAGGTTCCTTACTAATATAGATAAAACAACATTGGCAAGTTGTAAAGTGGAATTTTAAGGTATCTCAAGGGTACTAGATACTATTTTTTATGGTTTGGTGAAAAATAATATTGTTCTTTAAGGTTATACATATGAAAATATGGCTAGATATGTGGATACTAGAAACCCCACCATCAAGTTATTTATATACTTTTGTAAGTGCAACAATGCCATAAATGTCTAGACTTCAAAAGTAATAACCTCTCCACAATAGAGGCATAATACATTTCTTCCACAAAATTTGGAAAGTAGAAGTTGTAGATGTAAGTAATTTTAAGAGAGATAGGAACAAAACAAGAAAAATATGTGTTGAATTATGAATTTATAGTGCCATTAGTGAAAAAGCAAACATATCATTGAAGCACCTAATGTTCAATATAATTGGAATCATCTAGTATTAGATGATGAACTGCTATAGTTGGTTAAAATACAAAGTAGAGAGAATCCAAGTGATATGTCAACAAAGATTTTTCCAAGGAATAAGTAGGAGTTTGTGGAAACTTGGCTAGAGTATTGCAAATGTGACAAAAGACATCTTCAAAAGTATTACTAGATAAAAGATTATGTTGGATCTCAAATATGAACTTAGATTAATTATAAAATGAAATCTAAAATGTTATGGAATGGAATGTGAAAGGAAAATGAAATATGACGTTGACATGCATGAAACAAGAATGAAATGAAATAAAATTCAATCGTCATGAAATGTGAATGGAGAGAAGAGAGAGTTACTATATATTTTAGAAAAATATTAAAATATTTCCTCTTAGGTTTAGGGTCAAGAGTTTTAAAAAGAGGAGTTGAATGTAAATGTATCTCTCTTCGTCTCTAATTGAAATTGAAGGTAAGTTTTTTTGGGCTCCATGTGGAGTATTTCTGGGAGGCAGAAAGCACCTTCCCACGCTTTCATGGTAGGAGGGATACATATTTTGATGTAAATTTTGTCTTCACATTAATGAGAATAATTTGGATTCATGTTTCAACATTTGCAATAGTGTATTTATTTGGTGTATTATGGTTATTTACAACTATTGTGTGTTATTTGCGTAGTTCTATGTGTGTTAAATTGTTGGTTTTAGGATAGTGCTCAGGGATGAGTTTGCATAATTTTTGTAGTTATCGTATGTTCAATTTCGCAATTGTATCAATTATTTTGTTGTACATAAAGGGTTTTTGTTGAGGTTGAGAAGAAAGGTTTTATGTGTTTTGTTGGCAACAATTTTTCATGTTTTTTTTAAGAACAACAATGTAATGTAATTATTTCCATTTCAAATAGGTTAAGAAGCAACAACAACTTTCGTCTATTTGGTGCATTGTTTGGGTCGTAATCAGAGGAACATGTATTTTCGTAGTGTCGGGTTTTATTTATGCAGGTGGCGTTATTCTGTTTCCGCCACTACCGGTGCACAACACTTCCATTTTTGCAGCGTAACATTGTTAGTGAAAACATTGTTGGTGATGGAGTTGTTTGTGTTTCCGCGACTATTAGGGTAGCAAGGGCGTCTGTGGTTTTGAAGTGGTGTTGCCGTGTCTATGTGCATAACGGTGTTCTTTTCATTTGGTTTTCTATTGTCAGTGCTCTTGGCTAGAGCTTGGCCAACAAGGAGAAACAATGTAAAAAACATTCAATTAAACTAGAGCATGACCAACAAGGAGAAACAATGTCAAAAACATTCACTCAACATTCTATTCCTACTCCTCAAGTGAGAGATTGTTAGGTGGAAGGTCAAATGAAAGTAAAATAAAATATAAACTATTTTAACTTTTTTCGTAACTTTGGAATATTACAAATGGAATCGTCAATTGTTTGTATGATATCTGTAACCTATAGTATTAAGCTCATGATATTATAGTAATTTTTTTTTACAATAAAAGAATATATAAAAATTAGAGTTAGTGTATTCCAAGGAAGGAGAGGTTGATATAACTGATTAATGATTAATGGAAGAGATTCTCCCTCTTTGTCATCCCTGAACAAAAACCAAGAAAAGTGGAACTGAACAAGTTTCAAACACAATTTCTTAGAAGTGGAAAATATGTTCCATTTCCTTTAAAATATGGATGTGTATGTGATGTTCTGATGTTTATGAATTATAAATTTAAATTGAGCCATAATCACCAAACCGTTACCAATCAGCAATTCTTTTTCAACTTCACAATCAAATTAATTATTTTTAAAAAAGCTGAGGATTAAGAAAAGCAGGATCGAAGCATGATTCAGTACTTTCCTTTAGGGTGCAAAGTGGTAGGCATATAAAATTATAATGAAAACATAGGAATATCAAAAAGCATCGGTCGAACCTTGACCGATATTTTTAAGATAAAACATAATGCGGTCCATTTGGATAATTTTAAGATAACACATAATGTTGACGCTTGAATTTTCTCTTGGGTGTATTTGACTGGCCTTCCAAGGACGGATCAAATTCCATCCCTCATTCTATGCATCTCTCTGTTCACCTATGGGGTGGTTCAACTGTGGCAAGCTTTTTTGGGTGTTAAACCACAATTTTCTATTTGGATAAATAAATACATTTTTTGATTTTGACTTTTTTTTTTTTTCAAATATATAAACTATCTTGACTTAAATTCAAACTTATCTTTACTTAAATAAAATAAAATTGCAGTTATTAGAAAACTAAATAAAATAAATTTGACAGGGAAATTGACGTTACTAAAAAAACCAAAACTTGTTGATTATGCACCGTTATTTATAGCAGTGATTTATGAAGTGATTTATACCAAAGACCGTGACCTAGACAATATTGAAGGGTCACTGTAGCTTCTTGTGTCAATTGTTATTTTAATTAAATTTCAGGCAATTGAAAACAATTAAATTTCAGGTAATTGAAAATAAAGTGTGAGTGATGTGGACTGTAAAGATACGTGATCTCTTATTTATTAGATTTATTAATACAGCAACCACATAATTAGTAATTATGTAAATATAATTGATATATTCTAACAAATATATATAATTATTTAATTTATAGTAAATATTTATAAATTTTAATATTAAATATAAAGATTAATATTAAAATTTATAATATAATATTTAATATATCTGAACTATAATATTAATATTTTATATTAATTAATACAATGAGAAAGGATTGTATTAATATATTTATAAGCAATTTATTAATGTATTTGCAATAATGTATTAAACATATTTAACATACATTAATGTGTGTTATCTCTTAATATATTTTGAGAAAACATAATTTGATTTATTATTGTGTATTTAAATATCTTGAAAAGTTTGGATGTCCAAAATTAATTATATATATGTCAACTAAATATGAAAATATATCGGGTAGTCACAATAAGCCAAATCCTAAGAATTGTATTACTTTATAGAAATTTATTTGAATATAAATAAATATTTCATTATAGCTCCATATAAATTCAGAGGGTTTTATTTATCATAGAGCTTGTTGAGCGATACAATAAATTGAGATGATTAAAAAACGACCCTTCATTGTGATAATCATGTGCAAATATTATATATAAAAGGTTAATTTATTAAATTTTTTAATATATATATATATATATATATATATATATATATATAGTTAAAAAAATTATTAAAAAATATAATTAATTAAAGTTAACAAAAAGCTATTGACATAAATCAAAACAATAAGAATGAATTTATTGTAACTTAAATCTTTTGGACTCCTCCATTGTTTTGAATTAAAATTCAAAGAAGAGCTATGCTTTGATACCATGTTGGAGAACATACGCAGAATACAAGAAGTACAAACAATTTACACATTTATGTGGGAATTTTAATAAAAATAATGATAGCACAATAGAATAAAATACACAAACCTACATACACAGAGAGAAAAAACTAGAGAATTTCCTATTTCTATTCTTCATGCCTGTGCCAACTTTTCTACATCTTTCTCCACATCAAACATATGAAAACATCCTACTTAATAAAAAATGGCAGGCTTATAGCCGATAATATAATGCCAATTCAATGCTAGACTCGCCAGTAACCACCAATCGTCTTCCATGAAAGTCCAATTCTTCATAAAAACAACGCACATAGCCTCAGACATGTCGACTCTGAAATCTTTAGTTTCATTTGTGAACGATATCGTATACATGTCGATATCGCATCATACTTTTAAGGTGACAAATACTTAACTTGGTGCTATCCTCCCGAGCGCTTGGAATGCGATATGCAATCGCATCGTATTAACTAAAAAACTTTAACCCACGACAACTTTTAATAGAAAACTTAAATGTTTGTGATTGTGATGTGCAATGGTGATATCGCACGGCACCATTGCAAGGTTCAGAATTCCGAGCACAAAAGGTAAGGGCTAAGATGTGTGAAGCGCAGAGTGCGATGCGCTCGAATGTGAAGTACAAAAAGGTGAAAGGTAAGGAATAAAGAGAAATACAAAGGTTTGTCTCTGGGCAGAATGGATAGCGTATAGGTCGTAGGGTCCCAAATAATATCGCATCAAAGAAAAGTTATAAGATCGGTGACAATGGGTTAAGTGGAAAGGTTAAGAACTTGCGATTGCGGAATGCGTAGAAGGGTACATATATGACGAGAATGATGATTTAAACACAGAGTGATGGTAGGCACAATTTTCGAACATTACTGTAGATTTGCATGATGTGAATAAGCTTGTGGACTTGTAGCTTGTCCTTTCTCACAAAAACACGAATCCAAAGGTGGTTGCCGCTAGTTTATTCATGGCGTTGGCTGGGAGTAAATTCCAACACTCCCCCTTAATCTCAATCACGCTATCGACCATTCCTGAACATTCTATGAGATAAACAAAAAAAAATTTGTGTCAATGGCTTTGCGAAGATGTCTCAGACATTATTCTCCGACTTGCAATGTTGTAACACAATTTCACCATTGTTAACTAATTCTCTAATGAAATGATATTTAGCATCAATGCTTTGTCCTCTTGTGAAAAATAGGTTCTTTGATAGTGAAATTTTGAACCGTTATCACAAAAAAATAGGTTTCTTTTGTCTTGTTTATGAAATAAATTCCGCAACATCCTTCTCATCCAAAATGCTTCGATATGTTGTCATTACATGACATACTTAGCTTCAAGTACACAATGAAACTATTGGTTGCTTCTTGAAGCCCATGAAATGGCTCCTAAACCCAAATGAAAACATATCCCCCAATGTGTTCTTTTGTCATCAAAACTTCACCAATCAATGCCGTTGTAACCAATCATCCTAAATCATCACTGTGAAGTATAGAACACCATACTCCTTCGTTCCACGATACTTTTTTAAAATCACGCGTTTCACAATGTGTCTCCTTGGGTATCTTCTAAGAACTTGACACCAAAGTAATCGCATACATTATATCATGTTTGAAGGTACCAAATACATTAGGCTGCTAATCATGCTTTTAGAAGGCCGTATCGACATTCCCCGTCGCAATCTTCCTTGCTCAACTTCAATCTCATGATAGTTAGATTTGGTGTTGGCTTGTTCTCGCATATTGAAACTCTTTAAAATATTTGCAACATACTTTTCGAGAGATAAAAAAATTCCATTTTTCGTTTCGCTTCCACTTCTATGCCAAAAAATATCTTAAAACCCCAAGTCGACATTCCAAACTCGCCTTCATGATCGCCTTAAAATAAACGATGAGAGAATCATCACTACCTCGTAAAATCAAATCATCTACATACAAAACAACAATAAGAATCTTACCGTCATTTTCTTTGATGTAGAGAGTAGGTTCACCATCACATTTTTCGACCCATTGTCCATGAGGTGTGCGCATCTATCATGCTATACCATGCACGTGGTGCTCGCTTCAGCTGATAAAGAGCTTCTCGCAAGCCCCACAGTATTACTGTTTCTTTTGGCCTTCCATCTCATAAACTGTGAGGTTTTTCAACATACACCTCCTTTAGCACTCTATTCAAGAATGGTGACTTCATGTCCATTTGATACACTTTCAATTTTTTTTGTGTTGGCATACAACACTGTCAGACTGCCTCCATCCTTGCAATTGGTGCAAAGGTTTCCTCATACTTTCCATGTTGTCAGCTTTTTGTAGCCTTTTACAACTAGCCTTGCTTTATGCATTTCTATCTTGCCTTCAATGTTGCTCTCTGGCCCCAGACCCATTTCACTAATGACTTTTTCCTTGCGAAGGTCCACTTAACTCCCATGTGTTATCTCCTTTCTATCGCTCCAATTTCTTCATTCATTTCTTCAAACTCCATTTCTCTTCTTTGATTGCATCTTCAAAATGTATCGGGTCATCTACATGAAAATTATGCAACAAAGAATTTGTGACCAACACTATTATCAACTTCTTCGCTAATAAATTTCACTTAAATTTCTGAATTTCGTCTTCTTATATTTGGTGAAGATGAGCTTGGTGCTGGTTTCTGAAGTAGATGGAGTTGGCGAGCTAGTGTCCTCGGAGAAGCACTTACCCGATTACGTAATGTTTTCCTATTACTTGCTTGTGATGTGCTTTGTTGAGCCAGGTGGGTGGAGGGAGGAGCTACCATTGAGGAATTACTTGTTATACCAATTCCTTTGTCTTTCATGTGACATACATGTCTTCACATTGATTGTATTCTCTAAACTTCCATCCCATGCTTCCTCTTCTATGAAATTCAATAGACTGTTGATTGCTACTATTTTGGTTAATGGATTGTAGAGCTTGTATACCTTGGATTCATCACTATATCTAAGAAACATTTCTCCCCTTTGTTTTCCAACTTATTCCTAACCTATCCGGACATGTGATACACATTCGAATACTCTCATGTGAGTGACAAATTGCTTCTTCCACTCCATGCTTCCTTCCTCGCCAGAACCTCCTTATTCATGACACTTTTGGTTGGACATCTATTAATGATATATGTTGTACAAGAGACAATTTCAGCCCAATAATCAATACAAATGTTTGTCTTCAACATACTCCTTGCCATGTGCATGATGGTCCTATTCCTTTCTTTCTCAAAGAACACCATTTTGATGAGATGTATACCTATAAATTGTTTTTGAATTCCATGCTCCCAGTAAACGTATAGTTTGCTTAAACATATTCACACCTCTATCACTCCTCAACACTTTTATGTAAGCATGTCCACTTTTATTCTCAACAAGAGCTTTGTAGTGGCAAAATTAAATAAATACTTTAATTTTTCTGTTTAAGAAAATAGACCTGTTGCCTCTTGAGTAGTCATATATGAATATCAAAATATAGTAGTTGCCACCTAATGATGGTGTTTTAATTAGTCTAATGATGGTGTTTTTCCCTTTATTGAATTTCCTACTGGAAATGATCATATTGTTTGCTCCAAGATGCAACCTTCACATAGGATGTTTGTTTTCTATAATGGCAATTTTCACCATGCTTTTTTATACAAAAATCTATCCCTTCGAAGTTGAGATGACCAAATCTCAAATGCCATAACCAATTCTCATCTTTTGACTTCTTCTTGAAGTTTTTCTTATGTGACAAATTGCTATAACACCTTTCCTTCAAAGTATGATCTTATCTTGAGAGTGAAACATTCTATTATTTTTCATATGCACTTTTGCAATGAGTTTTCACTGGGAGGCTTATCCATGATTTTGCACGCATCATCTTTAAAATATGATTGTAGCCTTTTTGTATGATTTTTCCAATGCTTAGGAATTTATGTTTCGCCGTGTCATAATAAACATCCTGCATGAAATTATTCTCTCCCCTTCTTTGTTAGTATGTCTACTCTTCCTTTTCCATGAGAGACCTTGCTATTAGTCTCCAATGTGTCACTTCGATTTCATACTTTCATCTAGTTTGGAAAACATTGCTATGTTTCCAACAGTATTTACAACCTCAATCTAAGAACCATACGCTTCCCGTTTTTCTTGTGCTACATTACAAGCTAAAAACACGTTACCATGGTTTTGATTTTCCTTTGTGAAATTTACACTAGGTTTAAGTACCTATGTCATATTGCTTCTTTCTACATTCATTTGCATAATGACCATACTCTTTACAATAATGACATTAAACTTGAGATTTATCGTACCTCCGATGTTTTTTTCTGTGCTTTGATTTGGCTTGAGTCTTGACTTGGATTTTGATTTGTACCCTTCCACTTCTCGTGCTTTCTAAAGCAGCTTTTTCCACCTCCGTGTGGGCTTCTTCCTCTCTCAATAGTTTGATCTTCCTCGAAGTCTACTTCCTTTACCTAAGGACACTGTCTTGAATTCATGCTCCAATGAGGGAGTTTGTTTCTCTCAAGCCAAATACCGTGCTCATGAAACATTAGTGATGCATGAATCTCATCCTCTAAAAAAACCTGTGGAGAGATCTTTGTCTTTCCTTTCTATAGCCACAACTATACACCAACCCGATGGTAGGCTTCTTCAAACTTTCTCAACTATTCTCCTTTCTTCACATGTCTTAATACAGTATCTATTTAGGTAACCCACCCACAAATGTGTGTAAATAATGAGTCTATCTCGCATTCTTTTCATACATAATGTTTCAACATTCTTCTCTGTAAAGATGTCTAGTTTTATTGTCTTCACCTTCGCCATGGCTCGTGGTAGGTTGTTTGGAGGGTATCCTAGCATGTTTGATTGGACTTCATTTGCTGGCCAAACTACTGGGGAAAATACTTTCATGCACTGCCTAGAAAATATAGAAGAGGGCTTTGGAGTCCTTCTTCTTATTGTCCCTCAACAAATCTCTTTCTTCTTGTGTCAAAGCATTGTATGCCGCTGCATCTGCTGGTTCTTGGAATCCATTTTCCACCAGCTCCCAAATATCTTGTGTCGAGAATAGGGTCTTCATTGTAATAGCCCAATAATCATAATTATTTCCATTAAACTGTGGTATTTTTGGATTATTCAAGCTTGTGCTTGATGCTGCCATTTTCACTGTGTAAATGAAAACCTTCTCACTACTGGAGAATCTGCTTCTCAAGACAAAATTTCAACTCTTCAGTAAATAACACTTTATTTCACTGAAAATATAAACCCACTTTGATACCATGTTGGAAAATATGAGAAGCTCTGATACCATGTCAAAATTTCTAATGGAATGCTCTCATACCATGTTTGGATTTCCACTAGAATGCTCTGGTACCATGTTGGAAAATCTGGTATGCTCTGATACCATGTTGGAGAACATACATGAATACGAGAAGCACAAACATTTTACATAGTTATGCGGAAATTTAAATAAAAACAACAACAACACAGTTGTATAAAAATACAAAGCCACACAAAGAGAGAGAAAACCAGAGAAATTTCTATTTCATTCTTCTGCTTCAGCAAGTTTTTCTACATCTTTTTCTCCTTACATCAAACGTATAAAAAACATCTTAATTAATACAAAATGGCGGAGCTGAAAATTTAATTCCAATTCAATGTTGGACGGATGGGTAACCACCAATCGTCCTTCTACCGTGAAAGTCTAATTCTTCATAAAAATAGCGCACAGAGCCTTGTACTTCGGACTTGAAATCTTTTAGGTTTCAGCTGTGAATGATATCGCATCCATGTCGATATCGTAGATCATACTTTGGCGGTGACAACATTTAACTTGAAGCTATCCTCCTGAGCTTTGCGATGTGCGATCACACCATTACAAGGTTTGTAACGGAGCATAAAAGGTAAGGGCTAAGATGTGTGAAGCATGAAATGCGATGCGCTAATCGGTGGGAAGTGAGAAAATGCTAAAGGTAAGGAATAAAGAGAAATACAAAGGTTTGTCTGCGGAATTGGATAATGCGTATAGGTTGAGGGTCCCACCAATATCGCATCGATAGATTTAAAAGATTGCGTAAATGGGTTAAGTGGAAAGGTTAATAAATTGCGATTGAGGAGTACGGGAAGAAGGTAGGTATATAGTAGAAAGGATGACTTAAACACAGAGTGATGTCTGGGTAAAATTTCTGAACATTATAGAGATTTGCGTGAAGTGAATAAGTTTGCGGACTTGTGCTTGTCCTTCTCTCCAAAAACATTTAACTGCAAGTATGGTTGTTTCCAGTCTATTCATGGCAGTGGTTGGGAGTAAATTCCAACAAATATCTAGATTCCATGAAAATTATAAACTAGATTCAAAGCCCCAAGTTTATATTAACTATAGTATTTATTCGTGTATGGTCACTTTTGTTTCTCTGTAAGATTACAGTGGGAGGAAAATCCTCTTTTCGAAGGAATGAATGGTGGTCCAGACAAAACCAATCATGGTCCACATAAAACCAAAGAGTAACATGATGGAAAGGACGAACACAAACTGACGATGATCCCAATCAGCTCCAAGACAAGTGGGAAACAAACCGTGACAAGTGGTTAAACAAATTAATGCATAAATTTGATTTATTTTTTATTTAATCCCAATTATCTCTAAGACAAGCAAGCAACAAACCATATGAATTTCTAAACAAAACAATGAATAAATTTAATTTATTTTTTTATTTAAAACTGAAAATTTATTCAAATATTTTTCATATAATTTGTTTGTTTGATGGTGTATTGGATAAATTTTTGGAAATTAAATATAATTTATTTATTTATTTAAAAAATCAAAATTATTGAAGGCCAAAATTTTGAAATTAAATATAATTTATTTATTTATTAAAAAATCAAAATTCCTCAAGCTGTTATCCATAAGTTGAAAAAAAATTATATGGGTATGATTAACTTTGATATACATGATCTTTATTAGCTCTAAAACGCCAAAGTTGTTATGGTTAATTTTGACACATATATGGTTATTCAACGAGACTAGTGTCTTCTCAATATTATGTTTGATAACAATAATAGTTCGTATTATAATATTTAGAAAGATCTACATAACCAACCCAAAAAAAACATGAAAAATACTAAGATCAGTTGCTAAGGAAAAATTCCCTCCCAAGCAAGAAGAGAATTTTGACTTCATGGTCCAATCGAGTTAGTTTATAGACTATGTTATGGGTTTATTCATTTTTTGAACTTGTTGTTTTGAGGAGTGTCATCTTCATATTTAAATGTCATAAATATTGGTCGATTAACAATTCAACACACAACCTAGCTCATGAAGGCTAGCTGGAAATCGATAAACTACCACAACCATGTTAGTAAATGTGGTTGATATATACTGATGGGAGTATATCAATCACATGCACAACCACATTATTAAATGTGGTGGTATACGCTGATAGGTGTCAATGATATAGATTTAATATTAACAGTAATATTGATAATAATAATAATAATCATAATCATAATTTTGGTAAGTTTGGTAGAGCTACATCCTTCATCATGTCCAACGTATCACCCTGAACGGGGCAGGGAATTGAACCATTGAATTCACATCAAGGAGTGCCTTAACAGAACACCCTATCACCGTTTATCCAAAATTCACTCGACGATAATAATAAATTTATAATAATAATAATAATAATATAATAATACTTATATTATAAAATATTATTATCATTATATTATAAATACGATAATAATTATAACAATTATAACGATAATTTATAGTAACTATTATTATATAATAATAATAATAATTATTATTATTATTATTATTATTATTATTATTACAAATCCAAGAGTTTATTTATATTATTAACCAAAGCGATTATTAATATTATAAACTGAAGGCATTATAAGCCTCAAGGAATAATATTAAACCTAAAGGATTAATATTAAAGTCTGAAGGGATTAATTAACCGAAGGGATTTATATTAAACCATAGTCTTAATATTATAAATCATATGAATAATATTATACCCTAAGAATATGAACCCTTATATTAGTAAACCCAAGGGATTATAAACCTAAGGGAATAATATTAAACCCAAGGAATTAATTATAAACCTAGGGATCAATAAACCAAAGAACTAATATTAAAAACCAAAGGGAATAACATTAAACCCTAGGATTAATACTAAACCATAGTAATATTTGACAATGATTGTTAGGTTAATTTTAATATTGAGACAATCTTTGTCACAATGTGATGTTGGACCATTGTTGACCACGATTCACCATGATTGATGATGGTTAATTTTCATATTGAGATAATCTTTGTCACACTCTGATGTTAGATCATGGTTGACCATACTTGATTTTCATATTCACACAAACTTTGTCACAATGTTACATTGGTCCATGGTTGACCTTGATTGACCCGTGTTGATTGCGGTTGATTTTCATTTTGATAAAATCTTTGCCCAAAATCAAAGTGATTAATATTATAAACCCAAAGGATATAAACCCAAGATAAATATTATAAATCTTAAAATAAACATTAAACCATAATTATTGACCATGATCAAACGTGAAATAACATGGTTGACCATGATTGACCATGGTTGATTTTCATATAGAGAAAATCTTTGTCGAAAAGTGACGTTCAAACATGGTTAATCATGATTGACCATGGTTGACCATGGTGATTTTCATATTGAGACAATATTAGTCACTATGTGACTTTGGACCATGATTAACTATGAATGACCATGGTTGACCATGGTTGATTTTCCTATTGAGACAATATTTGTCAAAAACCCAAGGGATTAATATTACAACCCCAAAAGATAAAAACCCAAGGTATTAATATTACAAACCCAAAGGATACAAACCCAAAGGATTTAAACCTCAGGATAAATATTATAAAACCTAATATAAAAATTAAACCATAACATTAATATTATAAACCTTAGGATTAATATTAAACCATACGAATATAAACCGTAAGAATAATATTATAAACTCTAGGGTGAATATTAAACCCTACTAATATAAACCCTATGATTATTATTAGAAAAATCAAGATCAATACTATAAACCCATTGCATTAATATTAAAAACCCAAGGGAATAACATTAAACCCTAGGATCAATATTAAACCTTAGGAATATAATACTTAAGATTAATATTACAAAACTTATGATTAATATTATAAACTCAAGAGATTACTACTATAAATCCAAGGGATTAGTAAACCCAAGGGATTAATATTAGAAACAAAGCTTGACCATGGTTCAGCATGATCGACCATGGTTGAGCATCCATGGCCATGGTTGACCATGGTCAACCATAATATTAAGAATAATATTAATCTAATGTTATAAACCTAATATTATTATTGATATTAATCTAATATTATAAACCTAATATTAATATTAGTATTAAACCCAATATTATATATTATAAACCGAATATTAATTTATAATATTACAAACTAATTATTCAAATACCCTAATATTATAAACCTAGTAATAAACCCAAGTTTTGTAGTGTAACAATATGGCATTAAAAACATTCCAATGTAAAGTAACATTACTACAATATTTGTTAGATTGATTTCCATATGTAGAAAATATTTGTCACAATGTGATGGTGGACCATCGTTGACCATGATTATCAATTGTTGATGATGGTTGCCCATGGTTGACCGTGATACACCATGATTCACCATGGTTGGCCATGGTGGATTTGCATATTGAGATAATATTTGTCATAATGTGATGTTGGAACATGGTTTATTTTCATAATGAGACAATATTTGTCACAAAACCAAGGAATTATAAACCGAAGGGAATAACACTAGACCCGAGGATTAATATTAAACCATAGGAATATAAACCCTAAGATTAATATTATAAAGCCTAGGATTAATATTAAGCCCGAGGAATATAAACCCTAAGATTAATATTATAAAGCCTAGGATTAATATTAAGCCCAAGGAATAAAACCTATATGATTAATGTTAGAAACCCTAGGATCACTGTTATAAACCCAAGGGATTAACAAGCAAATTTGATTAATATTAAAATTCTGAGGGGTTATAAACCCAAGGGAATAAAATTAAACCCTAGGACTAATATTAAACCTTAGGAATATAAATCTAATATTAATATTATAAGTCTTATGATCAATATTATAAATCCAAGGGATTCATACTATAAATCTAAGGGATTAATTAACCCAAAGGATTAATATTATAAACCCAATGGGTTATAAACCAAATATTAAACCCAAGGAACTAATATTATAAATCCAGGGGACTGAAAAACCTAAGGGATTAATATTAAACCCAAGGGATTAATATTATAAATCATGGTTGACCATGATTGTACATAGATGACCATGACTCACCATGGTTGTCCATGGTTTATTTTGACCAAGTAAAACATCAAAATCATTCCAAATTCCTATGTATACACTACAATACTCCATCAACAATTACATTTAACAAAAATAACATATTGAATTAACATTTTTCAAAATTATTTGAAATAACATGGTGGTTCAAAATTCCTATGTATACACTACAATATTTAATAAACAATTAAATTTAACAAAAATAACATATTGTTTTAACATTTTTTGAAATTATCAATTGAAATAACATGGTGGTGAAGCCAAAGCTATTTTCAATTTAACAACCAACACTGTCAAGAATAAATTTACAACACGAAGACCACGCAATGAAAAAGTGCAAGCCTATTTCTCTTCAGCCTTGGCTTCCACCAAAGTTGAGAGTATACAGTGACAATACACATTACTCGTATAGGGCATTGAGATAAAATTAAAACAACATTATGACCAGGGAATGAAAAAGTAGATGCCTATTTCCGTTCAGGCTTGGCTTCCACTAACGTTGAGACTATGTAGTGACAATACACACTACTCATACAAAAAATAATGGAGATAACAGTAAGTAAAATATTCTTGTACCGAATTACCTGCCTATACCTGCATAAATAAAAGTTCCCCCAAATTGAATTATAACTCAAACGTTTTTTTATTTATATTTTTCATTATGCGGTTCACTACAACTTGCACTAACTATTATTACAAGTAGTTAAGAACATCCACCTTGTAATAGAAACATCTACTCCGCTATTACAAGTTACAACCAAAAGAAGCTATTACAAGTAGCTAACAACATCCACCTTGTAATAGCAACATCTACCTCCTATTACAACTTACAACTAAAAAGCAGCTATTATTACAAGTAGCTAACAACATCTACCTCCTATTATAACTTATAACCAAAATGGAATTAGAAGGGAAAAGATAGTAGACCGGCCCAGCACACGATGTGCATAAACAAAATTTCCAATAAAGACACGATTAGATTAACTCAAGCTAGTTACTGCATAAATGACATTTCCCTGCATGTCACAAAAGACTAGATTAAATAACCCATTCCATAAGGTATAAATCTAGGATCTAATTTTAATTGAAGAATATTTCCGCAGAAGAAGAGAAAAGGTTTTCTGGTGAACTTGAGGGCACGGGAGGACTAGGGACGTCGCCTTCGTTTTCTTCTATCATTTGGACAACTCTACTCATAGTTGGACGATCCATGTAATTGTGCTAGATGCACGACAATCCAACTTTAATCAGTGTTTCTACCTTCTCCTTGTATTATTCTTGTACTTCTCTTCTTAATCTCATCCCCAACTGATCCCCACTCTCAAGTAGCTTGAAAGCCCATTCAGAAAAGTTAAACTGACTAGAATGGCTTCTATTCCCATCGATGTTCTTTCTTCCACCGAACATCTCCAGCAAAACCATTCCAAAGCTATAGACATCTGATTTATCTGTAACAGGCCCCAGAGCACTGTCACACACCTCTGGCGCAACATATCCTGGCGTCCCTCTCGTGGCAGTCATTGAGATATGGACGTCTCCCTTCCCACAATGTTTTGCCAGACCAAAATCAGAAATTTTTGGTGTGAAATCGGCGTCCAGCAATATATTATGGGGTTTGATGTCGAAGTGTATGATGCATTTCTCGCAATCTTGGTGTAAATATGCAATTCCCCGAGCAGCGCCCAAAGCTATTGAATACAATTGTTCCCACGTCAACATTTGCCCCTTCTCCTTTTCAGCAAATATAAATTTCTCGAGGGACCCATTAACCATGAATTCATATACCAGTGAGCTTGTACATCTTTCAAAGCAATACCCTAGCAGACGAACCAAATTGACGTGGTGGAGTCTCCCAATGGTGGCCACTTCGTTCATGAATTCGGTGGTCTCGCCCTGCCGATGTCTATCCAGAAGCTTAACGGCCACGTGAGTGCCGTTCCGAAGCTTTCCTTTATAGACCACACCAAAACCCCCTTCTCCCAGTTTTTCTGCAAAGTTGTTTGTGATCTTCTTGAGTTGTGAGAACAAATATCTGGTTGGAATTTTATCATGATATTCCTTTAGGAAATTCTCCACCTTCATTTTACAGCACTGAGAAGCATATTTTTTCCACTTCGCATATAACGTTATACCCACTAATAATCCTGCTACCATAAATACAGCCGCCCCAACGGAAGCACCTGCTGTTGTTAAAATTGTTTTAATAATCGATAAACATAGCCATACGCATCAACAGATCGATACTTGTGAGAGAGAGTATCTTTACCTATTTCAATGCCAATGGTTGCCTTCTTTCCTTATTCATGAATATGAATGACAATCAATAATGAGCTTGATCAGATTTTATTTAGTTGTACGATTACTTCACCTAAATATTGAGAGACTCTTTTACATAGACACATACCGTGGGTAGGGCATTTGTGAGTAGTGGATCCATCTTCGCAGTAGCAGACAAACGGCAATACGGTCGCATCTAAATCAAGAAGTTGGTAACCGCATGTCCCTCCACTCGCGTTACACGATTCACAACTCCGATCTCTGTTTGTATCAGGGGAAACCCATTCCGTCAATGCCACACCAAATGCCACTGATGTTCCTTCCAAAGGACATCCCACGTTTTGTTTCTAACCATAATACACACTCGAATTACATTTACCGGAAACTGGCAAATATGCTTTACACTTTGTTGGTGTACATGCACCTAGATTAGCTCTAGTTAACTTACTGCTTGCATGTGATGTCCTCTTTCTTAGTTAAGTGAACTTATTGTTTGCATGTGGCACATGTACACATTAACATAACATAAAGCACACTTAGCTTTAGTTAGCTTTAGTTATTGCATGTACAACTAAGCTTAACTTAGTTGCTTTTATGTATTTATTTCAAAAACTAATATTGGAGAATCAATTTCATTCTATTATCAATTCTTGTTCGCTTCCTTCCTTCTCTTGCAAGCTTGTTCATTGTTTTGCAGATCTAGATCCTTGTATCTCAAAAATCTTACATGGTATCAAAGCCTGGACCCAGGTTCGATTCCCCCGAGTTGCGTTTGAGGGGTGTATTGATTCCCCGAGTTGCGTTTGAGGGGGGGTGTTGGAGAAATCACCGCACCTCTAAGGAATCTATAATTCCCACCCTGGGGATCCTAGTTACCGGTTTGGAAGTTTACCAACACTTGCGAATTTTTGTGTAATGAAAAACCTCTACTTGTACAGGTAGAGAGTCCAGTTGTATGTAATCCTAATTCTGAAGGCGGTGTCTTCAAATTGGGGGTCTATACTAAGGGAATCGTCTAAAAATTGGGATTTATGGCCCTGGACTATCATGAAGGAGTTATTTTGGTAAAACTGGAGTATTGTGTAATTCCACTGATCAATCCCAATTACTGGAGTAGAGTTCGCTACACAGTTGATCTGAAAGTTAGGATGACCGCATCCATGTTTTCCTACCCTGACAGGATACTCATAAGTTTTGTTACCACATGTACTACCTGTATGTTTGCAATACTCATATTGCTGGTCCAGGCATAACGTGCAAGGGAATAGAGAGGCACAGCAGGAAGCAAGGCTAAGGAAGATGAGGTGTAGCGGGAAGGAAGGAAGGCGATGAACATGTAATTCCATTGGGAGAGAATGTGACGGGAGGGCTTCGGCCTTGGAAGCAAACAATCCCGAGTACCAGATTTGGGCAATAATGAAAGTGGTGTTGAGCATGATAAGGTGGTATTGATTATCAGGTCAATAAACAACCATGTTTTTGAAAGTTGGGAGGCTCCCTTGGTGGTTCCAAGTGGTCCATCATATAAAATTGTAATGAAAAATAGGAATCCGTGATGGTTATGGATAAGGTGGAAATTTCAAATCTGAAGCACTCGTGGAATGTTCATGTCCATTTAGATAATTTCAAGACATAATTTTTGTAGTTCACTGGTAACTCTCTCTCTCACAGAAAATTTGTCTGTCAAATTATGAAAGAGTACCAGATTTTGGCAGTAATGAAGCTTCGGTGATGTTGAAAGATAAGGTGGCATTGATTTTCAGGTCAACAAAGTAAGATTTTTGTTTTTAATGTTAGCACACTTTTCGTGTTCTTCATAGGATATTATCTCTATTATTATATTCTCATATCTCCTTCACACTGTCTACACGCTTACATGACTTCTATCATATGACAAGCGAGCCTGACTTAATTTTTACCTAGCGAGCATTAGCATGCGGAGAATGCCATCAATCGAGCCATATTAGAATAGAATGTGGTCCAGGCAAGCCCATCCTTCCCTGCACCAAGCGAGCCTGCTGCATAACTTTATCCACCATATGACTGTTAGCCTCTACACTCAAGCGAGTCTATTATCGTGAGGAACATAAGTTGGTTTTCTAGTGGCAAGGGTCATTTTCCGATAATATTCTCTCCACCCTTTCAATTGTCATTTTAATTCCCTGTTTGTTACGATATATGTAGTTCTATATTATCTGTGTTTATGTCTTGATTATCATACAGCGATGCACAGGAACAATATGTTTGGGCATGGGTAATCCTGCCCATAATTTTGCTTCCCATTAACATTGAATTTCTTTTCTTACTTAGAAGGGTAATTTATGTACATGGATGGGGATTTTGAGTTTCTCGCTAGGTTAATTTTTCCGCTGAGAATGTAATTGGGTTTATGTATTGTCATATTTAATATATACAATGTTTTTTTTCCTTCTGAAAAAGGTGATTGTAAAATTGTAATGAAATTATTTCTATTAATATAATTTTAAAACAGGTTTGGAAAACAAAAATTGGCCCTATTTGATTAGCAACATAATTTATGATGAGAAATTTGCTATCCTACTTTATTCGTGGCTCTGCTAACTTATTAGCTTCTTTATCTCTGAGAAGATTTTTTTTCCAATTTATTGACGTTAAATTAAATTTTTCTATTTGGATAAATGATTGTGTTTATATTTTAATTTTATAATTATATGAATTATACTATTCAAACTTATCTCTACTTGAATAAAATAAAATTGCTTTATTAGAGAAAAACAAATAAAATAAAATCCATCCAGAGTGAAATTGATGTTATTGAAAAAAACCTAAAACTTTTGTACTACGTATCGTTATTCAATTTAATTCCACTGGCCGCCTTGCATGACTCCATTGAAAATTATGAAGTGATTTTTTTTAAAGCATGGCCGGACCATTCGAACTCTCGACATAGCTTGAGTTGGACCATTCTAAAGTGATTTATAATACAGACCGTGAGTGAACACAGTATTGAAGGTTCATTGTAGCTTCTCATGTCTATAGTTATTTGAATTAAATTTCAGGCTCCTTGGAGCCGTCCATTGAAAATTAAAGCTGGGGAGTGATCTGAACTACATGTGACTTCCCATTTACCAAGACTTATTACGATTAAATTTGAGACCTACTCCTTATATTTATTAGCTCTACACGGCCAACGTTATTATAGTTACCAGGCAGTGGTACATGTTGGAAATTAATTCCAACTCCCCTTCATAAATCAACAGAAGACAAAGTCAATGAGACAGGATTGAAAGCTAGCAGAGTAATGGTTGATGGGAGTTCAAAGAACCCCGGAGTAGTTGCTGATAGCAAGTTGAAGATGGTTGAAGAGCTCCATCCTATCTGCAGCAAAAACCACATTAAAAACCCACCAAACATATTTAATACAACAGAGTGGAGCCATCAAGCAACTGGAGGAGTGGAGACCCCCGTAAAGCACGTGGATATAAGGTTTTAACCTTATGTAAAAGTATTTTGATTTAAAATTGTTTTATTCACGACAATGTATGATGTTTTAACTTTTTACACTCGGTTAATGTTTTATTACCATAGTAAGTTAAGTTTTTTTACTTTGGTTAATATATATTATAAATATATGATATTTATAATATATATATTATGTAATGTTTCATATAAAAGAGGATTACGTGAGCATTGAAACAGAGTGTTGTACATTGTAATAGATAGACAAAAGTGCTGTGTAATTTTTTTATTATTGCCCGAAGGCTGAAAATAGTGAAACAAAGAGACAGAGAGGAATTTAGAAGTGTTGTGTGTGTAACAGCCAAGTGATTTCTGTTGTGAAGCCAGAACACCAGAGTTCTGAAGATTTTTAATTGTAAGAGAGAAGTTTACGATTTTTAGACAAAACAGAGTTTTATATTTCATTTATGTGCCTGTCTGAAATTTGAATTTCATTTTTATTTGAAGTTCTGTGTTGTTTAAGAGGTTAAGGAATTATCCCCAGAAAATTCCAACATGGTATCCGAGCTAGTCTAGGCACTCAGTGAGACAAAACAGAGTTTGTTTTTCCACTGCAAGATTTGTAAGAAGCTTATTGAGTAGATTTCTCCAGTAGAGAAATTTCTTGCTTGTTTCATTATACAGTCAATATCTTTTCTTTACTTCTACAGTTAAGATGGAAAATGTTGGAACTGGTTTGAAAAATTCCTAGTTTAATGGGAAGAATCATAGTTATTGGTCAATAACTATGAGAGCTTTGTTTGCTTCTCAGGGATTATGGGAGCTAGTTGAAAATGGCTACCCTGAACCTGTAGATGCAACAGCGTTGGCTGCTTTGACAGTAGTAGAAAGAGACCCGTTAAAGAGCAACAGGAAGAAGGACTCCAAAGCCCTCTTTTATCTCTTTAAATCAGTACATGAGAGTGTTTTCCCATGGATTGCAGTGGCAACAAAGTCCAAGGAGGCATGGGATATTCTCAAAACTGCCTATCAAGGCATGGAGAAGGTGAAGACTGCAAAGTTGCAGATGTTGAGGAGAGACTTTGAAACACTCAGCATGAAGGAATCTGATACAATAGATTCATTATTCACTAATGTTATTGGGTTGATAACCCAGATAATATCTCATGGTGAAATTATTGAAGAGAGAATGATTGTAGAGAAGATCTTGATAAGTTTACCCTCAAGGTTTGAATCTATTGTGGTAGCAATAGAAGAAACAAAGGATCTCTCACAGTTCACAATAGATGAACTGAGTGCTCCTCTTATGTCTCATGAACACAAATTGAGTAGAGGAATAGATTCCTCTTTTGAGCAAGACATCAAGAATCACATGTCATTTGGCCAAGGTAGAGGTCGAGGCAGAGAAAATAACAAAAGTCATGGAAGAAGCCAAAATAGAGGCAGAAATAATCCTACTATCACAAGCGGAACGAGCTGCAATCAGAGCCAAGATGATGGCTCAAACAAACAACAAGCTCATGGACAAAGGTATGATAAATCCCAAGTCCAATGTCATTATTGCAAAAAATTAGGCCATTATGCCAATGAATGTAGGAAAAGAAAAATGACATGAATAATAGGCAAAATGCTAATTTTGCAAATGAACAAGATAAGAATCCAAAGATTGTGCTATTAACATGTAACATTGAACAAGACAAACAAGAAGATTTTTGGTTCTTAGACTCAGGTTGTAGTAATCACATGACTGAAAACATTGCAATGTTTTCCAATCTAGATGAAAATGTAAAATCTGAGGTAACAACAGTAACTGATAGTAAAATATATGTCAAGGGTAAAGGCAGAGTCAGTATCCTAGCAAGAAATGGAGAATAGATGATTGTGCGAGAGTTATACTATGTACCTAGTATAAAATGTAATCTTTTGAGCATTGGACAGCTCATTAACAAAGGTTACAATGTGTTATTCAAAGATGATGTGTGTACAATCAGAGACATACCTCCAAGCAAGAATATCATTGCAAAGGTGTAGATGACCAGCAATAGAATGTTTCCCCTCAAACTCAGGGTAGATTTGAAGGAAGGAACAACTATTGCAGCTATAACAAAAGAATTTTTTCAAGAGGAAGTGAAAGATAAAAATTGGTTGTGGTACTTGAGATTTGGACATCTCAATTTCAGAGGCTTGAATCTGTTGCATAGAAAGGGAATGGTAAAGGGATTGCCATTGATTGAGAAACCGGACAGCCTTTGTGAAGGCTGCCTCTTGGGAAAACAACACAGAGAAAGCTTTCCAGTAGGAAAGAGTATAAGGGAAAAAGCACCTTTGGAAATTGTTCACTCTGATGTGTGTGGAACGATGCAAATACCATCATTTGCTGGAAACAAATATGTTTTGACATTCATTGATGATTACACTAGAAATACATGGGTGTACATGTTGAAACAGAAGAGTGAAGTGTTTGAGAAATACCGCCACTTCAAAAATCTTGTTGAGAAGTAGTGTGGGAATTATATCAATGTGCTCAGAACAGATAGAGGTGGAGAGTACATCTCCAAAGACTTTCTTCATTTTTGCAGAGAGAATGGCATACAAAAGAAATTTACCACGAAGTATACACCTCAAAAAAACAATGTTGCAGAAAGGAAGAATAGGACCATTTTGGACATGGTCAGAAGTATGCTGAAGGAAAAACACTTGCCGCATGAGTATTGGGCTGAAGCTATCACTTGCGCAATTTACATCTTGAACAGATGCCCAACTAAAGCTGTCATGAACAAAATACCAAAAGAAGCATGGAGTGGACAAAAGCAAACCATCACTCACATGAGAGTATTCAGCTGTGTAGCATATGCACATGTACCGAATCAGCTAAGGAAGAAGCTTGATAGTAAGGTGGAGAAGTGTGTATCTATTGGCTATTGTGATGTGTCAAAAGCATACAAACTTTATAATCCATCCACCAAGAAATTTATAGTAAGCAGAGATGTGTAGTTCTGTGAAGAAGAAGCTTGGGATGGAAGTCTAGAAAATACTATGAACATGAAGATAAGTGTGTCTCATGAAGAAGAAGAGGAAGGGATAGTAGCAAATAACCCTTCTTTGATGGCTCCTTCTCCACCACTGCAAGCATAACAAACCACACCACAAGCTAGAATTTGAACAACCTTGAGAAGTCAAGGAAGTGCTTCTCCAAGAACACTGCAAGGATCAGAAACACCATCAAGTTCGAATGGAACTCCAAGCACACCAAGAAGACCAATATTCAGAAATCTGAGTGATATTTATGAACAAGGAGAGGTATGTAACAATACCGGTCTGAATTATTTATTCTCTTTATATTGTCATGTTGATGACCCAATTCATTTTGAAGGTGTTGTAAATGAAGATAAATGGATTGAAGCAATGAATGAAGAAATTGGTGCAATTGAGAAGAGTAAAACATGGGAGTTAGTGGACCTCCCTGAAGGCAAATATGCCATTGGAGTTAAGTGGGTCTATAAGACCAAGAGCAATGCTGAAGGCAAAATTGAAAGGCACAAATCTAAACTTGTTGTTAAAGGCTACAAGCAGCAACAAGGGAGAGACTATGATGAAACCTTTGCACCAGTGGCAAGGATGGAAACAGTAAAAACATTGTTGTCTATTGTGGCACAACACAAATGGAAGATTTATCAGATGAATGTAAAATCTGCATTCCTGAATGGACTGTTGAAAGAAGAGGTTTATGTTGAACAACCTCCAGGTTATGAAGTTGAAGGCCAAGAGCATAAAGTCTGGAGACTGAAGAAAGCTCTTTATGGGCTGAAGCAAGCCCCAAGAGCATGGTACAACAGGATAGAAGCTTACTTGCTCGATAATGGGTTTGAGAAATGTGATGGAGAACCCACACTCTACATAAAGGAAAATGACGGTAACATTCTTATTGTTGTTTTACATGTAGATGATTTAATTTTTACTGGCAATGATGCTTCTCTCATTGCTAATTTTAAAGCAGTCATTAAAAGTGAATTTGAAATTAATGACTTGGGTTTCTTAAGATATTTTCTTGGAATTGAAGTAGAGAAGAATGAAAATGGTATTTTCATTTCCCAAGAAAAATATGTTGATGAAGTGTTGAAAAGGTTCAACATGCAGAACAGCAAGGCAGTTGTGACTCCAACTGTAATGGGGTTGAAATTGTGTAAAGAAGATAGCAGTAAGGATTTTGATCCAAAGTTGTATAAGAGCATAGTTGGCAGCCTTATGTATTTGAATGCAACTAGGCCATACACTATGCACGTTGTTATCTTAATCTCTAGATTCATGGAAAGACAGAAAGAAGCTCATTGGCAAGCAGCCAAGAGAATTCTCAGGTATGTGAATGGAACAAAGGGGTATGGTATTTTCTACTCCTCATCTGAAAACTTTGAATTGACAGGTTACACTGACAGTGATTGGGCTGGAAGTGTTGATGATAGGAAGAGCACATGATGCAGGGGCATTAGACACTAGCCAGCAATGTAGGAAATTTGTCCACATGTTGTGGCTAAGAGGGTTCAAAATCATTCGAAATTGTAACAGCAAGGTGTCAATACCTTAGCTGTCTGTTGCATTTAGATCAGTTAGAGTCAGTAGAAGTCGAATAGTTTTAGGTTCATTCCATCTATCCTGTTCAGTGATTCGAATTAGGCCTTTTGTTAGAGTAGAAATGGTCCTCACAGAGGAACCGAAGAGACATATGATGGTGTATAAAATGTAAACCCCGGATACATTGGAGGGGGAGATTTTCGCAGTAAAGATTGTGTGTTAGGAATTTGCTTCAGTTTTGAATAAAGGCCGATGTTTGTTGATTATCTGTAGTTGATTTAATTGGTCTTTGTATAAATTTGTTTAATTCCAAGGTGTTTGAACCCGGTTCTGTGTATAATTTTTGAATATAAATACTGTGTAATCTCCGCATGTACCTCTAGTTATGTCGAGCATTGATTTCCCTTGAGTTAAAAAAATGGGTTCCATCGTTATAACCCTGTAAGAGGCCATGAGTGAATGTATGGAGCCATGTTTCAAGTGTCGAGTCGTGGGTTCTATTAACCTCTGAAAGAACGTTTACTGTAACGTTGTTTGTCCGGAGAACAGTGAATTTGTTTAAAGGAGGGAAAATGCTTATAGAAAAAGTCTGTGTGTTTGTGGGTCATTGAAACTTTGTCCCAAGGTTCGAACTTGAGTTAGTGAACCGGAACGAATAACAAAATTGGTGTTAACCCTGGTGGTACCTCGGTCAAACATTGTTTACAATCTGGAGCGGGTTTGCGAAACCAAAACCACCCATATCGCACCACCTTTGTACGGAATCGAAACCACTCCAACATCAAGCGACCTTGTGAAAAATTCCACGTCGACAGGGCGATACCACCTCATCACTCCCTCATTGCACGTTAACTGTCAACAGTGAAATCAACGCGATATCGACGTACGCCGTCCGATCTGGAGGCTGCCTCATCGAACGGTGATCGCACTCAAAGTAACACGGAGGTTAATCCAAAGGTATGAACGTCAAATAAATTAAGAACCGTCGATTGCATATGTGGGCTCGGGGTCTAAGTACGTTAACCACTTCATTGGTAATGTAGTTGGGTTATTTGCATAAGCCCAGAACTAGTTAACCATAATCATAAGGTTTAGTGCGTGGATACTTGTTTGGGTGTCGATTTTAAAATATTTGAAAGTCGAAGTTAGTGCCTAAATCTATATTGGGGATATATTGCTGTCGACATATATTTACATTTCCAAAGGCTTTAACATTGGATAAGATGATATGAAATTCATGTATGCATGAAGAATGCGCGTGGGATTGGAGGACGTAAGGAGACGTGTATATGTATTTGTGTTGGGCTGTAATTCAACGTTGAACTAATACATTTATTTGTCAATTTCCTTGAAATTGATAAATAAACTTGTAACAGAATTAGAGAAGAATTTTTGTGTTGAACGAAGCCAAATCAGGGGAAAAGTGGACAAAATCTAGTGACCAGTTCTCCTTGGGGGCCAGATTCAATTTTGTTGCTGTCAGCGCATCAGGATATGTGTTTCATTTGGGTTTGGGAGTAGTTTCATGGGCTTCCAAGAAGCAGCCAGTAGTTTCTTTATCAACAGCAAAATCAGAATATGTGGCAGCAACAGCAGCAGCATTCCAAGTAGTATGGCTGAGAAGAGTTCTCAGATATTTGTGTCAATAATAGGAATAGGGCACAACCATTTACTGTGACAATAGCTCGGCGATAGCATTTTCTAAAAAATCTATTTTTCATAAAAGGACAAAGCACATAGACACCAAGTTTCACTTCATATGTGAATTGGTTAATAATGGTGTTGTGGAGGTAAATCCCCTCTGCGGATAGAGGCGATCCCTACTAGCCCAGACCGGGTCTAGCAACAATTGTTCATGCTATAGTTCAGGTTCCTAATTGCAAATGAACCAACTAGCGATGAAGGCTTACCCGGAATCCAACGCTGTCACTCGTAGAGAAAGTAGCACTCTTGTTCCTTAGCTCCGGCAGATCACAATCCTCACGATCTCCGTGATCGGACACCTGCACATGCAAGAAACAAAACAAACGCAAGCATAAAATCCAGTATATGGAACTATATGTCAGTCAGAGAAGACATAAATCATCATCATAATCAACAAGAGGAGTGGAACCATAACCAATAGTCGCTTATCATTAATAAATCAAATAATAATACAACCATAGCTCTGACACTGAATTCTCCTTCGGAGGGTCGCCAGCGGAACACGTCTCGAAAAATCCTGTCAGGGATGGGACAAGATTCTCTCTTCGGATGTCTCGACAATAATCTCCTTGCTTGGATTTGGCCTTAAGGGAATGAATCAAGGCTCTTGCAGCATAAGGCTCTTGGGAACTTGGAGACTAGCTTGCAAAGGGATGAGCAAGATTTTATAGATGGAGGAAGGGGAGTTGGGATCCCTATAATCATGGGATTGGCCCTATCCTCAAGGAAGCTTCCATGAGAGGTGGAAAACCACTTCCTCTACATGGAGATCCGGAGCCAAACCTCCCAACTCAAATTAGATACCAATTTATGGATTGGTTAGGATGAAACTTCCACCATTTATTGTTAAAAAACACTCCTTAAAATGGCTGGTGGGAGTGCGACTCTGAGACAGAGTGCCAATTGGTACGCCCTCTTTGAAGGATTTCCCCCATTGGTGCGGGTACTAAATTGGCTACTCGCGCCAATGAAAAAAGGGGTGTTTTTAGGGTTTTTCACAAGGAGTTGTCTTCAGGGCAATGAAAGCTCATGTTCAGAGGGATGTCATGAAAGTGGTTTCAAGTCATGTCATTGCTCACAGGTCACGAAATGAGCCCTCCAATTGTGCGGGATGGGGAATTGCAGGGATGGTGAAAAATTGCTCTGTAACAGATGCCCCCTAAAGCATGAGGCCCGAAAGAGAGAGAGGGGTGAAATGATTTACGATAACGTGTCCAACTGAAAACACCGCTGTCAGAAAACCTGCATAGAGAAATACAACTGATATCTCAGATACATGATATATATGTGGTATGGGCGCAGCCATCCATAACAGAGTATACAATAATCCAAATCCAGGGCATAAACATAGCCATCCAGTGAGGATCGGTAAATAGACTCAGGTATGGTCGCAGCCATCCAATCAGTGAGTCATGTAACCAATCATGATAATCCACAAAATCGCAGCTTGGATTATAACAGGCAGAATCCAGGGTCTTGCGCTCCATCTCGACCCGAACAAAGTACAAGTTCAAGCATGCGAATAAGTGAGCTGAAGTCAAACATGCAAGAACATCATCTGATTACCATCCAATGATGAAAGTTGTTAACAGACACGAGAGGTACCACCATTAATGCCAATGGTCCTCAAGGTACTACAGGTACAATCTACGGCATGTGAAAAATGAGCTGACATCGAACACCCGCAGAATCACTCGATCAGAGGCCAATGATGAAAACCTCTCGTCGAATGCGAAGAACCTGCCATTGAGGCATGGAGGCTCCAAAGTACCAGAAGGGAGTCTCTAGATCAATTTCCTGGATAATGAGCTGAAGTTGACAGGAAGTGACCTTCATCGAAGGTGGGCCATAGTGTCTCCCACATCATCGATGTGAGACAGAGGAACATAATGTCTTTGTGAGTCAGGATCGGATGAGAATCAGAAGAAGGTTGATACTTGCAGAGGTCAACTTCTCTTGAACATATGGTGGCACGGCAGTGATTTTGGCAGTATTTGACATCAAAAGATCAAGGGTCATGATGACAAGGCAATGAGCAGATGAAAGGTCAAAAGGGATCACCCAAACCCACGGAGGCAAGTGGAAAAAAAATGAGATGAGATATCCCCAACCCGACACGAATGCAGACAAGTGCCATGTTCAAGAGTGACATACTGCCGACACAACAATGATGTTGGTTCCATTGTCCCCACCATTTCTGGCAAGTACCTCTTTATTTTTACACAAGCTTAAAGAGGATACCATGTGCTTGCTGTATAAGTCCATCCTAGTACATTTAACGAGCCCTAGGAAGGAGGAACTCGAATATTGTCATTTCGACTGAATCCGATGTCATCAGGGTTTAACGAGTTTGACAAAGGAAGAAATCGACGTCTTTTCATGTTTAGAGAGTTTGAAAAGACAACGGAAAAGTAAACTCCAACGGTCCCTTTTTGTAAATAGTTCCTCAGATCCGAAAAGGTAGAAAACTATGTCTGAGAAAACCTCCTAGTCGCAATAGGCTAGGGTATTCCTTTTTCGTAAATAATCTATCCCAACCCGAAAAAGGGGTAAACTTATACTGGATAGATGTCGTTTTGTGACCACTTTAACGAGATCGAAACGACAAGGGCCTTGGCAATATTTTCATATTTAGAGAGTCAGAAAAGAGCTGAAAGATGACTCCAAAATGACTTTTTCGTGTATTTACCGAGTCCGAAAAAGTATAAAATACAACTCGTGTCACTGTTTAAGTCACGTAAAGACCTGTTGCTGCACATAAAGGCAAGTGTAAAATCCATTTTCGACAAAATGCATTAAAATATTAATAAAAAATGACTTTTAAAACCTATTTAGATTTCAAAAAGTTATAATTAAGTCTCAAATGGTAAAAACAAAATTACTTTTACTATTTACCTCATTGGAGAGCAACAATGGTCCATTTGTGTGCAATCTTCTGACGGTGACTGCGACTAATCCAGGCTACCATTCAGATCCTTGTTTGTTCCAGGTAAGGGGCGCTTCCTTGAACTCCATTTTGATCCATTTTTTTAAGAGATTTCCATTACAGATTAGACTTTTGTGGAAAAATTTTAAAATTTTAGGTCTCCGCCCATTGGCGCGGGTATCGGGCATGGACCTGCGCCAATGGCCTTTTGCTTACAAAGGGGCCGCGCCAACGGCGGAACTCAATTTTCCGCTTTAAATTTATGAATTGCAAGTGATTTAAATGAAATTCCAAGCATAACAGAGATCTAATCAAGGCTTTTGATCATGTTGATGCAGGTTACTCAAGCATAACGGTTATCGAATGGAAGGAGAGGGAGCATGGGGAAGAGGATGAACTAGCCATGGAGAATGAGGCCTGTATGAATGCACTTAAGAATTGTGGACTCAAACATTTCTTCCTGACGCCCTGTTTACGAGCTCAGCCAGAGCTACTACAATACTTGGTCAGTATATGGGACGAAAATGAAGAAGTATTTAAACTTCAGGACCAAGTGCTGGAACTCGAGGTTTCCGACGTATATTTCAGAACTGGACTGTCGCGTAGAGGTCTGGTGCCCATCCTGATAGGCAGCAGACCATCTCGGGAAAAGATGGAGCAGTTAATGGCGAGGGTGTGCCCAAGGGCACGGACTGGATCAGGAAGCGGGAAGGTGGACATCCACACTATCGAGGATCTAGCATTGAGAGTAGTTCTACACACCATCACACGAGCTGCGGGATCGCAAGCTCCACACGAGGCAACCAAGGCCCAACTACTGCTAGCCACTGAGTGTATGAGTCCAACACTGTTTGATTGGGCTACTGCAGTGACAAAAAATATCAAGAGGCACCTTACAAAGTGCAAGCAAGCCAAACTGAAACAGTTTGGCTACGGTTCCATTTTGGTATCGTTCATCCTGGAACGACTACCTATCTTCCAGGGCCAAGGGGCCATATTTGCTGAGCCGACACCACGAGAGCCGAGGATGGCTTGCTGGGCAGCACTCATGCCTAGATCAGGAGGAGGCCAACAGATGTCCTAGCGACTGGAGTTTTTTGGATGGTTACGGTGTCAGTTGATCATGTTCGAGGATTGGCCCTATGCTGGGACCGATTTCACTGGAGACCTAGATCTCCCACTTCCGGAGGGGGATGACTGGGATGAGGAATTGGGTATGGCTTCTCTTTTTATTTTTATGTTTTATGATTTATTTTTTGTAATACATGTCCATTCTAACAATAGTTTATACGTATTCAGATGTCGGCCCAGAGAGACCTGCCGGTATGTCTCCAATTTCATGGAGAACTCAGCCCGCAGCTGACCCTCAAGCGGAGGGTGTCGAGGGAGGAGAGTTGATCCAAAACCTCGAGGGGATCTCCCGGGGGATTCCAAACTACACCCGGCTGGCAGATGTCCCGATGGCGTATCAGAGACATACGGTGCGAGTGCCTGCTCACCTCCATCGACTTTTGAGACACTTAGTGCGCGCGGTAGCATGTTACCATGAGCACCATGCGAATTAGACACGTAGGGATTTTTCCATGCATATTTTTTGAGAGACATGTCATCTCCGGATGTATTAAGACGAAAATGTATATTTTTTATTTTATGTGATGCACACTATGTAAACATTTCAACACATATATATATACATACCTATTCCTGGATGGATCTTTCTACATGTGATGATGTTTTTGTTTATAAATTGCGCAAATGTCTATCTAAAACCAAATTATCTACTGCATCTGTTAATGTATTCATATGTCTGGGTATGTGTTGATATGTAATATAGTCAAAATGTCTCTCCAGTAGACGAATACGCAAATATAGACGTAAAATGGATGGATTTCTTACTGAATAATGCCCGTTAAGTTGTAACACCACAAATTGTGAGTCTAGATACAAAAGTAATTCACGAATGCCGAGGTCCATAGCCTCGGTTAATAATTCCAATACAACACTATATTCCGCGATATTATTTGTAGCCGGACCCAGACACACACCTTGCAGGTCAACCAACTCACCAGCAGGATCATAGATTACCCAGGCTGCCGAAGACAGATTCCTGGTACTGCGAGAGGCACCATCCGCAAAACCCACAAACGGAGTAATGGACATATACACAATCAGGAAGACCCGATCAGCAGAAAGATGCTTACATGCACACCACACCACACATGCACACAAATGAGAATACACACCTATGTACACACACCACACCAAAAATGACTTCAAGCGTAGTATTTCTTAAGGCATAGCCCATTTCTAGGCTGCGCCAACGGAACTCCTTCATAATCAATGAGCTCATAAGCCCCATTCTCCAATACTCGTTTTACTATGTAGGGCCCATGCCACATGGGTTGGAGCTTTCCTGCCCCGAGTTTATCGTGCGCTTGGTCGTATAGGAGGACAAGGTCCCCTTTGAAAAAGGAACGTGGAGAGACAGATTGATCAAAGTGTGCTTTGACCCGCTTTTTCTATGCCTCGATGACTAAGGCGGCCAAGCGGCAGGTTTCATCCAACCGTTCCAAATACAAGAGACGTTATTCTTCAGGAGAAGTATCGGGCAAAAGTTCCACAACCAACTTTAAGGAAGGAATTTCGCACTCAACCGAAAGAGTTGCTTGCAGACCATACACCAATTGGAATGGTGTGAATCCAGTCGCACTCTTTGCTGACGTCCGGTATGCCCATAGAGCTGAGAACAATTGGAGGTGCCAATTGGACTTATGAATTCCAATTGTTCGTTGAAGCATTGTGACCAAAACCTTGTTCACAGCCTCAACCTAGCCATTTTCCTGGGGGTAACATGGCGTTGAGCTATCGTGCCGTAAGCCTAATCTTGATGTCAGCTCGGCCATCATGTAGTCTTGAAAGTGAGTACCATGATCGGTAAAAATGGCCTGAGGGACCCCGAAATGTGCAATAATATGGTTGAAGATAAATTGGGCAGCTTTATTATCATCGGTGTCTAGTGTAGGCATCGCTTCGTCCCACTTAGTAAAGTAGTCGACAACGACGATTATATATGCATGCCCCTCAGTCGAATGAGGGTTACACGTCATGAAATCTACGCCCCATTTTGAGAAAGGGCCAACGGTAATGAAAGGATGCAGAGGGAGGGGTGGCACGCGCATCTTCCACTGTAAAACCTGGCATGCATGACATTTGCGGATTGCAACAATACAGTCTTTGGAGATTGACGGCCAGAAGTAACCCGCACGCAGAATCTTCTGGGATGTGGCATATCCAAACATGTGACCGCCACAGGCGCCACTGTCACAGTCATTTAAGACTCTCTCGGCCTCTTCCAAAGTCAAACACCGACAGAGCACTGAATCTACTCCAACCTGGTATAATGTATCTCCTACAATGCGGTAGGGTTGAGACTGATGCCGAATCCGACGCTAGTACTAGCCAACTCAGAAAAAGGAGGTTGACATCTCGAAGATACACAATAATATCACCATACCATAACAGCCGATAAGGAAGATGGTTTCCATTCGAATATGTTCTTCGAACACCAGAGAAAGATGGAGTCACGGAGGGAGAAAATAAGATCCGCGAAAACCAATGATTTGGTCGACTTAGCAGTAGTAAACTCTAGGTCGAACTCTTGAAGGATAACGATCCATTTGGAGTATTTTCCCCCCAGTAATTGTCGAGAAAGAATATATGTCATGGGGTTGCAATCCGAAACCACGGTTACGGTACGCAGTAGGATGTAGTGGCGGAAACGTTGCACAGCTTGTACAGCTGCTAAAGCTAGCTTCTCGACATGAGCGTAACGCATTTCCGTGTCGAGAAGATTCCGTGATAGATAGTAAACAACGTGTTCATTGCCATCATCGTCATCCTGCAACAGAACCATAGCTATGGTGCTAAACGCAGCAGCCAAGTATAGAGTGAAATCACGGTGATAGTTTGGAGGCCGAAGCAACGGAGCATTAACCAGTAATGTCTTAAGCTTCTCAAATGATTGTTGAGAAATTTCGTCCCAATGAAAGGGAACGTTCTGCTTTAAAATACGCATGAATCCTTTGGCCACTTCCGCGTAGTTCGGTATAAAGCGTCGTAGGAAGTTATCTTTTCCCTACAGACTCTGCAATTGATATAACGAAGATGGTGATGGGAGATTAACAATGGCCTCGACCTTTAGGGGATCGAGGTGAATCCCGTCCTTGGAGACTATGAACCCCAAAAGACGGCCAGAATCCACGCAAAAGACACATTTATGAGGATTGAGCCAGATATTATAGCGTCGACAGTGAAGGAAAATCTGGCGGAGGTGTTCTGGGTGGTCCTCTCGCCGAGCTGAATGAGCGGGCAAATCGTCCAGATAAGGCTGAACGATATGGCATATGTCATGGAACGCGTAAGACATAGCATGCTGGAAAGTGGCTCCAGCATTCTTCAAGCTGAACGGGAGCTTTTTATAAGCGAAAGTACCCCACGGACAGATGAATGCAGTCTTTTGTTGATCAGTGGGTAGAATATTTATCTGATTATACCCGGAAAAGCCGTCCATCAGGGAATAAATATCACTCCCAGCACATTCGTCAATGATTTGATCTATGAAAGGAGTGGGGTAATTGTCCTTTAGACAGGCTCGATTAATATCTCGGTAATCAACACAAACTCTGATAGTGCCCTATTTCTTATCTACAGGGACAATGTTGGAGACCCATTCTGTGAGGGGAATCGGGTAAATGAAGCCTGCGTTCAGAAGTTTTTCAACTTCTACTTTAATGGCAGCGGCTTTGCGAGGATGCACCGGGAGTAGGCGTTGGCGCATAGGTTTCAAACCAGGATAGGTAGGAATCTCGTGCACTACTATGCTGGGATCAATCCCGGGCATTTCCTCATAGGACTAGGCGAACACATCTCTGAATTCTCGAAAAATATTAGTATAAACTCATATCTCATCAGGAGAACAAGTTACTCCCACGTGTATGTTCTCAACTATCCCTGGTTTAACAGAGATGTCGATTGGAATGGTTTGAGTGATGTTGCTCAGGTTTCCCTCGGAAAGCACCTCATGTGTCAATATGGGCATCTAAAGAGGTGGAGTGGGAACCTGAGATGCAAAACGCTCTAGACAATCTGACATTTCCCCCAAGCTAGGCATGAATGAGGAAAGATGATGTCCATCGCTCCAAGGCGGCTCCTCAAGAGACATTGTTTCAACAATGGCTTCATCAGAAGGGAAAATCTCTTTAAGAGGATCAGGCGATTCGGCCTCGCCGAGCCAGGGGGATTGAGAATAGATGTCTAAAGCCGTGCTCGAAGAAGCATGCTGAGGAGGGGGAGGATCATATGCAGCGACGATTTCACAGTAGTTGATCTCTACCGGAGTTAAGGGCATCGATTCTCCAAACTCAGCCACCTGCTCAGATGTAGGGATGAGCCATGGGTCGTCAGACCTAGAGATCATGTTAACTTGAGCGGTGTGCAGTGGTGGTGCGGGAAAAATACCCATGAGGACGGGGTCCTTGAAGAGACTGGGTCCTACACTTTCAGGGGGATTTGGGATATGATCCACGTACGAAACGTTGTTCTCGGAGTTGGAGGTGAAGAAAGACAACTGATCCACAGTAACGATTTTTCCCTCGTGGGGGAACTTAATAAGTCAAAAGAGGGTGGACGGCACGCATAACATGGCGTGAGTCCAAATGCGGCCGAGAAGTATATTGTAGTTAAGCTTGGCGTCAACTACTTCTACCTCTACGTTGACTGTCTTCCCCTGTAAGGTAATCGCTAAAATCTCGAGAACACCCAGGGGTTTCGATTCACGACCATAAAATGCCTCTAGGGCATTAGGAGATGATGAAAGGGCCGGAGAGCTAATGGCCTTCCAGCAAGCGGATGACATGACATAGGTAGAAGCACCTTCATCCACAACAGCCCTATGGATGTTAAGACCGTTGATCCCGACTTGAATAACAAGAGATATCTGACATGGAAGTTGGGGGGTAAAGTTCTCTAAGTCGAAGGTGAGAAGATTAGAATCAGTGGGATCGATCCCACCGATTGTAGACAACAAATCTTTCCATTGTGACGGGCAACTTTGAAGAACTTCCAATGCAGACATGGCAGAAGGCACCTGTGCCAAATCCTCAACAATACTGTAGTGTTGAGTGGCACGGGCATTCGGATTGTAGGAAGATCTTCGTAGAACACCTTTACAAGGTGGCCTCACAACAGGTTCAGCAGTAGGCTTCTCAATCTCCAACGAACCGGAGACAGGTGGGGGAGGTGGACCGTCCACAACTGCCTTCCCAGGTGCCTGACACGATATGTTGTAATCCTTCGAACGCGTAGCAATAGAGATAGGTGCAGCACCATTCATCATAAAGACCTGGGACCCAAATGGTGCAGACATGGCAGAAGGTTGTTCAACCATCTGGGTCTGCTGAGATGGGAACGGTTCTTGAAGAACTGACGGAGTCCCTTTGGAGCCTTTTAGAAGTTGACTAACCTTAGATCGTCGTGGAAAATCCTCGGTATAATGGTCTCCTTCACAAATGAGGCAGGGGTACTTCAGTTTACATTGGGAATCATCCTCAGTACGAGGTTTGGAAGATTCTTGCTTTGGAGCGTTGGATTTAGATTTTCCTTTGCCCTTCTTTTTCCCTTTGGAGGCTTTTTCCGTAGGATTGGCCTGAACGGCATTGACCTCCACAATTTTGCCAGAATTAGTAGGGGCGGGAAGAGCAGAATTACTGGATGAGTTGGACTTCTGCTTCCCATTAGAAGATTTCTTCGAATTCTGAGACACGGAAACAATAACACCATCCACCGCCGGGGTAGGTGGAGCTTTAGAGGTTCCGGACCGTGGATCATCAGGAAAAATATCATAAAGTGTGTCGGACTGAGAGTATACCAGATCCTGATATTGGGCACGCACTATGGCTTGTTCTTTAGTCACACATGCTCCCATATCAATATCTTGGGTGATTTTGTTAACGAAGGAGGTGGTGAACCAATGAGTTAGTATCTGATTAGGTATATGAAACTTGATCAGTCTACGACGACGTCGCCACTAATGAATGTGATCAGAAATTTGGGTGGCTTTGTCCTGCTTCAAAGAAGTCAGGAGGTGCGTCTCGGCTTCATAGCGAACCGATAACTGAAAGTGAGTTAGAAAAGCCATGGCTAACGTATTGAAATCTTGAAAGATGCCACGGGATAATTCAATATACTCCTTGGCAGCAGCGCTAGTAAGAGTGCGGTGGAAGAGGCGCAGATGAATTGAATCATCCACCCAAGAGTTGGACGAACACCAAAGATGGTAAGTCATTACGTGAGCTTGGGGGTCCTCTACAGCTTTACCCTCAAACTTGGGGCAATCACCGGGCGTAGGAACCAGAGACCAATAAGGATTGTGCAGAATTGGATCATTAGTTAATTTCGAAACATCCGGTAATTCCAAGGTAGCCAGGAATGACAATGGTGGATTGGATGGCATGCCTGGCCCTTGAAAAGGACCAGTACCTGTACTCCATGCTGGTTGAGAATATCCTTGGCCCCAGGGGTTCTGTCCCGTAGGATTCTGACTGTAGGGGGTATAGGTCGTATAACCAGCCTGATTCGGTTGCTGGTAACCAGCGTATGGGGCTTGATAACCAGAGTATGGACCCTGATTATATGTCAGCCCTATGTAAGCAGCATGCAGATTTGGCCGCTGAGTATAGGTGTAGCCAGGTTGTTGAGAGTAATAGTTAGAACCTTGGGGCTGGCTATAATTCGATCGGTATTGACCATGAGAATAGTAACTGCCTTGAGGTTGAGTGAGCTGCTGATAGGTGGGACCCTACTGAGCCTGATAATTAGGGTGTAGTGGCTGATTTGGTTGCGGAATTGAATAAGTCAGCTGTTGGGCAGGGTTGACAGGATGTGCAGGCTGGCCTGGCTGAATAGGCTGACCTGGCTAAACGGGCTGCCTTGGTTGAATAGGTTAACCCGGATAAACAAATTGTGTCGGTTGCGCAGGTTGACCTGGCTATTGAGGAGCACTAGGTTGTGCCGGAGAGGCCGGTTGGCCTGGTGGAGGGACACCAGGTTGTGCAGGATTGGCCAGTTGGCCTGGTGGCGGGATACCAGGTTGTGCCGGATGGGCTGGTTTGCCTGGTAGCAGAATGGAGCCAAATGGTTGCTGATAACCAGTTTGACTCGCAACAAGACCATAAGATGGTCCTGGCTGATGTGCAACATTTGGAGCAAGAGGATATTGCGGTTGCATGGGTTGAGAAGGCTGGACTTGCCCCCCAGGACCATATACCGGCCCTGGTTGGTACCCCGGTTGACTTGTGAGTCCTTGAGGTTGCCCAGGTGGGACTCCAGGGAGAGGTTGCACGAGTTGACCTGAAGGGTTGTAATATTGTCCTTATGGACCATATAATGGCCCTTGCTGGCCCGGAGGGTAGCCCTGTATGGGCTGTCCCTGCAGGTCATAAGGATAGCCAGGCTGGCCCAAAGGTTGACCTTGAAAAGGTTGTCCTTGCGGGTTATAAGGCTGCCTAGCCTGGTTATACGGTAAACCCTGAGCATGAAGTTGAGCCTCAAGAGCAGGTAAACGTAAAGGGTTCCCATGCTCATCGTACTGATGTGGAAAGACGTACACGGGTGTACCATCCTGTGCATAATGCGAGAAATATGAGTGGTTGGGATCTTGAGAGGACTGTCCAACCTCGGGGTTCGATTGTTGCAGGGACAATCTATACTCCTCTGGAGAGATATTCTCCGGCATATCAGATGCTATGTAGACATCTTTGCGAAGCGATGTGGTCCTTACGGACTGAGTGGTAACAGCGGGTGCAGATGCAACCACACAGACAGTGGGCCTGGAGGGTACAGAAGTAACCTGAGGGGACGATGTAATGGGTGTTTTAGGAGACATCCCTAATGAAGGAACAACCGGCCTCGTAGAAGGAGCTAATACTCCCATATAGGCAGCGGCAGCAATAATCTGACCCAAGGATCTATACCCTGCTGGTAATGAGGGACCGGGTGATGACATAACAGATTGTTCAGGGTTGTCTTCTGGAAATAATATTCGAGGAAATAACTGGTAATATTCACTAGATGTGGGGATTTCCTCGCTGGATTCACTCATGTTGGAGCCTGTCGCTAGATCTCGTAATAGACGGCGAGGACTAGGAGGAATAACAGCAGCTAAAAAAGGCAAACCTGATGTAAGAGGAGGGAAATATTCCCCTACTCCCAATCCAAACCAAGGGTCAGAAAAGGGCCAATTGAACTCAACTGGTCCTCCAAAGGGCTGCTTAGACAGAACTGGTCCCCTGTCGAGAAACTCAGAAATGATGGGCTGCTAGGGTTCAGCAGAGGACTAAGAAACCTCTGCTGAATCATCCGTATATGGACTACCAGTAGAAGAAACAGAAGGTTCCTCCACTATGACAACAATGACAAAATATCAAGCACAACACACACGGGCTGAAAAAGAGCCAAGACACACAATCAAACGGCCAACAAGCAAAATCTAATAGGGCGTGTGATCGCGGGTGATTTATTTTACCACATTGAAACGTAGAAACTTCACAGTTTCATGTTTTAAGAGTTGAGAAATGGATGAAAGGTGACTCTATCTCTTTTAGTTTTGAAGCAAGCATGAAAGGACAAGCGCTTGGTGATTCTTTCAAATTTAAGGAGTCAGAAAAGATCAAATGACTACTCCGGAATACTAGGCAAAGGGTGCACCAAATAACCGTGAACTGCAATATACACCTTGGTTTCCAAAATGAAAGAGAAATCAACCAAGGACTTTACGTACGTGCAGGCAATCTCCCCGAATGCTGTGTCCGGTGTATCACGGGTATAGGGCGGCAGACTCGGCTTCCTATGGATAAAGGATAGAAACCTAGTGGGGTCTCCCTTTATATACGCGACGGTATGGGGAGCACAAGTCCGTACTAGTGCTGTCTAAAGCCAAATGGCGAACGACAGCTACTAGGTTTTAAGACGCCGGAACACGTCTCTAGCCTAGACCACTAAATGTGTTTCGTTAGATTTCAATGCTGCCTTAGTGTAAATTGAGTAAATTTTAATGTTTATCTTCAATTACGTTTCAGTTTTCAGGCCCTAGCGAGTGTGATGTCTCAAAATCTCTAAGATGCACACTATATGCCATAGTATATAATTTCATTCGATGAAAGCTAATTATGAGAGAGTTAAGAGCTTTTCACGCAAACAAAATGATCAGAAAACAACCAACAAAGTCTCTAATGCAACTAATGTAAACCAAAAACTTTTCTCTCAAAGTCACTAATCACTAATAACACCGAAAAGATTTTAATTTGCACTAAATAATCAAAAGCAAAAGATACTTTTTATATTTTCAATGTTTAATAGCAATGTGCACTAAACAAAATGAAAACTAATGAAAAGAACAATTTGAGAAGTGATGAGGAAAGAGAAAAACACACAAATTTCACTCAACGCAAAAACACAATCAGATCTCCAAATTGACAAAACAGTCCCTCAAAACCAAGAATCCCAAAGACTCAAATGGACCATGTAATCTAGGCCCAAAACGAGACAAAGCAACATTCGAATGAAGAAGAAATAAATCACTCAAACAATGCAATGAAACGATAGACAACCACCAAACGAATGTAAAGAAGCAATCACAAGGTCGACTGAACCGATAAAAACCAAAAACTCCCAAGGGAGGCTCGACACACAAGAGCACCTAGATGCCCTAGGGCTAGAATGTGAAATCGATGGAAATGGGCAAACAACCAAAGGACGAAGGTCACAGCCAGTCAAACAAGGCTCCAGAACACTCAAGCAGTTGCAAAAACAAGACCAAACACACTGATCAAGATCAGGAAGGTCAGAACAGAGCAAACCCTAGTACCTCACAGGATTTGCGTGACTGTGAGGCTGAAACTAGCACAAGAAACGAATTGGCGTGGGTAATACACAAGCAACCTGCGCCAATGGGCACGACTGTCAAGCTGTAAAGCGCACCAGTCGAGTTTGCTATGAAAAAATAAAAATAGACAATCGAACAACCAGACCAGTGATGATCAAGCTAACCAAAAGCCAAAATTACAAAAAGAGCCAGCCAAGAGAGCCGATCAAGCAAGCAGAATCGAGAAACAACCAAAAATTCAAGACAATACTCCGAGTGTTCAGTTCATAAACTAAACCGGAGATTGACTGAAGTAGCTTTGATCTACTTCATAGTTGCAGAGCAAGAGCGTTTCTAAGGCTATCTGGCTAACTTCAGGCTCCGTCTATAGCTTATAAAACAAACAACAACAAGCTAGATGATCCCCAGTGGAGTTGCCAATTTGTTGTGGAGGTAAATCCCCTCTGCAGACAGAGGCGATCCCTACTAGCCCAGATCGGGTCTAGCAACAATCGTTCACGCTATAGTGCAGGTTCGTAATTGCAAATGAACCAACTAGCGATGAAGGCTTACCCGGAATCCAACGCTGTCACTCGTAGAGAAAGTGGCGCTCCCGTTCCTTAGCTCCGGAAGATCACAATCCTCATGATCTCTGTGATCAGAAACCTGCACACGCAAGAAACAAAACAAACACAAGCGTAAAATGCAGTATATGCAACTATATGTCAGTCAGAGAAGACATAACTCATCATCATAATCAACAAGAGGAGTGGAACCATAACCAATAGTCGCTTATCATTAATCAATCAAAGAAGAATACAACCATAGCTCTGATGCTGAATTCTCCTTCGGAGGGTTGCCAGCGGAACACGTCTCAAAAAATCCTGTCAGGGATGGGACAAGATTCTCTCTTCGGATGTCTCGACAATAATCTCCTTGCTTGGATTTGGCCTTAAGGGAATGAATCAAGGCTCTTGCAGCATAAGGCTCTTGGGAATTTGGAGACTAGCTTGCAAAGGGATGAGCAAGCTTTTATAGATGGAGGAAGGGGAGTTGGGATCCCTATAATCATGGGATTGGCCCTATCCTCAAAGAAGCTTCCATGAGAGGTGGCAAACCACTTCCTCTACATGGAGATCTGGAGCCAAACCTCCCAACTCAAATTAGATACCAGTTTATGGATTGGTTAGGACGAAATTTCCGCCATTTATTTTTAAAAAACACTCCTTAAAATGGCTGGCGCGAGTGCGACTCTGAGACAGAGCGCCAATTGGCGTGCCCTCTTTGAAGGATTTCCCCCATTGGTGCGGGTACTAAACTGGCTGCCCGCACCAATGCAAAAAGGGGTGTTTTTAGGGTTTTTCATAAGGATTTGCCTTCAGGGCAATGAAAGCTCATGTTCAGAGGGATGTCATGAAAGTGGTTTCAAGTCATGTCATTTCTCACAGGTCATGGAATGAGCCCTCCAATTGTGCGGGATGGGGAATTGCAGGGACGGTGACAAATTGTTGTCTAACAAATGGTGAGATTGTTTTTCAGCACTGCAGAACAGAGGATCAATTTTCTGATATCCTCACAAAACCATTAGCTCAGAAAAGTTTTAATTATTTCAGGAAATGCCTGGGTATGCAGAAAAACCCAGCAGTTGAAATTAAGGGGGAGTGTTGGAAATTAATTCCAACTGCCCCTCATAAATCAGCAGAACGCAAAGTAAATGAGACATGATTGAAAGCCAGCAGAGTAATGGCTGATTGGAGTTCAAATAACGACGTAGTAATTGCTGATAGCAAGTTGAAGGCGGTGGAAGAGCTCCATCCTATCTGCAGCAACAACCACATTAAAGGCCCCACCGAACATATTTAATACAGTAGAGTTGAGGCGGAAAGCCTTTCCGGGGGGGTTAGAAGAGCCCAAGCAGCTGGAGGAGTGGAGACCCCCCGTAAAGCACGTGGATATAAGGTTTTAACCTTACGTAAAAGTATTTTGATTTAAAATTGTTTTATTCATGACAATGTATGATGTTTTAACTTTTTACACTTGGTTAATGTTTTATTACCGTAGTAAGTTAAGATTTTTACTTTGGTTAATATATATTATAAATATATGATATTTATAATATATATATTATGTGATTTTTCATATAAAAGGGGATTCCATGAGCATTGAAACAGAGTGATGTACATTGTAATAGACAGATAGAAGTGTTGTGTAATGTTTTTATTATTGCCCGAAGGCTGAAAATAGTGAAACAAAGAGATAGAGAGGAATTTAGAAGAGTTGTGTGTGTAACAGCTAAGTGATTTCTGTTGTGAAGCCAAAACACCAAAGTTTTAAAGAGTTTTAATTGTAACAGAGCATTTTATGATTTTTAGACAAAACAGAGTTTTATATTTCATTTATGTGCCTGTCTGAAATTTGAATTTCATTTTTATTTGAAGTTCTATGTTGTTTAAGAGGTTAAGGAATTATCCCCAGAAAATTCCAACACTACAAGGGAGATGTGTGGAGGTATGATCTTCGCAAGTCTTGATGTCTAATCCAAGTACGACTATGCAAATTATGCACATTTGGAGTGCTACGTCTCGTGTGATTTCTTCAACTAAAATAAAAGAGACAATGATTATGTGTGGAGGTGGTTATGTGCACAGGTTTGAATTCCACAAGTCTGACCAATCCCAAACAAGAGTATACAAGCCTATGTATATAGGCTTGAGGATTAGTAACTCAATCCACATGCTCAATTCCATAAGATTTGTCCAACCAAGGTTTTAGAACTATTAACTCAATCCACCAAGGGCTCTTCCCCAACCAAGACTCTAGGAATAATAAGTCAACCCAAGTTTCCCATAGCGAATGTCATGCTCCATAACGTTTGTCCAACCAAGATTCTAGGAATGGTAACTCAATCCACCAAGGGCTATAGAGTGTTTTCCCAGACAAGACTTCAGGAGGGCTCTAGAGCATTTTTTCAACCAAGGCTTGAGGAACTAATAATTCAACCCAGAGAACCAACCATAAAAATAAGGGAAGAAACCCACAACACCATGGCTATCTAGGAAATGACAAGGCTAGGAAAAACCACTATCAATCCAGGAAATCCTCAATGCTAATGATAGACCATGACCATGAAACCACATGTCTATGCCATGCATTCAAAAATTAGCATGGAAATCATACATGCAACTCGATTCGTGCAAGAAAAACTCAATGTGGATCATGATGTCCTCTTGCTATTTCCTTCTTCTCCTTTGCCTTAATGCTCCAAATCCCTAGTATGCCACACACGTCCAAGAATGCTTCGAGAAAACTCCAAGTGTCGAGTATGTGTCGAGTATGACATAGAGATAAAATAGAATGAGAGCTCCAAAATTGAACTAACAAAAAGCTACCAATGGATCCTCATAAGCATTTTTATCAATGTGGCCTCTATTTTCTTCAATTTCCATTATTTTCTTTCATTTTCGTTCTCACATGCAACGTGTGACCTTTCACCTTCCTTTTCTCCTATTATCCATTATTTCCTAAATAAAATGTCAATAAATGTCACTTTGTCTTTCAAAAGTTTTTTCCATTGTCAATTTCCATAGCCATTAATTAATCACAAGTGATCCCCGTGATCCCCATCACTATGTATTTACCTAACATTGAGCTTGGAATACATGTCCCATGGCCAAGGTCTTATTTTACCTTTATTAACTTTATTACATGGATTTTTTTATGAGGGTTGTTACAAATATTATTTATTAATATTATTTTAATAAAGCTAATATGAAAACCTCAATATTAAAACCCATTATTAAAACACAATATTAAAACTCAATACTAAAACCTAATACTAAACCACATTGTTAAAACCTAATACTAAACTACATTGTTAAAACCTAATACTAAAGACCTAATGTTAAAACCAAATATTTTAAACTTAATATTATAAAACCTAATTCTTTTGACCCTATTATTAAAAATCTATACTAAAACCCTAATATTAATACCCCATTACTAAAACCTAATATTAAAACCATATAATTAAAAAAATATTATAATATGTTGATTGAGGACAAATATGAGTGAACAAGGTTGAATATTGTTAAATATGGCAAACATAGGGTTGACCGAGTTTGATCATGGTCAGCTACTTAAATAATGTCTATCAAGGTTTACTGGTTTGACTTTGTTGAATAATGTGGTTGAATATGACTGTTTATTAATATTAATAAATATTAATGATAGGTTGTAATACTCCCTTTCTTGGTCTAGTCAAATAGATGGAATCTGTCCATGGTATTTACCCATGGTATTTTCCTTCGTTTTTCGAAGGAAATAAATAAAATAAGGTCTCTAGAAAGTCCATAAAGCCCATAAAATGGGGTAGAATCTAGGCATTGAGAATCATTCGACTTTATCTAAATTATTATGTTTTGGTGACGAACTTGGCGTGGCGAGTTCTAGCATTAATCCCGGGACGAAAATCCCGTGGTGAATATGTCTAGTGAATCCATCCATGATCCATGATTAAGCTTCAGTGTCTTAGATCCGTCTTTTAATGAGCAGCCGTGCATTGCATTTGCAGGTGCTCCAATCTTATTGTATGTGCATGTATTTTGTTTTCAGTTAATAATATAAATAAAGGTTGCAGTTCCATATCCTATTATGTTCAGTGTTTTTATTGATATTATTTGAGTTAGAACACCTACATGTGGCACATCGTTTGATTATTTTGCTATTCAGGATATTACAGTGTTATCAGAGTTGTGCATCCTGCCAGTTTAAGGGATTTTTGTTTGCAGGATTGTCATAACTTCGGTGGGATTTCTTCTCGCCCTAGCAGACAATTTCCCTCTTCAGCAATATTTGGTATTACCCTAGTTGGTCTACTTTACACTCAATTAATTTTGAAATTTTCCTACTCTTTAGTCAATTTAATGTCTTAAATTGCTACCATAAATTATCGATCGAGATTAGTAATCGAATGAAGTGTGGTGCACTATATATGCTTAGATTCCCTTATTTCTTACTTCGTTGTGTAGTTTTATATATTATTTTTGGGGGTTTGTATTTTATGTCTAATGTTAAAAACTAAAATCTGCTCTAAGGAATGAAATCTAAGCTTTTAAACAAAATCTTAAATGCTAAGAAGTAACTGAATCTGAAAGAAATTTAGTGCAGAAAAACTTAATCTTAAGAAGGAAGAAAATGAAATGTTATTTTTACTCTAAGAAAATAAATTGATTTACAAATTACTCTTAATAAAATGAATGAAATAAAAAATCTAAAATAAGGAAGAAAATGAACTGTTAATTAACGAATCTATTTTGCATAAAAATAAATTAATCTTTGAGTGATTAAATCTAAGTTATGTTAGGCTATTCTATGCTGACAAAACATCTGTGGAAAACATCTAATTGAACTGATTCTGCATTTTAAACAAAGCATCATTCTAAATTTTATTGAATTATATTGATCTCTTAATTATGTTCTACCTATCAACATAACAAAAATAAAATCATATTATATCTATCAATTGAAAACATTAATTCTATGAAAACAGAGCATCTGATTTAGTTTTAAATCTATCTAAGAATGATCAAAATATAATTCTAGTCTTTGTTCTACATTCCATGGAAATGAAAGCATCAAATCTATCACTACGAAATTGAATTGACTGTGCTAATTGAATTCAAATTTAACTAAGGAAAGCAAATAATGACATAGTATCTATTGCACAAAATGAAATTTCCAATCTAAATCCTATGGTTGTTGTGTAATCAAATGCCAGAATGATTTCTATTGAATGCTGACAAAGTCACTATAATGAAACAATTCGGGAGAGCATAAGATATAACAATCAACTGTGCGTAAATTTAAGCAACTGATTCAAAAAATGATTAGAAACTAATTGACATAGAATTAAACTATGAAATGATGATGAATGAAACTACAAAATGGTGATAAATTAAACTACGAAATGACTATAAAAACCTCTTTTTCATGCAAGGACCCTCTGCAACATAACGGGTGTAAATATACTTAAGTTATCTCTGCATCAATGGTTTGGAACTGGTGTTCTTCATTAACAAAATAGAGTTTAAAAATGTATCACAGTATTATCACAAAATGAAGCTTATTCCCGGTTTCGATAGACCGATATTTATACAAAGATTTTTAACTAATTGTCTCTGATAATTTCGCCTATGGATAGTAAAATAAATCTAAGACTAGAAGTCTAATCAAAAGAAAAGTCTTCATGGCTCTTTCTCAATTTGCTACTAAGATCAAATCCAGAATCTCTATTTGTTGATCTCGTCCCTTATCTTGATTGATCTTTGATCGCAACTGTAGGCATAATGCATCTCGAAATTTAACAGGTAAGTAGGATACGATCCATATATGGACCATTTCAAAGCTACCCATATGAATTGATTATTCATTTTCTTCTTGAAACCTGTCAAACAATAACAGTGGCTGCAGAACAAAGGTTAGCTACGTAATTGCATGAATTATGTAGCTAATTACAAAAATTCATCTAAATAATAAGAAAAATTATAATATAAAATAGAGATCATCTAAATGTCTTCTCAGATGTAAAATATGTCAATTCTCACTGATTTAGGTTATGGATTTTGCGAAAAGGAAGAAAAGATGGTGGAAAAAGATGTCAAAATAGGAACAGTCCTGAGGTTCAACATACCACCACTAAGAGACCATTGCATGTCCTCATGCAATTTCCAAAATTGTGAGCCTTCACCTTTTACTGCATCTGTTCTAATACCTCTTCCAGTACATCCAAATTCCTCTTCTTTCATTTCTTTCAGGTGATTTCCATTCTTGGTTTCTTCATGAGGAGCTTGTACTTCAAACTGATGACTTTGTTGTTCAGGCAGGCATTACTTTTCTTCAATTTCTTGTTATTTTTATACCGTATCCCAAAATTTAGAATAGTATTTTCATTGATGACCTTTTCTAAGTGGTTTTGTTCCTTCAGAAATTCATTTTATTGCTTGATGTGCCTGTTCAGTATCTCTAGTTCATAGATTTCTTTCTTGAAAGAGTTTACTAGAGGTTCTTGTGGACTGGTAGGCTTCTCTAAAACATTTTACTTCTCCTCTACATGTCTCTTTTATACGGACTCAATGCAGTCATAAATTTCTTTCCGTGTGAGGTCAATTTATGGGGTCCTTCTGCTTGGTCTATGTATAGGAGAGGTAGTAATAGGCAATGCTACTCAGGGCTCTTCATCTAAATCAACAAACTCTGCTTCTTGTAGAGATGTCTTCTTCAAGGGTTTATGAAGTTTGGAACTTCTCCTTGGATGTGGGGGGCTTAAGATTTCTGAGTTTATAACTTTCCCCTTTTCCTTTACATTACCTCTCTTTTTGTGACCACTATGTTTCTTATTCTTCAATAATTATGCAATGGTGATTTCTTCTTCTTCTTGCTCTGTTTGAGGTGAGGATTTGTCTTCAATGCAAGTATCAACATTTCTCCTCCTGCTTCTTTTTATCTTATCATCCTTAGGATGTTCTTGTGCTTCTTCTTGAAAATGATTCCTGATCAGGAAACTTTCCCAGGAGTCTCCTCTACTCTTTCAATGAAATTCAATGAGTATCTTTATCAGTCCATGATGATACATGATATTGTCTATGGATTGGATTATTTTCTTCACAGTTCCTAACATTTTCTTTAAGCTGTTCAATAGGAAGTATGGGAGGTTTATTTCTTTTTCCTCTACGGAATTCATTAACAGTATGGCATGGTAGACAAACATACAACCAAATCTACCCTCGCAAGTAAATTTTTTTTGAATAGTTAATAATATGTTCCTCCATTTGTTTTAAGTGTCGTACTAGGGATTCCCTTCTTAAAAATAGTAGTGTCCATAGCTGAAATTTTCAAAAAAATATTTCATTCTTCTCCATGAATTTCCCTGTTCTTGAACCATATTTCACCGGTTTTCGAAAGTTCTATGGCTTCTGCTATGAAGGAATCTATCACCGAAAACTTTATGACCCCAATTTCTACCTTTGTGCCGTCGAAGGCCCTTACAAATGATTCGGTGACCTCTTTGTGGAACCCATAGAAATTTTCTATGAACTAGAGTCATCGTACCTTCTGTAGCATCTCCTTCATCTGTGGATAACCTTCCATGATTGTTTCTCCCATAGCCTCGGTTCTTACTATTAAACCCATGTCTCCATTATAAGGGGTTTTCGCCTTCAAAACTATTCCTCTTCAACCAGGTGAATTGAGGGCTTGGCTCTGAGTTAAGAATGTTGAAAGGAGATTGTAGAGATGTGTAGGTAAATAGGTAATCGAGTGAGGGTTTAGAAACATGAGTAAGCAGGATATGATATGAGATATGACCATTAATAATTAATGAATGAAATCCGTCTTGATCATTAAGGGGATATGATACAGAGGAAGTGGCGAATTATGGATTTGTGGTGTGAACTGAGTACAAACAGTTTTAATGATGAAAATTTGAGGTGGAAACATATGATCATCTAAATTATATAAAATAATGTTTTTAACCTTATTATTTAAACAAATTTTGTAACATACCTTGGAATTAACCTTTGTTGCTCTTCTTTCTATCATGATTCCTCAGGTGTCTTTTCAGTATGATCTTTAATGGAGTCTTCAGTTGCTTCGGTTCAGTATGTCATGCTTCAATAGGTTGCAAAAGTGTATCAGAGTTGCAGAATGTGATGAAATCTGCAGATTATTATGAGAGCTGCATAAATGTAACAATTCTATAGCTAATCTTTTATTGCTTCTCAAAAATAAATGGAGCAAATAATTTGGGATTTTTAGAATGGGAGAAAATATAAGATGTCAGAAATGAGCTTTTATTTTCACCTTGTATTTTATGTATAAAGATGCCGATCATTGATTGGTTTTCATACTTATACAATTATTATTATTATTATTATTTTGAATAATATATATATATATTATTACCCTTTTTTTTTTAGATATGAAAATTAAAAAGAAGACTAATTTGGGGAAGAAGAATGATTCTTCTTCACCAACTTCACATCAGCATTGTCTTCAAAAATTTTACTAAATTCCTCCTTTGTAAGTGGTTTACGATAGACCTTTATTCGATGTCCATTCACAAGAAGAGGTACATTTTCTTCATTAGTTGTCCTTATCCTGACGGCCCCATTGTCAAAGACTTTTTCGATCTCATAAGGCCCAAGACAATAAGTTTGAAAATTTCCTTGGAAGTCTTTGAACTTTGAATCGAACAAAAATTCCCAATATCTTGCTTGAAATTTTCTTTATTTTATGTATTTATCATGCCATCTAGACCTTTGTTACTGAACTAGGCTAGTCTTTTGAACTGCATCTTGCCTGATCTCATCAAGCTCATTGAGTTGCTCCATTCTGTGATTTTGGGCTTTTGACAAATCAAGTCCCAATATGATGGTTGTTGTGAAGGTTTTGATCTGGAATTCTATTGGAAACAAGAATTGCTTCCCATAAACAATTTCATAGGGAGTATGTCCTAATGTATTCCTCCATGTATTCTGGTTGGCCCATAAGGCTTCAGGAAGCCTATCTGCCCAATCCTTCCTACGTAGATGTACAATATTTGTGAGGATATCTTCGACCACTTTATTGGTGGACTCCACTTGTCCATTTTCTTGTGGATGATATGAAGTAAACTTTCTATGTTTGATCTGATATTCCTCCACAATATTTTCCACCACCCTGGATGTAAACTGAGATCCCTCATCTGTCACAATTTCCCTTGGGACATCAAAACGAATGAAAATATACTAAAAACAAAATGAAACTACAGAATTTTCATTATTAATAGAAAGTTTCTTACCCTCTACCCATTTAGTGACATAATCACTGCAAACCAGAATATACCTCTTTTTTTTTTATGGTGGATTGATTGGTCCAACAAAATCCAAAGGCCATTTTTCAAAGGGTTCGATGAGTACCTAAGGTTGTAAGGGAATTTCATTTGTAGGAATAGTTTTCCCCATTCTCTGACGACTGTCACACCTTTTGACATACTCCTTGGCATCTTTAAAGATAGATTGCCAATAATATCCTAAATGAAGGATTTTATAAGAATTCATCTTATCAGCAAAGTGTCCACCATAAGGCTCATCATGGCATGCCTTCAGGATTTCAGGTATTTCATCTTCTCGTACACATCTCCTGATGATGAGATCTAAACCTGGCTTGTACAATTAATAATTTACCCATGAATATAATGCACTTGTTTGAATTACATTTCTCTTTTCTCTAGGAAACAAGTATTTTGATAATTTTCTTGTAGCTAAGTAGGTAGCAATGCCTGCAAACCATGGAGATTTAGTAGATATTGAAAAAATATATTCATGAGGATAATTATCCTCTACTGGAGTATCATTATTGTCATTTTTATTTCTAGATAAGAAGTCAGCAATTGTGTTTTGTTTTCCAGGTCAGTCTAGAATAGTAATGTTAAATTCTTGCTGGAGTAATAACCATCTTGTGATTCTGCCATTAGTGATAGATTTATTCAATAAATACCTAATTGTAGAATGATATGTGTGAACAAATGTTTCATAGCCAGTGATGTAATGTCTAAACTTGTTAATAACATGGACAATAGCTAGAAAATATTTTTCAATAACAGTGTAATTTAACTCAAGAGGATCAAATTTTTGCTTGTGTAGTAGATGGCATACGGGGTCAAATATTTTTGTCCTAATACAGCTCCCAGAGTTGTATCTAAAGCATCTGTTGAGATATGAAAATGTATTTTTCAATTTGGTCCTCTTAAGATTGCTACCTCACATATTTTTTATTTTAAAGTTTCAAATTCCATTTGGCACTCAGGATTCCAACTAAATTCACAATCTTTGGTAAGAAATTTGAAGAGTGGAGATGAAATTTTCGTGAATTTTTCTATAAATATTTTATAGTACCCTATAAAACCAAGAAAAATTCTAACATTCTTTTGACAATTTGGTATTGATAATTTGGAGATGACTTCAACTTTGGATAAGTCCACTTTAATTCCATCCCCTAAAATGTGGTGTCCTAGAACAATTCCTTCATTAAACATCATAAATATTTTTTCATGACTTAATGAAAGATTTGTTTCTTTACATATTTTAATAAAATTTTCCAATTTTTCAAGAGCCTCTTCAAAATAATTTCCATAAACTGTAAAATCATCCATATACACTTCCACACAATCATGTATTAAATCAAATAAAATTCATACTATTGCTCTTTGGAATGTTGTAGGTGCATTGCATAATCCAAAAGGATGTACTCGGTAAGCATAGGTTCCCCATGGACAGGTGAATGTGGTTTTGTCTTGGTCTTCAGGTGCATCTTGAATTTGATTGTAACCAATAAAACCATCCAAGAATGAGAAATATTTCTTCCCTGCTTGATCTATGAAAGGCAATGGAAATAGATATTTTAGAGTAGTCTTATTCAATTCTCTATAATCATTTCATATCCTCCATTTACCATTCTTTTTAGGAACAATCAGCAGGGGAGAAACCCACTGACTATCTGAAATTAGATAAATGAAGTTTACATTCAACAATTTTTTGCAATTCTTCTTTCACAATTTCTCTAAGATTTGGATTCATCCTTCTTTGAGGTTCTCTGATAGGCCTAGATTTTTTTTCAATATAAATATGATGTATGCAAGTCTCAGGATTAATTCCTTTCATATCAATGTACTCACATGCATATGCAGAAGGATGTTTTTTCAATGTTTTGATTAACTCTTCATGTTGGAATTTTTCCAAGCTTTTGTTTATGTTTAAATATTTTCTTGGAAACATTTCAACTACAGAGTTACCAAATTATTCCATAGAATATAAAGACATCTATCTGGATGACAAGTATTCAATATTACATTGTTTCGGAAAATTATGATCATCTTCACATTGTGAAGATGTTTCAAAATTTTCTATTGAATTTAAAATTTAACTTTCTTCACTAATATGAAAAATAGTAAAGAGAGGTTGTATATCATTGTCATCATCCATCCATTCTTCATTTTCTATTTCTTTAATTGTTTTTTCTAGAGGATATAGAGGGAATTTCTTTGTTTAACTACCATAAAAAATAAACATATCACGAGATATACAACTATTGAAAGCATCAGTTGTAGCTAACCAAGGTCTTCCTAATATCAATGGATGTCCCCCTAAGTTTTTTTTGGGAGTTAATATCTTGAAGTCAACTGGATAATCCCAAGAGTCTAAAGACACATAAATATCTTCTATTACACCATATGGCTTCATTACTGATATGTCTAATAACTGCAGTAAGGTTGGTGTATATTGAAGTTTTGAAAGCCTAATTTGTTCCATGGTTTGTTTTCTCATGATGTTTATGGTTGCTCCTAAGTCAATCAATGTATTTGGAATCTCAATACTGTTGATGTGTGTTTTTACAACTGGACTTCCTAGATCGAAATATTTTTGTATGGCTACTTTTTCCATCATAATGTCTGCAATGTTTCCTACTAATTGAATCCTTTTTACTTCTTTTGTCTTTCTTCCTGATTTTTTTATACTCAACTCTCTTATTGTTTTAGTGAGGATAGGAATCTGCTTAATGGATTGTAACAAAGGGATTTTGATATAGACATTTTTAATTCATCTATAAAATCATAGTTAGGAAACAAAAATTGTTTTTCTACACCTCTATCGATTTGTAATCTTTCAGGATAAGAAGGGTTAGAAAAAAATACTGAAGGTTGATCTATGATAGGAGTTGAGTTTATTGGATTTTCTTGTTTTTGATTTTGATCATTTTGATTAAGTTGAAGGGATGTTCCTTCTCCATAATGATTTTTATTTCCCTGTAAAGAAATTTCTTCATCAAGATCATATTTTTTCCTGAATAACAACAGAGGGCTTTTTCCTTTTTAATATCCTACCAGATCTAAGTTGAACATTGTTAAGATCTAGTGGAGTAATCATATAAGTTGGAAAATTATGTCATTTTATGTTATAAGCAAGTTGAAAATTTTTGTTGTTCAGGTTTGGTAATGCCTAGCCTGGTATTTGATTTTTCCTTTGTGGAAATGGTAATGAAAGTTGTGGGTTATGGTTTTGGAATTGAAGTTGTTAACTATGTTGTGGGAAATGTTGGGGAGGATAGTTTGGATAGGATTGTGGATATTGGTGGCATTGACAGTATCTGCCATAAGGATTTTGAATTCCTTGTGTCCAAGGTTGAGGTTGGGACCAAGGTTTTTTCCATGGCATTGATGAATTCCAATTTTTTGGTGGGGGATGAGTATATATTTGATTGTTAAAACCTTGAATTTGTGGCCTTTGCCATGGTCTTCTAGAGACAAAACAAAGAGGTTCTACTGGATGTGAAGATGTTTCTTCTTGGAAAACAGTCTTAAGACCTGGTATAGAGGGACATTGTTTTGTTTCATGATTCTCTGCACAAATAACATAGGTCTCTATGACTTTTAAATCAAGAGGAAATTCTCTTGAGGCATGTTTCTTTTTGCATTTAGGACAGAAATAGTTAAGTTATCAGTTTCAACTTTCTACTTGTTTTGTAATTTTAGGGTGTTTATTTGTTCACTAAGACTCCCTAAGATATATATTTTAAATTCATCAAGCACATTTCCTATTTCTACCCTACTTATTGTTCCAGTTGAAGATTTATTCACTCTAGAGAGAATAGGATCTCTTGCATTTTTCCCAGTTCTTGATTTTCCTCTCGAAAGATGAATGCATAGTTCAACAATTTCAGGCAATGATAGTTGAGAGATATCTCCCTTTCCCATCATATTAAAAATATCTATGCATTCATATCTTATGGCTTTCAACAAGAGAGCTTCTAAATTATCTTGATCTAATTTTTCCATTTTAGCTCTTTTTATATTGTAATTGAATCTCCCAATTAAGCCTTCCAAGTTTTCATCCTCTCTTTGCATCATTTTAAATACTTTATCTTTCCAATTGATAGGTGTGCAATAATCTAGATACCTTTGTAAGAATGCACTTTTCATCTCATCCCATGTCCTAATAGATTGTGTTATCAAGTACATGAACCATTTTAAAGCTGCACCGTTGAGTGTTGTAGGAAATAGTTTCAATTTTTGAGATTCTTGTAAGTAGTCATATGATCTACATAAAACCTCAAATTCAAATAGAAATGTTTCAAGATCTTAATTCCTTAATCCATAGAAATTGGGAAGGATGGAAGGTGAAATATTTGTCATTGTGGCATTTGTATCCTCATCAACTATATCAAATCCAACATAGTTATGGTCCTCCCTATCTCTTCTTCTATTCTCTTCACCTCTTCCTCTACCTCTTCCTCCACCTATTTTTCCTCCTCCTATTCTTAATTCTTCTCCATTAAGAACTTGTCCTTCTCCTTCTCCATCTCCGGCCATTGTAGATTCCTCAGAGTTAATGTAGAGTTCTAATTGTAGAGTTATTTGCTCTTCCTCTGGTTCTTCTATCCATGGGATATTGAAGAAAGTTTTTTCTTCTTCCTCACTCGAGATTTCTAACTCCTTAGATAGAATCTGTTCTCTTGTAGAGGTGAAAAATTTTACTCCTTTTATTGGAGATCTAGGATCTTCCTCTTCTAAGACTGCCTCAGTAGATGAAGTTGGAGAGTCTCCTGGTTGGATTTATGACCTTAAGACTTCATGAAGTCTATGTCTTGTTGTGAAAAATGGAATATGAGTTTGAGATGGTGGTGTGGCACTTTTTGGTCTTGGTGGAGTGAGTGGTGTTGCTAGAATCAGACTTCTACCTATAGCTATAAATCTACCCCTAGAGTCTCTTTCTCTACGCACATCAATTTTTTTTTTAGATGTAATAAATAAGGCTTCCTAATTACACTTCCCCGACAATGATGCCAAAATTTGTAGTAAATTTAATTTCTTAAATTGCTACCATAAATTATCTACTAAAGTTAGTAATCGGATGAAGTGTGGTGCACTATATATGCTTAGATGCACTTCTTTCTTAATTCATTGTGTAGCTTTATATATTGTTTTCGGGGGTTTTTATTTTATGTCTAATGTTAAAAACTAAAATCTTATCTAAGGAATGAAATATAAACTTTTAAACAAAATATTAAATGCTAAGAAGTAACTGAATCTGAAAGAAATTTAATGATGAGAATCTTAATCTTTGGAAGGAAGAAAAGGAAATGTTATTTTTACTCTAAGAAAAGAAATTTATTTACAAATGTCGGAACAGGGTCTCCTGCAAGCTACGAAACTAGTCCAATTTTGCATATTTTTGTGTATAATTAGTCTAGCGCAGGGGTTTTGGGGTGGGTCAAAGCCTCGAAAGCATTGTAATGGGTCAAAGGGTAGACCTAGAGTGCACAAACCACTGTTTGCGGACCATAGGAAATATTAGGCTAGATTTTTATAAATAGAGGGACATTTTGAATTATAAGGCAAGAAGATGATGAGATATTAATGCGAAGTGTGGCTTAGTAGATCTGTTTGGGTTTTTGGGGAAAGGACTCCTACTGGCTGTGTGCACAGAGATCCTAAGTCCTGCTGTGTGCAGACCCTACTGCTGTGGGCACAGGTCGGGTTTGGGTGTTGTAAGAAGGAACTGAAGGATTAATGAATGAGAAAGGTTTTTTGAGTAACTGAATCTATGTGTACTGTTGATGCGAATCTTTGATAGCTACTGTGTTATGCATATTCTGTGTTAAGCTGCGAAAGTACTGCGTTAAGTGTTTCTACTGTATCTGGGTCTGTTCTGTTATGTTTTATGTAATGCTGCACTACTATTTTAGAAGTATATTATTTTTTGAGCACAGTAAGTATAGTTGACCTTGCGCACGTGGATGCGAAAGAGATCTATAGATCCGGTTCTGAGATAGGTGATCTAGTCATTATAAAGCCGGATGCAGCTCTGCTTGGCTTACCTATCCTCTCTCAGGGTGCGAAAACCTAGTTCCAGCACCCACCCATACTGCTTCGGGTGAGACTTTGACCTGCGCAAGCAGGTCATTGTCGAAAGGGCCAGTAGTATACAGGTTTTTTGGCAAACCTTAACCTCCCAACCTGGGTCAGGACCCCTCGAGCCAACAAATGGTTCTGTTGCCGGGACCGGGAACATTTTGAGAAGGGGATCGAGTAACGCCAAGAAAAGTATTGGAAGTCTGAGAAGAAAATATGGCAGCACACTTGAAATTACCTACCTTCAAAGGTGCAGGAGATGAGGACATGGACCAATTTTGGCTTGTTGCAGACTCAGTATGGACTGCGCAAGGTGTGGTAAGCGATACACTGAAAAGGGCGCAGCTATCCTTGGCCTTCAAAGAGAGGGCTCTGGACTGGTATATGCAATACATATCTCAAAACAAAAGTGCATCCATTCAAGATATTAAGGATGCTCTAAAACAATAGTTCCGAAAACCTAATTCCTACTCTCAGATCGTAGCAGACGTGAAAGATTTCAAGCAAGGAACAACTGAGTCTTTATGGGAAGCTGATCAAAGACTAAAGAAACCAATCAGGGAATGAAGATTTAAGTATGACGATAGATAGTATACGGAATGGTTCATCGCTATGTTGCTACATCACCTACGTGTACCTATGGGCCACCAAACCTTCGAGTCACAGGAAAAAGATTTGGAAGCTGCCATGAAACTAGAAGCTGCGCCCAGAGAAGATACTTTGGTAGGAGTACAACAAATTCAGGAATAGCTCGGAACAATGCACATGGAGATTCAGGACCTACGAAAGGAACGAGGGAGGGAAGCTAGCGCAGATCTATGGGGCATACGATGTCGAGTATCAGGACATACGAAGGATCTATGCCTGCTGTCGACAGACTAGCTCCAGACAGGAGGACCTATTCCGATGCACCCTGGATCAAGCGGAGGACCTAGCCCAGTACGAATAGGCTCAGGTGGACTTGCGTTGTGGTGCAAGGATTGCCATGTAGCAGGGCTACATGATACAAATCACTGCCCCTGTCGGGACGCATACGTCCTAGAGCGGAAGCAACAATGGGGCCGGTTTTGTCGATTAGTAGGGCATGATGAGCAGCATTGTCAAACCTATGATCTAATGATAGATCAGGAGAACTTGTATAGGGTACAATCAGACCCCACGTCACCAAAAACCACCGCAGGCATAAGAGGCTCCCCCTCAGGAATTAGGGGAGGAGGCCGAGGTGGAAGTGCAGGTCGGGTTGGGGGTATCTGATCTGCTATAATTGTGGAGACACAGGGCACTTTGCGAGGGATTGTCCGAACCCTACAAGACAGTCCTGCAAGTACTGCAGACATTTGGACCATACGCTGGAAAACTATCTAGTCTTAATAGCAAAAATGCGGGAGGAGTAGCTACCACCTACGTATAATATGCAGAGGGTTAAGGCTGAGCTGCGAGATAAGGATCCAAGTGTAAATGTTGCTACGCGCAGTGGATTGGCTACTAGAGAGACTAGGGAGAAGGTTGGAACTAAACCTCTGATCCACAAGGCAGTTAGCAAACAAGAAGGGCTGGACCTAGATAAAGAAAGAGAAACATTTATAACAACGCGCAAGGACTTTATCAGGACAAAGGTACCTATGTCCCTACTCCCTGTGAACCTTAAGGCAGATGAGGAGGTCAAACCTTTCTTGCAGGCATGTATGAAGTTGTTTCGCAACCCAAAAGCTGTGTAGAACCTTCAGGCATTAATATATAGCTGCGCAACATGCCCTATCGTGTCCCCAGATATTAAGGATGTGCACAAACTATACAGATATAAGAAACGCACTGGGGGGAGATGCGACTGACAGCACAGATCGACAATTATGAGATGGACCGGGTTATTCTGGATCTAGGATCAGATGCAAATGTATTACCTAAATAGACTTGGCAACAAATGGGTGAACCAAAGTTGGAATGGTTTACTATCTTGTTATGCATGGCTAATCAACAGAATATTGTACCTTTAGGGAGGCTACCAGGGATTATGGTAGATATCGCAAGGGTCAAGGTCGGGGCTGACTTTAAAGTCATTCAGATTGTAGAAGATGCGGACCCCTACCCTGTGCTACTAGAATTGTATTGGGCCATTGACATGGGCAGTATCATTAACTTAAAGAAGAGAAGCATGGTGTTTGAAAATAATAGCACAAGGGTGATAGTACCATTAGACCCTGTGGAAGGTAAACGCTACAGTGAACCAGTACCTCAGGAGGAGGATGTGTACCATATCTATAAGTTAACTGCGTGGGACCCAGTCAACCCAAAAATGCTTGAAGTACTTTGTTGGGAGGAGGATAATGAACACTTCTCTGATTCCGATGAGGAGATAGAGAATTGGCAGAACCGGTTACATGATGTCTCTACGCTGTGTTGTCTTCTGGTCACAAGAGACTTCCACTACGTTTCCTCAGAGGTAAGGAACCTACCTTAATTTGATGGTTCGGGTACTGAACTACGCATGTGGGAACTGAAGGAGCCAGGAATAATCAACTACTACGGCCTAGCCCCAAAAGAAGGTCAGAATGACACACGAGCTACTCCCAACTAAGAGTTGCGCACTAGTACTAAACTGATTCGGCCACAGACAAGTAGCATTAAAATGCACTCTACACCGGCTATAGGTACAGAAAGTAGAGCTCTCATCTATTTGGCAGCCTCTGCAAAAAAAAAATAGCCGTGTTTAATCCTTGGCCATGCAGGTTATTATAGGAAGTTTGTTCGGAAATATGATCTAACTATAGCCCCTCTTAAAACCTCACTTACACAGAAAGTAAGGTTCTCTTGGGATAACGAATGTCAGGAAAATTTTTCTTTGGTCATAAGTTATCTAGGAAGCAAGCCTGTGTTGGGGGAGGAGGCACAAAAGACGCAGATGATTGACCCTCGTGTAGAAGATAGGCCAAGCACACAGGGGATGCGAAAACTAGCCATTGGAATGGAGACAATTGGTAAAAAGAAAAAGTTAGCGTTAAAAGGAGTGGCCTCCGGGCATTTAGTGAAGTGAATTTTGGGGATTTTTTACCGTTTCCTGGGGGATACATCTTAGATAAAGTTTACCTTACCGTTGCATGATTGTGGGTATTATAGAAGGAGCAGGATAGTTCAGTGAGGGGTTCCGTCTCACTTGCATAGCTTACACTCATCATTCTTCTATTGAAAGAACTTGAGCAATCATATTTCCCGTATCTACACTATCCCTCTCATGTTTGGTCAACTTTCTCTGTTTGATAGTAGTCACCCAGGGCTAGGATTCATTTTTCACGCAAGGATGACGGCCAGTAACCCTGCTAAACATTCGGCCTCGACAGAGCCTAACGTTGAGGAAATAATGGAAGTTGAGTCTGAACTGGAAGAAGTTCCCTCTACACCAGTCATAAGGAAAGGGAAAGAGAAATCACAAGGCTCAGGAAAAGCCTCGAAGGCTGCGATATGGGCTACCGGGAAGCCTAGGACTTCTTCGAGGCATGCCAGGTCCCCGCCAGCATCACCCCTAGATCAAGATGCGCAGGAAGGTGCTCTACCGGCCAATCCGATCAATTGGTTACCTACCTTCGTTTTTCCACGTAGACCATCCACGCAAATTCCAAAGGAATTAGATGGCTTGGTCACCTATCGGCAAACCCCCCTAACCCCAGGAGAAGCCCTATCCTTAGTGATCCTTATGGAAGACTCCATGAGGTCAAGTTTGATGATCACGACTTCGCGGACTCTGAAACCCTCCCTGCGTTGGTCCCCGCGTTGTACTTCGATACAATCCATGCAAATGATGGAGTCACGGTGGCTCCTCAGCAATGGGTATGTGGCTTGGTCGGGTCTAGACTCTTGAATCTGCTATGGATGTCCCATTTTGGCCATTACAACGTCACAGATTAGTTGGCTCGGAAGTTGCTTGCCTTAATTCACGATGGTTGCTTATGGATTCAAGACAGAGTCCCTATTGATGTTGTGTTGATCCACAAGATTACAGGCCTTCCTACACAAGGGCCACACCCTCCGGAGCAGGTAGTCAAGAAGTACGAAGCAGATACCGCTACGTTTGTGCGGAAGACCTACAAGGTGAGTTGAAATAAGCGAGACTTTGTGATCCATACTATCAATGATAAAACTACACAGATGGGTACTAGGCTCTTAGCCTGCAAGCTAATGAGAAAGTGCCAGGTTGCGATCATCCCCGCCTATGTTATTCAGTAAGCCAACCAGTGTGCGAAGGGAGTCTCCTTCATTTGGGCTCAATATTTATGTGATGAAGTTCTGGCTAATGTCTGTGAATCTCAGGAGCAGGGGACGTCCTTCTGCTATTCATGGTTATTACTCCTTATAGTGTTGGTCGCCTGGGACACCCTTGAGGAGTCAGTCCTCCCCGAGCTCCCCCTAGGGATGTTTGAAGGAGCTCGGTATGCTCATTTATGGGACTCTAAGGATTCTCAGCGCGTCGAGGATAACTAAGTGTTCTGGGTCTTCTTCCAAAGCACCATGGCAGCAACCATAAATTCCCGACCCCGACTGTCCCCGACGGTATATGAAAAATACAAAAGTGTTGCAGCATTCCAGGGTACCATGCACCATATTCAGATCTGCAGCCTCAAGAATAAGACATGGATGACACTTATGTATATGGTAGTAGATGAAGAAATTGACCTGATGATCACGCTATGGCCCCTGCCTGGAAAATAGGCTTCACAGCCACCCGTGGGGAGACCACAACGCCCAGCCAGAAGGGCTCAGATGTAGCCACAGAAAAGGATACACAACCGCCGCAGACCACTGCCAAAGATGCTGTGGCCGAGACTCAGGTAGGTTATGACAAGGATACCACGCCCCCCCCCCCCCACCCCCATGGTATGAAGCGGTCAGGTGAGCCTGCACGAGGGCCCCGAAAGAAACAGCGTGCCCACCGCAAGCAATATGATGCGACGGTCACACTAACTGACAGTGACCTCGAGCAAATCGCGAATGCAGTTACGATGGCTATAGAAGATAAGTGGGCAGCCATAGAATAACAACAGAAGGCTATGATCGACACCATACAAGCTGAGCTTTGCGCCCTTTAGTTAAAAATAGATACGATGTAGACCAGTGTCAGCCAGGCACAAACTCCTTTGGTAACTAGCAGTACAGTGCTAGCTATGGAAGAAAGCCGTCTTTGTTCTGTACCTAGCGCTGCCTTGATAGGAACTCAGATCCAAGCAGGCACATGGATCCAGCTAGATTTGGCTAAGCTGCCCCACGAAGCCTTATAGGGCCTCCGCAACGCTGTATTCCAAGAGATTAACCATCGCGACCAGAAAATACACCAACATCTTGGTACGACTGACCAAACCGTCATGCAGCGGGCCACAAACTTGCTCCTTGCCGTTTCACAGCAGGCGGAGCTCGAAACAGTGATCCACCAGCTCGGCATAGAGGTTACAGATGAGATCCCAGCCGCAGCCACATCTCGGGCTAAAGTAAAAAATTTGGTTGCAGCACTGAAAGAATCTAGGATGGAAATGCACGTCATCAAGACGCAGCTGGAGCAGCAAATCACTGACTTACAAGCCAAATTGCAACCCGAAACGCCTTTGGAAGTACGAGCCTAGCGTGCAGCACTAGTAACTGAAGCAACGAACATTATTTTGGCGCAGATTGCTCAAGGCGCCCAATTGCTAGAGTCATCCATGCAACTCTGGACTAAGGTTCAGCACGATCCGGTCCTCCATGAAATCAATTAGGACTTACGGCAAAAGGAATAAGCTTTCAAGCAGGTTGAAGCTACGCTACCCACCTTGGTGCCTGCACAATGCTTGGCACGTTTGAAGGCCAAGAATGCTCTCCAGGACGAGATTGAGGAAATCCAGAGCAAAAAGCATGTCATTGCAGAACGTCTCAACCCTTGGGTTGCCACAACCCTCCAGATTTTTCCAGATATAGATGGAATCATCAAGCGACTAACTCAGACACTAGAGAGTGTCACCGTGGCATCTGAAGGACCGACCTCCTAGAAGCTTGTAGACATTGCACAGAGTGCTGCTGCTCAGAGTCAAGAAGAGTTACCTCCGCTGATCGTAGCCATCAATTCCCTACATGCATAGGTAGAGACTGCACCACCACAGTGACTCGAGATGAGTCACAAGATTGTGTTTGGGGACTGTTGGAACAAGGTATCCTGTAAGCTCCGAAACTAGTCCAATTTTGCATATTTTTTTGTATAATTAGTCTAGCGCAGGCGTTTTGGGGTGGGTTAAAGCCCCGAAATCATTGTAATGGGTCAAAGGGTAGACCTAGAGTCCACAAACCACGATTTGCGGACCATAGGAAAGATTAGGCTAGATTGTTATAAATATAGGGACATTTTGAATTATAAGGCAAGAAGATGATGAGATCTTGATGCGAATTGTGGCTTAGTAGATCTATTTGGGTTTTTGGGGAAAGGACTCCTGTTGGCTATTGGTGCGGAGATCCCAAGTCCTGCTATGTGCAGACCCTACTGTTGTGTGCGCAGGTCAGGTTTGGGTGTTGTAAGAAGGAACTAAATGATTCATGAATGAAAAAGGTTGTTTGAGTAACTGAATCTATGTGTTTCGTTGATGCGAATCTTTGATAGTTGCTGTGTTATTAATATTCTTTGTTAAGCTGTGAAATTACTGTGTTAAGTGTTTCTACTACATCTGGGTTTGTTCTGTTATGTTTTATGTAATGCTGCACTACTATTTTAGAAGTACATGATTTGTTGAGAAAAATAAGTATAGTTGACCTTGCACATGTGGATGCAAAGGAGACGTATAGATCTGGTTCTGAGATAGGCGATCTGGTCATTATAAAGCTGGAAACATCTCTACTTGGCTTACCTATCCTCTCTCAAGGTGCGGAAACCTGGTTCCAACACCCACCCATACTGCTTCGGGTGAGACTTTGACCTACGCAAGAAAGTCACTGCCGAAAGGGCCAATAGTATAGGGGTTTGTTGGAAAACCTTAACCTTTGAACCTGGGTCAGGACCCCTCAAGCCAACAACAAATTAATCTTAATCTTTGATTGATTAAATCTGAGCTATGTTAGGCTATTCTATGCTAGCAAAACATCTGTGGAAAACATCTAATTAAACTGATTCTACGTTTTATAAAGCATCATTCTAAATTTTATTGAATTATATTGATCTCTAAATTATGTTCTACCTATCAACATAAAAAAATTAAAATCATATTATATATATATCAATTGAAAATGTTAATTTTATGAAAAGAGAGCATCTGATCTAGTTTTAATTCTATCTAAGAATGATCAAAATATAATTCTAGTCTAAAACTATTTTATATTCCATGGAAATGAAAGCATCAAATCTATCACTACGAAATTGAAGTGACTGTGCTAACTAAATTCATATTTAACTAAGGAAAGAAAAGAACGACAAAGTATCTATTACGCAAAACAAAATTTCTAATCTAAATCCTATGGTTGCTGTGTTATCAAATGCCAGAACAATTTCTATTGAATGTTGGCAGAGTCACAATAATGAAACAATTCACGAGAGCATAAGATATAACAATCAACCATCCGTAAATGTAAACCACTGATTTATAAAACGTTTAGAAAATAATGGACATGGAATTAAACTATGAAATGATGAGAAATTAAACTATGAATTGACGAGAAATTAAACTAAGAAATGACAATAAATTCAAGTACGAAATGACTATAAAAACTTCTTTTCCATGTAGGGCCCTCTGCAACAGAACGAGTGTAAATACACTTAAGATATCTGCATATCAATGGTCTCGAACTAGTCATCTTCATTAACAAAACAGAGTTTAAAAATGTATCACAGTATTATCACAAAATCAAGCTTATTCCCGGTTTCGACAGGCTGATATTCATACAATGTTTTTGAATTAATTGTCTGAGATAATTTTGGCTATGGAAAGTAAACTAAAGCTAAGACTAGAAGTCTAATCAGAAGCAAATTCTTCATTGCTCTTTCTCGATTTGCTACGTAAGAGCAATCGAGAATCTTTATCCGTTGATATCATCCCTTATCTTGACTGATCTTTGACCACGAGTGTAGGAATAATCCTTCTTGAAATTAAATAGGTAAGTAGGATACAATCCATATATGGACCATTTCAAAGCTACCCATATGACTCACTACTTCATTTTCTTCTCGAAACCTATCAAACAATAATGGTGGCTGCAGAAACAAAGGTTAGCTACAAAATTGCATGAATTCTGTAGCTAATTATAAAAATTCATCTAAATAATAAGAAACATTATAATATAAAATAGATATCATCTAAATGCCTGTTGAAATGAAAAATATGTCAATTATCATTTTGTGAAAAGGAAGACAATATGGTGGAAAAAGATGCCAAAATAGAAACAATCTTGAAGTTCAACACCCACTGCGAGTTCGAGAACCGATTATAGATTTGTATTGGGGTAGAAGGTTTTTCGAAGAAAAGAAAAAATATAGATTTGTATTGGTGTAGAAGGTTTCTCTAAGAAAATATAAAATAAAAAGAGCGAGATAGCGATCCAAATCACTCAAGACAAGGAGGTCAAATTTTTCCCTTCACTAGAGTTGTATTATTGGGCAAAAACATTTGAAGCGAAAGAGGTCGAATCTCCCTTCTTTTGCATGCCGAAATTGTAGGATTTCTCGTGAGGCCGAGTTCATCAATATTTCGAGTTGAATTCCCTGTTGGAATTTTTGGAAATTCCAGGCAAATAGTGGAGAGAACAAACTCTCCTCTACAACACAAAGAAGTTTAAAAAACAGAACTTTCGCTTGCAGACAGAGATGGCATGAAAATGCTTTCTTCTATTTGATTAATAGAACTTAAAAGCAAAGACTGTTACAAATTTCTTCCTCAACAGTGAGGGATTCACAAAATAAACTCGACTGCTACAGACGCAGTGCTCTTAAACAACTCTCTGTCTCTCAAGAACGCACAAGCAGTGCTCAGTTCTTCTTACTGTGTTTTCTTTGCCTGCGGGCTCACACGGCGTTTTCAATAACAATACATTCATTCATTACATTGGCTCTCGGACCTTTTCTCCTTTTATATGGCACAGCAGAACAAAATTACATATAAAACATAAACATATAAATAAACCAAAATACAAAGGAAAACCTTTGCGGACATAAAACTTTTAACATGGCGCGACGTACGAGTGGGGACCACATCTTAGTCAGCCATCGCAATTGACAGTATTGCGATATGCGATATGGCGGAACGGAAAAAGTGCGATTTGCGATATTTGCGATGTGCGATGGGATCGCATCGCAAATATCTGCGATAACACATGGAGGAAACGAACAATGGAAATGTGATATTGTGATATTGCGATGGTGCGACGGGCGCACATCGCAACTTTCAACATTTGCGATCAACACATATATATGTGGCGGAACAACTTTGCGATATGCGATTGTGCGATCTTGCGATGGTGCGACGATCGCACATCACAACAAACTAACTTGCAATGGCGGAGAGCGATGACAACATTGAAATATGCGATATGCGATATTGCGACGGCGCATATCGCATATCGCAAATTTCAATATTTGCGATCAATACAATGGAATGGGGGGAGGGCTATTTGCGAAATTGCGATGTTGCGATCGTGCGATGGCACAACGATCGCTCATCGCAAATAATCCACATCAACAAGACACTTCACATCTGAAAATCTGAAAATTGCGCTCTGCGATCTGCGCTAAACCGCTTAAGTGGTAGGGACCACTTTTCCTTCCTCCTCGTAAAATACTTCCGCCTGTTTATAAGCAATTCATTCATTTTGGCTGTTGAGGGCTTTAAAGCCCGACTTGACTGTTTTAAATAAAACTGCTCCTCCATAGACAAAAATCTTCATTTCTCTGCTGAAGTAACTTCTCGCCCATAAAAAAATTAATTCCTCTGCTATACTTGGCTGCGGCCCATCAAAATTTAATTCTTCTCCATTCCTCTTTATTATACGGTGTTGTGCACTCAATCTCCTCTGCGCTACTATACTTTGTTCTTTGTTCTTCCTGCTGAAGGCACGGCAGGTGACTTTAATAATTTCAACACTCCCCCTTAAAGTCAGCTGCTGGGTTATCCATCAAACCCAAAAATTTTCTCAAAAATTCAAATGTCTTCTGTCCCAATGGCTTTGTCAAAATATCTGCATATTGCTCCTCTATTTTACAATGTTGTAAAATAATTTCTCCATTGTTCACCAATTCTCTGATATAGTGAAACTTTGTGTCTATGTTCTTCGTTCTATTATGAAACATAGAATTCTTTGACAATGCAATAGCCGAGCTATTGTCACAATAAATCACAGTGCCCTTTACCTGTTCTTGGCACAAACTTCTCAACATTCTTCTCATCCAAATTTCTTGACACGCTGCTGCTGTAGCTGCCACATACTCTGCCTCTGCTGTAGACAATGCTACAATAGGCTGTTTCTTGGAAGCCCATGAAATGGCTCCTGAACCCATATGAAAAACATAACCGGAAGTGCTCTTCCGATCATCTACACTTCCAGCCCAATCACTGTCAGTGTATCCAACTAATTCTGAATTTTTTGAAGCTGTATACAAAATACCAAATCTTTTTGTTCCTTTCACATACCTCAGAATTCTCTTTGCTGCTTGCCAATGTGCTTCTTTTGGCTTCTCCATAAATCTGGAAATTAAACTAACAACATGCATAATATCCGGCCTAGTTGCAGTCAAATACATGAGGCTGCCAACTATGCTTTTATACAAACTTGGATCAAAATCCTTGTTGTTGTCATCTTTTCTCAACTTCAATCCCATTACTGTGGGAGTAATTGCAGCTTTGCACTCCTGCATATTAAATCTTTCTAAAACCTGATTTACATACTTTGCTTGAGAAATAAAAATTCCTTTCTCATTTTGCTCTACTTCTATTCCTAAGAAGTATCTCAACAAACCCATGTCAGTCATTTCAAATTCATCTTTCATGACTGTTTTAAAATTTTCAACAAGGTAATCATCATTACCTGTAAAAATTAAATCATCAACATATAAAACAACAATGAGCATCTTACCATCCTTTTCTTTGATGTAGAGGGTGGGTTCTCCCTCACACTTCTCAAATCCATTTTCCAGTAGATAGGAGTCTATCCTACTGTACCATGCTCTTGGTGCTTGCTTCAGCCCATAAAGAGCTTTCTTCAATCTGCAGACCTTGTGCTCTTGGCCTTTCTTCTCATATCCGAGAGGTTGTTCCACATATACCTCTTCCATTAAAACTCCATTTAAAAATGCAGATTTTACATCCATCTGGTATACTTTCCATTTTTTTTGTGCTGCTATGGACAACACTGCTCTTACTGTCTCCATTCTTGCAACTGGTGCAAAAGTTTCTTCATAATCAATCCCTTGCTTCTGCTTATATCCTTTGACAAAAAGTATGGCCTTGTGTCTCTCTATCTTTCCTTTAGCATTGCTTTTGGTCTTATAGACCCATTTAACTCCAATGACTTCTTTACCTTCTGGGAGATCAACCAACTCCCATGTTTTGTTCTTCTCTATGGCTTTAATTTCATCATCCATAGCTTCTATCCATTTTCTATCTTTAATAGCATCTTCAAAATGAATAGGATCATCAACTTGACAATGCAAAGAAAATAGGGAATTCATACCTTCATCTACTGTTCCTTGCTCATAAATTTCTCTAAGGCTTCTGAACCTTGTCCCTCTTTCACTTGGTGTAGTCGTGCTTGATGAAGCACTCATTTCTGTTCCATGTGATGTGCTTGGAGATGCACTCCCACTTATTCTCAAGGGTGTTCTTGCTGCTGCTTGAGGTGCCCCTTGCTGTCCTTGTGGTGGTGGAGGTTGTGCTGCAGATGTGTTGTTAATTTCAACTACATCTTCCTCATCTTCATCATGAGATAAACAACTTTTAACATTGACTGTTTTCTCTATGCTTCCATCCCATGCTTCCTCTTCAATGAATTGCACATCTCTGCTTATCACAAACTTCTTTGTGGATGGGTTATACAATCTGTATCCTTTGGAATCTTCACAATATCCAAGGAAAATGCACTTCTCCCCCTTACTATCCAACTTCTTTCTCAACTTTTCTGGAATGTGTACATATGCCACACATCCAAAAACTCTCATGTGGGTGACTCCCTATTTTCTGCCACTCCACGCTTCTTCTGGAACTTTGTTCATCACTGCTTTTGTAGGGCATCTATTCAAAATATACACAGCACAGTTTGTTGCTTCTGCCTAATAATCATTCGGCAAATGCTTTTCCTTCAGCATACTTCTCACCATTTCCATTATGGTTCGATTCTTTCTTTCAGCAACTCCATTCTGTTGCGGTGTGTACCTTGTGGTAAACTACTTGTGTGTGTCGTTCTCTCTGCAAAAACGCAGAAATTCCTTTGATATGTATTCTCCTCCTCTGTCGGTTCTGAGGACTTTAATATACAACCCACTTTGTTTCTCTACAAGAGCTTTAAAATGGCAAAATTTCTGAAAGACTTCACTCTTATATTTCAGAAAACAAACCCACACTTTTCTTGTGAAATCATCTATGAAGGTCAGCATGTAATTGCTGCCTGAAACTGATGCTGTCTGCTTCGGCCCACACAAATCTGAGTGGATTATCTCCAAAGGTGCTTTCGCCCTTATGCTTTTTCCTGATGGAAAACTTTCTCTGTGTTGTTTTCCCAAGATGCAGCCTTCACATAGGCTGTCAGGCTTCTCTATCAATGGTAAACCTCTTACCATTCCTTTTCTGTGCAACAAATTTAATCCTCTGAAATTGAGATGTCCAAATCTCAAGTGCCATAACCAATTTACATCTTTCTCTTCCTTCTGGAAGGCTTCTTGTGTTAAAGCTGCTACATTCTTTCCTTTTCCTTTCAAGTCAATGTTGAGCTTGAGCGGAAACTTTCTATTGCTGGTCATTTGAATTTCAGCAATAATTTTCTTACTTGGAGGTATATCTTTTATTGTGCACACGTCATCTTTAAAAATTACATTGTAACCTTTATTTATGAGCTGCCCAATTCTCAAGAGATTAAATTTCATACCTGGAACATAATATACATCAGGGACAAATTTATGCTCCCCATTCCTTGCTCGAATACTAACTCTGCCCTTTCCCTTGACAGAGATCTTAGTATCAGTTCCTGTGGTCACTTCAAATTTTACTTCTTCATCTAGATTGGAAAACACTGCTTTGTTGCCAGTCATATGATTACTACAGCCTGAATCTAAGAACCAAACATCATCATTTCTATCTTGTGCTACATTACAGGCTAATAGCACATTACTTGGGTTCTTTTCTTCTTTTGCTACATTAGCATTTTGCTTATTTTTCATGTCATTTTGCTTCTTTCTACATTCATTGGCATAGTGCCCATATTTCTTGCAATAATGACACTGGACATTGGATTTGTCATACCTCTGTCCATGAGCATGTTGGTGTTGGTGTCCACCTTGCTGGCTGTTGCATTGGCCCTGGCTCTGACTTTGACTGTTGCTCCTTCCATGTGAATGTGAAGGGTTGTTCCTTCCACCTCTGTTCTGGCTTCTGCCACTTCCTCTTCCTTTGCCTTGACCTCTTCCTCTTCCTGAAGGCATCTGGGTCTTGAAGGCATGCTCAAGAGATGAGTTCTCATCTCTGCTCAATCTCTGTTCATGAGTTATCAGCGAGGCATGAAGTTCATCCACTGTGAACTGTGAGAGATCTTTGGTCTCTTCTATGGTGGTAACAATTACATCAAACTTTGAGGGTAAGCATCTCAAAAGTTTCTCCACAATCCTTCTTTCTTCAAGAGTTTCTCGATGGGATCTTATCTGATTTACAATCCCAATCACATGTGTAAAAAATGTGTCTACACTGTCTGACTCTTTCATGCAAAGAGTTTCGAAATCTCTTCTCAGCAACTGAAGTTTTGCTGTCTTAACTTTCTCCATACCTTGATAGGCTACTTTCAGAGTTTCCCATGCCTCCTTGGATCTCTTAGCTGCTGCTATCCTTGGAAACACACTCTCATTTACAGCTTGATACAATAAGAAGAGAGCTTTAGAGTCTTTCTTCCTATTATTCTTCAACACATCCTTCTCTACTTGAGTTAAGGCATTAAAAGCCTGCTCATCAGCTGGTTCTGTAAAGCCATCTTCTACTAATTCCCATAAGTCTTGTGATACAAACAGGGCTCTCATGGTAATGGCCCAATAATCATAGTTCTTTCCATTAAACTGTGGAAGTTGAACATTTCCAAGACTCATACCAGTGCTTGGTCTAGCCATTGCTTCAAAACTGAACTCTAAGCTTAAATAAACTGTCTTTCCTTCTTGAAAGAACAAACTCCTTAAACAATAAACAACTGCACTTTTATCTTTGAGAAATACCTGAATGTGAATTCTGTCGAGCTTTTCACGCTGCTGGAGAAAACGCTGCAACAAGTCTTCTTCTTCTTCAGCTTCCTTGAAACCTTCAAAGAGCCTAAACTAGCTCCGATACCATGTTGGAATTTTTGGAAATTCCAAGCAAACAGTGGAGAGAACAAACTGTCCTCTACAACACAGAGAAGTTTAAAAAACAGAACTTTCGCTTGCAGACAGAGATGGCATGAAAATTCTTTCTTCTATTTGATTAATAGAACTTAAAAACAAAAACTGTTACAAATTTCTTCGTCAACAGTGAGGGATTCACAAAATAAACTCGACTGCTATAGACGCAGTGCTCTTAAACAACTCTCTGTCTCTCAAGAATGCACAAGCAGTGCTCAGTTCTTATTACTGTGTTTTCTTTGCCTGCGGGCTCACACAGCGTTTTCAATAACAATAAATTCATTCATTACATTGGCTCTCGGGCCTTTTCTCCTTTTATATGGCGCGACGGAACAAAATTACATATAAAACATAAACAGATAAATAAACCAAAATACAAAGGAAAACCTTTGCGGACATAAAACTTTTAACATGGCGCGACGTACGAGTGGGGACCACATCGTAGTCGGCCATCGCAATTGACAGTATTGCGATATGCGATATGGCGGAACGGAAAAAGTGCGATTTGCGATATTGCGATGTGCGATGGGATCGCATTGCAAATATCTGCGATAACACATGGCGGAAACGAACAATGGAAATGTGATATTGCGATATTGCGATGGTGCGACGGGCGCACATCGCAACTTTCAACATTTGCGATCAACAAATATATATGTGGCGGAACAACTTTACGATATGCGATTGTGTGATCTTGCGATGGTGCGACGATCGCACATTGCAACAAACTAACTTGCGATGGCGGAGAGCGATGACAACATTGAAATATGCGATATGCGATATTGCGACGGTGCATATCGCATATCGCAAATTTCAATATTTGCGATCAATACAATGGAATGAGCGGAGGGCGATTTGCGACATTGCGATATTGCAATCATGCGATGGCGCAACGATCGCTCATCGCAAATAATCCACATCAACAAGACACTTCACATCTGAAAATCTGAAAATTGTGCTCTGCGATGTGCGCTAAAGCGCTTAAGTGGTAGCGACCACTTGTCCTTCCTCCTCATAAAAGACTTCCACCTGTTTAGAAGCAATTCATTCATTTTGGCTGTTGAGGGCTTTAAAGCCCGCCTTGACTGTTTTAAATAAAACTGCTCCTCCGTAGACAAAAATCTTCATTTCTCTGCTGAAGTAACTTCTCGCCCATAACAAAATTAATTCCTCTGCTATACTTGGCTGCGGCCCATCAAAATTTAAGTCTTTTCCATTCCTCTTTATTATACGGTGCTGTGCACTCAATCTCCTCTGCGCTGCTGCTGCTGCTGATGTACTTTGTTCTTTGTTCTTCCTGCCCAAGGCACGGCAGGTGACTTTAATAATTTCAACATTCCCCTCAATTTGCAGGTCAAATTTGTAGGGATTTTATTGAGGTTGAATTTGTGTTTTTGTAAAACCAAATTCATTGGTTTAGCAGGCGTAGGAAAAGTCTGAAGTGGGAGAGCATTGATGGTTTATCAACAATGGGAGTCTCGGCATGATAAAAAGTCTACGGACTATGTTGTAACATACAATTAATACAGTGGCTCCCTTGTAAACCAAGCATGATACCTTACAATGCGTGGAGTATGTTCCAATCGAGTGGGAACCCTCAATCTATTTCTAACTGTCTAGAGTGAAATCATAATTCAACAACATAATGGGACAACGTGATTCGCGTGAGCTATGGCTTGTGCGAGTCCTTGGAATTGAGTATGGTTACGTTTTTTAACTCCGGTAGTGGAAGACCATCAAAATAAAGAAATCAAGGCTTGCACTGAATGCGGCCAAGGAAACGCGCTAGTGGGAAGGAGATTTGACTTGAAAAGGAACGCGTCAACCTTAGGAGTGTCATGGTCATTCGAGAGAATTGGGCACGGAGGGATTATCGACTGGTGCACTCTGTCCCATTAGTTCCTATATCGACTGGAGGAATATGCCTGCCCATTCATCTAAAAAAAAGGTCACCTACATTATCCAACATCCACAAAGATACAGATCGTGGGTCACGAATTTCCTGGAGCACCTGGACGAGAGTCCGGGAAAGATAACAATGAGTTGGGCTAGGAAAATTATGAGCATCAAATTCGAACACCTATTATCAGGATCTCAAAATGGAGTTCTAGAGCATGTAGCCAAGTTGACATTAAACGCTTGATCAAACTTGTGATCATAATTGCATGGGTTATGTTGTGTCTTTTGTCTACATGGGTCAGGATGTTTCTTCGATGTTGTAGGGATAGTCTTTCGGAAGCTTTCCCTTATGTGCAAAGGTTCGTAGCAATTCCTCAGATAAAAATAGAGAAGATAATGTATGATTGGTCTAATGCTACGGGATTTTAATTGGGACCATTGCAGAGCGTGAGTTTCAATTTTTTTGAGAGAATTTGTCTTTTTCCTTTCTACACGTTAGTAGGCACGGACGACACGAATCCCACATGGTATGAAATTGGTTATGCTCATCCTCATGACTCGATGGAATGTGATTAATATCATTAATATTTGCAATTGAGTTTAATTATTTCTCCTATGCTTATATCCAACAGGTAGGGTTTTAATATTAGAGGTGTTTCTTTCTACAAATTTTATTAATTGTTCGAATCATGAAATTGACAGTGGTTAAGGGGCAGAAATATAGAAGCGAGCCACTGCACCACTTAGAAATTATGGAAAGGGAAGCAAAGGATTAGAATATGTAGTACTAATGATGTTTAAGCAAGGCAGACAATATGGGATTCCAACTAGATGGGCATCACCAAAGACGCAAGCGCTGTGAGAATATGAACATTTATTTTAGCATGGTTGTAAGTGCTTAAGGGAGGTATAAGAGGTTTTATGAGTATTTAAGTGAAATAGTATATATATATATATATATATATATATATATATTTGATTTTTGGTTATTGAAGTGTAGGAGTTTAAGTTGTATAATATAAAAAAAATGAAAGGAAGAAGAAGAAGAAGAGGAGGATGAGTAGGAAGGAATAAAACAAGAATAAGGCTTTAATGATAATCATGAGAATATGGAACATTTTGAAGAAATTTTGGAAAAAAATTAGAAAATCGTTGATGAACTAGTGAGGATATATGGTCCTTTAAGCAAGCATACCTCCATAGACCAAAATGATAGTCAAAGTAGGAGACCATTCTCAAAAATGTTCCATGTAATTCTGCAACAAAAGCAACCATGGGAGGTGAAGGAAGGACAAAGAAGAGGAGCTAAGATCTTCGCACTTGGCTCTAAATTGCAACAAACAAAATCAATCATATACCTTAATAATTTGGAGGAACTAAACACATGATTGTCTAAGGTGGGACAACGAGAATGGAAGAAACTCAGTTGGGATCACAAGCCATCCATGCTTGAATTAATACAACCTAAACTTCGATAACATCCCGAGGAATAAGTCAGGCTCATAGTTGCTTCTAGTCTAAGCAGGGTCATAGCTCTAACAACACGATTGCTGCCCTAGAATAATGGTCTCATGACAGATATATTGCAACTGATAGTAGAAGCCATTTAAGGGTTGAATAGCATCGTGCTTCCTGCCTTTGAGAAGTGGTGCAAAATTTTAAAACTCATGGTAGTGTTTAGCTTTGGGACCGTTATGCTGAATTTGGAATATGATGAATTAATCTTTTAGTTACTACAAAACTTTTACACCAACATTACATCATATCATCTAGACTATGTTAAAACAAGCATGCAAAATATTGTGTCTCTATTCTTATAAGGAAATGTTGACATTTGTAAGATATTAAGATCCAAATTTTTGACCATTTGGAGCAAGGAACCACTTGTATCACTAGCTATCTATGATCTAGTTGAGAAGTCAGTGAGGCAAAATATAAAGTTTCTCATAATGGTGCTGATGAGGAAGGAATTGAAAAGTATTGATAGAGGAAGCAAGAACAAAATCTGCAGCAAGAATGAACTAAGGAGGAGAGGACTATGCTTTATCTGCAAGGGACCTTGGGCACTTAACCATTCATGTGTAGGTGATAAGGAGGAAACAAGGGTAGAAAACTCAGAGACTTCTTCAGATCATGGAGATTCATCCATAGTTGGGTTTACCGATTTTTAGAAGATAACCTATGAAGGATTCAAGCAGTTAGGTACATACGGTGAGCAACAACACCATACTTTTGAGAGAAAATTGTAGGAAAAGCTGATGATAATCAGTCAACTGGACAAAGTACATGGCGAAAGGAAGGAATTAATTCCTCTTGATGATGTGTTACTTGAGCCTATAAATATCTCGGAGAACATCCATAAAGAGTATGGGAAAACAGGTGCAATACATCCATATTTGACAACCAAAGAGGACGGGAAACTTATTCTCATATGTGGAGAAGGCCACGAAGAAGACATTAAATAAGAATAAAATGAGGAACCAATAGTAATAAACCGAGATGATGATGAGTATGATCATGCAGAGCAGCATGAAAAATCTAGTATGCAGGATGAGCCATTTATGGAGGTCATGGGGCATCCAGTGCAAATAGATACATCAACGTTCAAAAGGGCACTAGAATTTCTAGAAGAGGACTTTTAGGAAGAGATCATGCATTTCAAGACAAATCTTATGTTCTTGATGCAAAGATTCTGGACAGTCCAAGACACTGTCTTACAGGAGAATATAAAAATTGAGGAGTTCACAGGGGTATCTGTCGAATCAATGACCAAGTTATCTAATGTTGAGGAATGAATCAAGTCCCTCACAAGGCAGCAAGAAGAGTACACTTGGGAGTTCCAGAGTAGCCCTCTTGAGGAGTACATAGATAAGGCTTGCAACACTATCAACCCACCTTTATACATTGGGAAGAACAGGGAAGATTTCTCCAAATGCATCATGTTGGGTGACCGATTGGAGAAAAATGAACTGAGAATTGAGCATCATCAACATAGTAGATTTGTAGATATTCATCCTTCTCGAGGCCTGGATTGGCGAGAGATTATGAGTTGGTACTCTATTAATGGGTTGACTCCTAGGAGGATACTCATAGCCAAGGGAATATTTCATCTTGAACCCTTTGGCACAGGCAGTGATGGAGGACTGATATGGTACCATAATCTGAAAGTCCCAGGACTTAGGTGGCATTGGGATCTATGAGAATCCATTAGGGCCACGATTGGTCTGAGATTTGTTTGGGATCCAGCTGAATATATTGAAAAAAGGATTGGTTGAAGGATTTTTTTTGGACTCAAGTATCGAAGGATCCATTCAGGATATTTTATAATGGAGGTATGGAATAGCAGATTAAGTTGTATAGGATCATGGTATCAATGCTTCTGTTGTGGATACTAGTGAATTGTTTGAGTGCAAGAAATCTTCGGGCATGAGGATTTGTAATATTCCCTTTCTTGATCTGGTCAAATGGACAGAATTCGTCAATGGTATTTACCCATGGTATTTTCCTTTGGTATTTTAGGGAAATTAATAAAATAAGGTCTCTAGAAAGTCCATCAAGCCTAAAAAATGGGGTAGAAGTAGGCATTGAGAATCATTTGGGTTTATATATCTTTTTTTTTTTTTTGGTGGAGAACTTGGTGTGGCGAGTTCTATCATTGATCCGGGGACGAAAACCTTGTAGTGAATTTGTCTGGTGGATCCATCTAGTGTCCACGATTGAGCTTCAGTGTCTTCTATCAATAGTTTAATGAGCAATCGTGCATGTTATTTGCAGGAGCTCCAGTCTTATTGTACGGGCATGATTTTTTGTTTTCAGTTAGTAATATAAATAAATTGTTGTAGTTCCAAATCCCATTGTATTAAGTGTTTTTATTGCAATTATTTTTAGTTAGAACACCTAAATGTGCCAAATCGGTTGATTATTTCGTTGTTCGGGATATTAGATAGGTGATTATGTTTGACTAAAGTTGAGGAGTGTTGACTATAAAACATAATTAAACATAGTCTAACATAGTTAACAACATTAGTAAATGTAGTTGAATAATTTTGTAATGTTGCAATGTGCCATTGGATAAATTTTAATGTAACATTGTGACAATGATTGTCACAATGCAACATTTGATATATTTATGTACCATTCCAACATCACAACATGTTTTATTATTAAAACCCTACTTTAAAACCCAATATTAATTCCCAATACTAAAATCCAATATTAAAGCCCGAATACTAAACCTAATATTATAATATGTTGATTGAGGATGACTATGAGGGAACAAGGTTAACTATTGCTAAAAATGGTAAACATAGGGTTGGGAAATTTTCAACATGGTAAATTATTTAACTAATGACTATCAAGGTTAACTTTGTTTGACTATGTTGACTAATGTAGTTGATTATGTTTGAATATTAATATTGATCTGTAATAATGATAGACAATTATGTTTGACCGAAGTCGAGGAGTGTTGACTATAAATCATAGTTAAACATAGTCGAAGATAGTCAAACACATTAGTAAATGTGATTGACTAATTTTGTAATGTCACAATTGTAAGTTGAATAAATTGCAATGATTAGGTTTAAAATATTTGGTTTTAATATTAGGTATTAGTATTAGGGTTTTAATATTAGTGTTTTCCTATTGGGTTTTAGTGTTGGTTTATAGTATTAATGTTTTAATATTAGGGATTTATTATAGAGTTTTAATAACAGGGTTAAAATACTTATATTTTATAATATTAGGTTTTAATATTAAGGTTTTAGTATTGGGTTTTAATATCAAGGTTTTAGTATAGGTTTTTACTATTAGGGTTTCAATATTGCATTTCAATATTTGGTTTTTAATTATGATTTTAATATTAGGGTTTTAATAATCAAACATGTTCTTATATGAGAATGATACATAAATTTATCCAACATCATATTGTGACAAACATTGTGACATTGTGAAAATCATTTTTACAGTGTTACAATACATATTATAATATGTTGACTCAGGATGACTATGAGTAATAGGGTAGGTCAAGTTTGATCATGGTCTAACTATATAAAAAATGATTATCAAGGTTGACTTTGTTTGACTAAGTTAACTACTGTGGTGGACTATGTTTGACTTTAATATTAATCAATAAAATGATAGGAAATTATGTTTGATCGAAGTTGAGGAGTGTTGATTGTCATCTTAGTCTTGATGACGAACCACATTATGTGGTTTGAAATAAATCGACCTAAACTATCTATCTGATCTTTTCCATAAAAGCTATTTATAAATAGTTAAACATAGTCGAACATTGTCAAGAATAGTAGTAAATATGATTGACTAATTTTGTAATGTCACAATGAAAGGTTGGATAAATTGCGATTTAATGTAGCATTGTGCCATTAATTGTCACATTGTGAGAATGTTTGTCACAATGCAACTTTGGATAGATTTATGTACCATTCTCACATCACGATATGTTTGATTAATAAAATCCCAATACTATAATATTAATATTAAAATCCAATATTAAAACCATAATATTAAAATTCATATTAATACTAGCACAATACTAAAGCCCTAATATTAAAACCAAATATTAGGTTTATGTAATATTATAAAACCTAATTTTTATCACTAATCCCTAAACCCTGAATCTAACATTATAAAACCTAATATTTTAAATATAAAATTAAAACCTAATATTATAAACCTATATAGGAGTAAAATTTCTCCTATGGGTGTCACCCTTAGGTGGTGGGTAACAAATCCAATAAACCCTAATATTAAAATGTTGGAATTATAAATCTAATAATATAAATCTATTATTATTAAAACTTATATTTTAAACCCTAATATTAGATATTGGAATTATAAACCTATTATTATTACACTTAATATTATTAAATCTAAACCTAATATTATTAAAAATATTTTCATCATATCTTAATGTAGCTTACCATTTTCAACTACCCTTAATGTGATTGGCCATCTTGAAATTCAAAAGTTAATGGAGATGTAAAAACAATATAGGGGAGGAGAATATTCCTCATCCCTACATATTTCTCACAGTTTTGGATTGTTTGTCAAAATTTGGCTATGGTTGATGATAGTTTTCTATGATATCTTATGGTTCTCTATGTTGATAATGAATAGCAATGGTTCACCAAGTTTTAAGATAGTGTCCTATGTCGACCATGTTTGACCATATTAATCAATATTAGTCATATCGAACATATGTTGACCATATTTATTATATTGATATTATATTAATTATTTCAATTGTTTTAAATGATGAAATAATTCTATATATCTTAATACTATAAACTCTAATATAAAAACTAAATATCATAAATTCTAATATACAATTTAATATTAAAACCTAATATAAAATAATAATATTATAAACAAAATATTATAAACCCTAATTTAAACTTATTATTATTATAATTAATATTATTAAAGCTAAACCTAATATTATTAAACATATTTTCGAATGTATTTCAAGAGACCATATTGCGATGGGGCATCTTGAAATGCAAAAGGTAATGGTGATGTCCAAACAATATAGGGGAGGGAAATATTCCAATATCCTAGAGTTTTGATTTGTTTTTCCTAAAATGTTCCAATGACTGCTCAAAGATATCCAAATGTGTTACACAAACAATTATATATATTAATAATTTAATAAAATTATTGTATATAATTTAATAAAATTATTCACAATATTCGTATTCTAATTTAACATATGTTAAAAAATATTTATTAACTATATAATTTAAAACCATACAAATCCTGAAACAACTATTCTAATTTAACCAAGGTTCCTCCATCCATAGCTTGACCACGCAACCCTAGTATAGTGTCAAATCTACATAAATACACAAATATAAATATAATGTCACAATATAGTGTCAAAAGAATGACCCTACAGGGCCATAAATACAATAAGTATAGTCAACTCTAATGTAAGGACAGTAGCTGCTTGACTAAACAACCCTCACAAGAAACAAACAAACACTTAATTGAGCAATTTTGTAGAATCGTAAAAAGTAGGTCATCTTCTGCCTTGTGAAATTTAAGTTTAATTCACCATACGGTAACATAATTGCTTAACTGCAAAACTAAAACTACAGTGTAAGTAAAACCTTGAACTTACTTACAACTTGAACTTGAATGGGGATATAATTTGAGTGCAGCTTTGAGCATTGAAACAAAATATAATGTCATCATTGAAATTAAGAGGAATTATGAGGATTACCTTGATACTGTGTTTCTAACTTTGTTGTTCACTCATTTCCACGGATCCATCTTCACTGTTTTCATGTCTCACCTTTTGGTTGTTTTGCAATGCATAATTATATTCTTTTTATACAATAGTGTAATGACAATATTGGATAATTATATTCTTTTTATACAACAATGTAATGACAGTATTGGAGTCATTTTCATTTAATATAACAAGAAGATTTCATGCCAACATTTGATAGGCTCCTCATATTTACTAATTCATATGATGTGGTTTTATGATGAGGTGAGGAGGTTTGTCCCTACAAGTTATATGGTCCAATCCCGTACAAAATTATATACGATTAAAAAGTTCTCAAGGCACAATTTATTCAATAAAAAAACAACCTCATATTTAGCAAGTTGGAGAAGATAAATTGCCCTTCCCAATTAGTATAAGAGATCATTAGTCTAATAGAGGAAGTGTTTATGGGGCCGCACTCTGGTTCTAATAGCTTCAAGTGAGAATTAATACAATGACCAATGAAGCATGGAGAGAGAATTATTTAATCTTTGGATTCTTATCTCAAGTATCATAGTATTATATTACAATTGTACAGTATGTAAACTAAGCTTATGGATTGATCACTAATCTAGAGCAGCAGTTTTATAGCACTCGAAAAGTCACTTTGCAATAGGGATTATACCATGTGAATCGTATGAGAAAAACCTATTTAACTGCATCAACTGTATGACATCAAAATTACTAAATTTCAGTCTGTTGCAATTATATATGTGCGGACACGTTACAGGTTTGTCCTGTCCAGAAGAAGCATTTTCAACGTTGATATCCACCACAATAGTTGCATGCACCAGTCAAGAATAAAATATACACATTACTGCAACTGGAAAATTGTTTAATATACTTGGAACCCTAGAAAAAGATACAATATAGGCATTAGTAAAGCCAGACAAGAACTAAAACATGCAAAATTCCTCCAAAAGTTATTTGTAATTTTAAAATAAAAGCATCACTGCTTCATTTTGAAATAAAGAACATGGATTACACTACCTATCACAATACCAATTACATGATCACTATCACTATTCATAAGCAATATGACTTGCTAAATGAAAACATAAAACACAAACAAATAGATTCCAAAAACACAGCTAAACGCAGTTGCAACTGCAATATTACACCAACAAATTTTCCGAGTGGGATGATCTGCCTCCGGCTAAGCATCTGTGTTTATACAAAAACTCTTTTCGGTTACATTAATTAGATATTGGTTTGTGAGGCCGTGTTGCCCCTTCAAGTCTGAGCAGGTTATGGTGGTGATGGTGAGGCTATGGTGACTCTTCGATGTTTTATGAAGTAAGGTGGTGGATAATGGTGACCTACGGAAACTAAAGAGCGAACCATGGCTGTGCGGTGACAGTGGAATATTGTGTGTTTGAAATAATTAATATTACATTATCCCCTTAATTATTTCACCAAAAAGAAAAAAGAAAAAAAAATGTTTGCTATTACATCAAAATGTAGTTACATCAAATATATTCTTATGTTTTCTCTGCAAGTTTCAAACAATTTTTTTCTTAAGGGTTTTGTAAATAATTAATATTACATTATCTCTCTTAATTATTTCATCAAAAAGAAAAAGAAAAAAGAGAAAAGGTTTGCTATTACATCTCAAAATGTCGTTACGTCAAACATACTTTTATGTTTTCCGTGCAAGTTTCAAACAATTCTTTTCCCAAGGGTTTTGTAAATATGTCTCTAAACATATTTTCTGATTTGCAAAACTCCATACCTATTTCATTCTTTCTTACTAATTCTCTAATCAAATGATACTTCGTAACAATATGTTTACTCTTCTTATGGATAATGCGATAGCAGATTTGTTATCACATAAAATTTGAGTTGGTTCTTTCTGTTCATGCAACAACTTAGTAAAAAAATTTCTCATCCACACAGTTTGACATGTTGTTGTTGTCACTGCAACATACTCTGTTTCAACTAATGATAGAGTCACAATGACTTGCTTCACTGATGCTGATGAAACCGCACCTGAACCAAAACTAAACACATACCGAGACGATCTCTTCGTGTCATCAATAATACCTACAAATTCACTATCTATATATCCAGTTAGTTTAAAATTTGAATTAGATGTATACAGAATACCATAGTTTCTTGTTCGAGCAACATACCTTAAAATATTTTTTCCGACTAGCCAATGGGTACTCTTCGGAGACTCCATGAATCTGGAAATTAAACTTACAAAAAAAATTATATCAGGCCTTGTTGCAGTCAAATACACAAGACTTAAAACTAATTTCTTATACAAGGTTGGATCAGTATCTGAACCTTGATCATTCTTACTGAGATTTGTAGCAATTCTAATTGGGGTTACAACTGGCTTACGGTTTTACATCGTGAAACTTTTCAATATATCCTTTGCATACATAGATTGACAAATGAAAATACCATCTTCAGATTGAGTTACTTTAATACCAAGAAAAAGTTTCATTAGGCCTAAATCAATCATACTGAATTTTGTTTTCATGCTTGTCTTAAAATTATCTATTGAGAGATCTCCAGTGAAAATAAAGTCATCAAAATACAGGCACATAATAAAATTTTTACCTTCCTCCTTTACTTTTGTATATAAATTTGGCTCGCTTGGACTCCTGATAAATCCATTGTTAATCATATATTCATCAATTCTACTATACCATACTCGGGGTGCTTGCTTCTTTCCATATAATGTTTTCTTTAATTTGTGAACTTTATCTTTTTTACCATCAATTTCATATTGAGGAGGTTGTTTCACATAAACCTCTTCTTCCAAGAAATTATTTAAAAATGTGGACTTAACATCCATCTGATATATTTTCCATTTATTTTGTGCAACAATAGCTAATACCATTCTTATTGTGTCAAGTATAGCTACAGGTGAAAAAGTTTCACTATAATCAATACCAGGTTGTTGACTAAACCCCTGAGCTACAAGTCTTGGTTATGCTTTTCAATTTCACCTTCAACATTCATTTTAGTTTTGTAAATCCATTTAAAACATATAGTGTTTTTACCTTCAAGAAAATATATGAGTTCCCAAGTATTATTTCTTTCTATAGCATCAATTTCTTCATCCATAACTTTTATCCAAATTGTTTCTTTCACAGCTTCATCAAAGTTTACTAGAGCATATGAAAGTAATGCAAAATTCGAAACTTGATCTGTTTCATCATTCTTCTCATACAATTATTTTAAACTTCTATTTTTCTGACCTTTAATTATATTCTTTAATGTAGCCATCGTAGGATTATATGTATTACTCACCTCTGACCCTGTTCTTTGTTTTCCACCATAACCTGATGGTTCATCATGTTCTTGATTTCTTGGTGTTCTAAATTGCAATTGAATTACTCTTGGCGATTGGCTTCTTGAAGTGCTTGCAATAGGTGTATATGGAATTGACTTTCCACCTTGTACTTCTTGCTCACCTTCATTACCATCTCCATTGAGATAATACAGCTCCCTCTCCAACAAATTTATCTATGCTTCCATCTCAAGCTTCTTCTTCCTTTAATTCAAAATATCTACTGATAATATATTTCTTGGTGATGGGATTATAGAGTCTATATGCTTTAGATTCTTCATTATATCCAGTAAAGATACATTTATCACTTCTATAATCTAAATTATTTCTCAATTCTTTAGGAACATGTGCATAAGAAAAGCAACAAAAAATTCTTAAATGAGATATATGACAACTCTTACAATTCTAGGCTTCTTCGAGAACTCAGTCCTTCAAGCTCTTAGACAAACTTTTGTTAAGGATATAAACAAAAAAAGCAACTTCTTCTCCCCAATATCCATTTCGTATATGCTTTTCCTTCAACATAATTCAAACCATATCCATAACAGTTCAATTTTTTCCTTTCAACTATTCCATTTTGTTGTGGAGTAAAATGTGCATTAAACTCCCTGTTGATTCCATGTGATTGAAAAAACTCAATGAAATTTGTTAGCATATATACACCACCTCTATATAATCTCAAAAATTTAATATGCCTTCCACTTTCCTTTTCAACCATAGCTTTAAAGATTTTAAATACAGAAAATTCTTCAGATTTCTGTTCCAGAAGATAAAAGCATGTTTTTTCGACTATAGTCATTAATAAAATTTAAAAATTAAACATTACTAGCCAAAGAAGGTGTTTGCATTGGTCCACACAAATCTGTGTGAACACTCTCCATTAGAGCTTTCGCCCTATATGAAACTCCATATACAAATTTATTTCTATGATGCTTTGCGGGAATACAAATTTGACACAAGCTTGTTGGCTATTGGATATTGGGTGACCCTTTCACCATCGGTTTCTTCTATAACAAATCTAGACCACCAAAATATAAATGACCATATCTTAAATTCCATAACCACAATTCATCAAAATTCTTAGTTTTATAAGAATTCAAGGAGGGAGACAATTCATTTCTCATTATAAGAAGAAACATCCTATTATTTATCATTTCTACTCTTGCTATCAATTGCTTTCTTGGATATTTTTCAATGATAGTATACACATTATTCTCGAAGAACATTTTATACTTTTTCTCTATGAGTTGTCTAGTGCTCAACAAATTGCATCTTAATATAGGTACATAATACACATCATCAATTGTTTTTCTCTCACCATTTCTAGTATAAACACCAATCATTCCTTTACCTTTAACACATACCTTATTATCATTACCCAACTTGACTTCAGACTAAATACTCGTGTCTAGATTGGAAAACAAATCTTTGTTTCCTGTCATGTGATTGTTGCAGCTACTATCTAAAAACAAAATATTATCTGAAATTTTTTTAGTTACATTACAATTAAAAAACAATGACCTATTATTATATTCAAATTCTTCTAATATGTGTGCATATTTCTTACCAACATCTACATGCCTCTTCAAACACCTAATATAAAAATGGCCATATATTTTGAAATAATAACATTGAACTTTAGACATATCATACCTTTGATTTTCTTGATTCCATGTTCTATTGTTACTCTCCCTTGAATTAGGAGGACGTTGTTGAGATTTCTCTTCATGCTCATAATTATCTTGTGGACGTATTTGATCATCTATTATGCCGCCTCTTCCTCTATTACTCGATCTTCCTATACAGATTTCTCTATTAAATTGCCGCTGAGTCTTGAAGGCATCCTCCAACGTGTTATCATCATATCTTGACATCCTGGATTCATGTGCAATAAATGAACTAGTCAACTATTCAATCTGTATTTTACTTGTGTCCTCGAACTCTTCTATGGATACAACAACCGCTTCAGATTTATTTGGCAAACTTTGAAGGACTTTCTTGATCACTCTCTTGTTTGAGAGGTCTTCTCCATACTATCTCAATTTATTAACAACACTCATGACTTGATTCATAAAAGCATCCGCAGTTTCACTATATTTCATTTTCAGATTCTTGAAATCTCTCCTCAAATTTTGGAACTTGGCATTCTTTACTATCATTACACCCTCATAATAGGATTCAAGGGTGTCCCACGCCTTCTTCTAATATTGTGCATTTGATACTTTTGAAAGCATCAGGTCATCTAATCCTTGTTGAATAAGGCTAAGAGCTTTATTGTCTTTCTTTCTATTCTCTCTCAACAACATCCGTTCAACATTTGTAAGAGCCATTTTTGTTGCCTCATTAGTAGGCTCTGGATACCCATTAGTAAAAAATCCCCAAAGATCATGAGAACATAACAATGTTCTCATTATAACAAACCAGGAATCATAACTCTTTTCACTTAAAATAGGAATTGATTGAGTATTGGTATTTGAGGCCAATTTTCACAAATAATTGAAATCTACAAATGAAGCAATTTTTCACTTCATTAGTGTCTCCTTAAAAAAAAAAACACTCTATGAACCTTTACAATCTCCAACCTTAAAAAAATTCAATAATCCTTAAATAAACTTTTATAATCCGAACATGTACATAATTTTCAATTTAATAATAACTAACCCATAAGCATAATGCACATAAGAATAATCATAAGAAACCCATCTGCATAAGAATAATTATCAATAATGTTGACCTTTTTGTGGTATGATTTTTTATGAAGTGGAGAATGTCAATAGCATGTTGGAGATTAAACCCATTAATTCAAGGATAATCAAATGTTAATTGAACACTGCCAAGAATTAAGATTCACACTCACAGTGAAAATATCAACGGATTTAGAAATTAAGCCAACTGTTTACCATAACAGGTGACTGCATGCTTTAAGCAACTGCCATGATCTCATACCTCATATCGAACATGAACATAGTCTGTGGCGAAAAACCTTCAGCGAGTGGTTCTCTTTCACTAGTAGACAGTAAATGCAGTTCTTAGAGAAATTTACAAACTCCCTCAATCCAATTTACTACACACTTTATTAGACTCTATTTGACCAAAAACTCTATAACTCCATTAGACTAGACACAAAAATGGATTCTCACACAAGAAATTCTCTTTGGCTCACTAACTGGCTCTGATACCACATGAAAACATAAAACACATACAAACACATTCCAGATACACAGCTACCGCTGCAATATTACACCAACAAGTTTTCCAAGAGGGATGATCCGCCTTCGACTAAGTATATGTATTTATACAAAAACCCTTGCCGGTTACAGTAATTAAAATATTTTTTTGTGAGGTGGTGTTCCCCCTTCAAGTTTGAGTAGGTTATGGAGGTGACAATGAGGTGGTGGTGACTATTCGATGTTTAATGAGTTAAGGGGGTGGGCGATGGTGACCTCCAGAAAATAAAGAGTCATGGCGGTGCGATGAAAGTGGAAGATGGCGTGTGTTTGAAATAATTAATCTTACACGAAATACATTCAAGAATCACTACCTCTCTGTAACGAGAGATCCCAATGGGTGAATCATATTAAAGTGGCCCTCTGCGAGCACAGAAGCCCAAACCCTCACCATTATTTCTCTCGGCTTCCAAGTCTATTTAAGCCTTCTGATTTTCCATCTCTTGTAGCTCTTATGTGCCGCAATTAGGCGTGACCGTTGCAATGGACCTTGCTACCTAAGAGAAAAAATGAGAGAGCACTGATCATATTAAAATAATAATTATTATTTAAACCCTAACAAAATCAAATGATTTTCAAACCACAGAAGCTCCAGAGATTCAAATATCTAATCCCATATCTTCTTGGAGTAGAGGTAGCCAGAATAGGGACTATGAAAATCTACCCATTTTCATCAAAGAATCAGGTAGAAAGTGGTTGTAGCATAGTTTCCAAAATTGTGAGTCCAATTAAATTAAAAATAAATAAATATTGAAAACTTAAAACTTAGGTAGGTAGAAAGTTGCTAAAGCCTAGTTTTCAAAATCGTCACTCCAATTAAATTGAAACTAAATTAAAAGTAAAGATTGAAAAATTAATAACCAATGAATGCCCCATCTGTAATTAACAACTCAGAGAGAGCCATGATTCATGGAAGGAAAAGGCCATTCCAATGAAAATTGAAAAATTAATAGCCAATGAACATGGCATCTGTAATTAGCAACTAAGAGAGAGGCACGGTTCAAGGAAGGAAAAGGTCACTCCAATGAAAATTAATAAATTAGTAAATGTATCACATGTAAAGTTTATAAATCCAAAAATATTTGAAATGCAAAAACGGTTTGGAAATCTTTCATTTCTTCAGTCAATCATTTATATCACTGAAAATATTCTCAAATTATAAAATCTAAATCATTCAACATTTTTTATAATTTAAAATTTAAATAATTGAAATTCATGAAGGCCTCAGACTTAATTATATAAAGTATGATTTCTAAAAATATAATAATGATTTTCCCCTGCACTCAAATTTTGAGAGCTACGTCCATTCAGAGAGAAAATGGTGCATCCTCTTCCGAAGAAAGTGATCCCTACTCTACAAACTTTATCAACGGCTTTGGTGCGCCAATATGGTTTGGCTTATTTTTTTCAACTGAAGAAAGTGTGTTGGGAGCAGCTCTCAAGTATATATAATGTTGTTTAGGATTGGATAACAAAAACTATGTAAACCAAAAACCACATCCTCCTGGACTATATCTTTAACTGACTTGTAGCTCCGCAAAAAATTTCTCTATGGCTCAAACTATGTTTTGTTTTCTGCTCTCTTCTTTTTTCCACCTATATGGAGGCCTCATGTCTCATGCGACGAGAGATTCAACATGATTTAGTTATTTAAGTGCTTCAACAATGGTGGAGACTTCTTGCTCACGTGCTTTATGTTAAAAATTGAAAACTAAAAAGAAGTGGAGGAGAGGATTGATCTTCTCAATATTATGAATAAGTTAAATAAGATTACATTGGGAACATCAACAATAAATGATTGCAGTGAGACTGTACTAAAACTGGACTAACTAAAATTGAACTGGGACACTTGGATCAACGGTTTTGAAACCTAGCACGTGGTTGGAATTGGATTCTCCAACACTCCCCCTTAATTACAACCACATAAAAAAATTCAATTAAGATGCATGTTGGTTTATGTCTCAGCTAGGCTTACGATTGACTTCAACATGTTTTAATTTTATTCTTCTCTTCTTCCAGATCTTCTAGCCTCTAAATTGTTTCAAATTTTTCTCTTTGTTGTAACCTTCGAACCTCAGTTTCTTCATTTGCTGGTGCATGTCTTCTATTGTTCCAGGATGTCTAAGCATGTCTTTGACTTCTTCAAGAAATGACTTTTATGTGGGATGATGCCACATATTATCTTATGTAGTGCATTTTTGATCATCAATCTACTGCAACATAAGATGATAATAAAATTTTATCTCTTCAAAACTCCAATACCTGAAAATCTCATTGATGTGGTTATCATGCATGTTGTCTTCAAAATTCATATCTATAGCTTCTTTGTAGACCTCATCTAGACATGGTGTTGCAAGCCATGTTTCAAGGAATTTTAACTCTTCTTCATAATCGTTCTGTTTACCTACACATTGGAAATCAATGGTAAGTGTAAAAAAATCTCCAAAACCACATTGGTTTTCTTCCTTCTGCTCTGCAATGGGATATTTCTCTTGTTCCGCCTCCTTCTCTGCATCTACCTCTGTTTCTATTTTCTCTTTGTGGGCTTCTTTCTTTGCATCTTCCTTTATCTATGTTTTTGTCTCTGTCTCTTTCTCTATCTTTGTCTCTTCTTCACTAACCTGTGCCGCTGCAAACAGGTTGTCTTCCACTCGGTTTGCAAACTCAAGTGGGATTATCTCACCAAATAGCATCATGTTAATATGATGTTTTTGTTGCATAATCTGCAACCAATCAACATTAGCCAAAAATTCTTTATCAAAGTTTACATCAATAATATTAATCACTTGATTTATCATAGCAATTTTAGTCTCATCAGCATGCTCTGTTGTTGGATTAACCAAATCGTCATCTACAAACTCCGTTGTTGGAATAATCAAATTTTCATCCACTTGTATCTGTGCAGAGAGGTGTTCGCAAGCATCTACATGCTCCTTCTCTCTTTCTTCTGCAAATTCTTCACAGACATCGTCCACTTGTGTTTGAACATAGTGGGATTCAACAAACCTTTCATGTCATTATAGATCTTCTGCTATAGATCAACCTTTATCTTCAACTTCAATGCTCCCCCATACACCAAAACACTTCTCAAGGGTATCAGAGGTTTCCTTTATTTTCTTCGCATCTAAAATCAGGGAAAGAATGTTGTCATCTAGAGATTCTTTTATGCATGTCAATGGAAATGCGTCCTTTTGCCTTTTCACTTCCAAAGATTTTTCTTATGCATGTCAATGCAAAGGCATCATTTTTCCTCTTCACTTCCAACTCTTTCAAATAAGCTTTATACATCTCTAACTGCTTCTTTGAATTTGTTAGCTTCTTAGCTTTTCCCATTTGTTAAGTATTGGCTCACTATGACTCAACAAGGCAAACAAACTTCAAACATAGCAACTATGTTTCCATGGTGGTTTCTTTGTGACTTAACTTCCACAAAATAGACAAGAATACAAAGTTCTCTATAAAAACAACACTTGTACAAATCTGACAAACAATTAAAATAATGTCATTTTTTTTAATATTCTTTTTCAACCAAAAAAATGCATCACCCTTTTTCTCTATAACAAAATTGAATCAAACACCACCTCCTTGAAAAAAATATCTTTTATTTCATAACAATGAAAAAATTAAAAAATAAACATAACAAAACCTCATTTTCTTTTAAACCAGTGTTTTTAAAAAAATTCCCTCTTTTCTTCCACGAAGAAACTTAGGAACATGATGCCTCTACCTATTATATAACTCTTTTATTTTTTTTATTTTAATAAAAGAGAAGTCCCAAATATGAAACTTACAGTTATGAATTTTGGTGGCTCCTATTGCTTCGACAGCTATGCGAGAGATATAACGTAGCCACCCTTGCCTCTATCCCCGGCTGCTTGCAAGGAATGTTGACTAACGGGATGTTTTGCACGTGGACATTTAGAGTGCTCCGCGGTGTTAATAACACATTGTACCCAAATAACATAGAGCGTTACCACAACCATTTTCTAGGGAAAAAAATCCGATTTTGACCTCATTTTTCTTCAATCCATTTCGGCCGCTCCTTCATTGCCTTAGCAGTAGCTGGCTTCTTTTTATCCTGCTGGAGCAGGCTTTTTTAATAACTTTTGTTTATCTCTCAAAGGATTGCACTTTTTAATATTAAGAATTAGTTAGATTAGATTGAGAACATCAACATTAAATGATTACACTGAGATTGTAGTAAAACTAGACCACTAAGTGACATTGGTAGAGTATTAATATTACGAATGAGTTAAATAAGATTGCATTGGGAATAGCAACATTAAATGACTTCTCAATATTACTAATCAATTAAATAAAATTACATTGGTAACATCAATATTAAATGCCTACATTTAAATTGTAGTAAAACTAGACTACTAAATGACATTGGTAGACTACTAATATTACGAATAAGTTAAATAAGATTACATTGTGAACATCAACATTAAATGACTTTTCAATATTACTAATCAATTAAATAAGATTACATTGATAATATCAACATTAAAAGACTATACTTAAATTATAGTAAAACTAGAAGACTAAATGACATTAGTAGACTACTAATATTATGAATTACTTAAATAAGATTACATTGGAAACATCAACGTTAAATGACTTCTCAATATTACTAATAAATTAAATAAAATTACATTATTAACATCAACATTAAATGACTACACTGAAATTAAAGTGTGAAAAAATCAGTTAAACAATTTTGACAGCAAACAAAAAGAAGTAGAATTAGATTCTCCAGTACTTTCACAACAACATGGCTTATAACTTTGACGGTCATTTAATTCCTTTCCTTTCTCCATATGAAACTTCAAGAATTGTGGGTTTGCTGCGCGAATCTCTTATTCGGTGACCTTGGGCATATATTGACAGCGGACGCTGCTCCTTGATTTGATAGCATGCCCACAGCTTCACACTTTACGGTTAAGCTATGGCTCTTTTGTGTCTCTACACGGTTGAAGGTAGGATTGAGCTCCAATTCTCCCTTGACGACATCGCGTTGATGAGTGGAATATTAGTTGAAGTTAATGTCTATTTGGATAATTTTAAGTCATAATGTTGATGTGTGGAATATTCTTTTTTGCTGTGATTTAGTGGTAACTCACCACAATTTGTAATTTTCCCATCAAATTTCCTTCATATTTCTATTTATAACTAGTAGTTTGAATTTCTTATTTTTAAGGTTAATCAGTAATTTTCCATTGAGATAAATAAATAGATTTATAATTCTAAAATTAATAAATTATATCATTCAAACTTATCTCTACCCATAATAAAATTGACGTGTCAAAAAACCCAAAACTTATTTGACTCCGCATTGTTATTCAATTTAATTCCACACTCCGCCTTGCATCAGTTCATTGAATGTTGTTAAGTGATTGTTACTAGAGACTGTGACTGAAACAATATTGAACATTCAATGTGGTTCCTTCTGTCAATTGTTATTTGAATTAAATTTCAGGCTCTTCGTTGGAGCCGTCCGTTGAAAATTAAAAGTGTGTGGTGATCTGGACTAAAGACATGTGACATCCTATCTACCCAGACTTATTACGATTAAATTTGATCCATACGATACTTATAAGCTCTACCAGGCCAAAGTTATTCCGGTTAATTTTGAGATATCTGATGGTTGTTCAACGAGACGAGTCCCTGCTCTTCTGATAACAATAATAGCTCGTATATTAATAAATATAAAAAGATCTTCATAACCAGCAAAAAAGATTCTTAAAAAGACTAAGATCCAATCGAATCCGGGCAGTTCGAGTTCAAGGTCCAATCGAGATAGTTTATAGAAGGTTATAACTGTGTTATGGGTTTATTCATTGTTTGAGCTGTTTGAATGGTAAGTTTCTTCTTCGAATTTAAATGGCGTGAACATTGTGTTAACTATTCAACACGCAACCTGGCTCGTGAAACCTGGTTGGAAATTGATAGATAACCGTTTAGAAGATTATAACTTCTATCTATATCTAAAATTTAATATAATTGCGTTTTGACATGATATTTTTTCAGTGTTTCATTCCATGTGGAATTCCTCCATGTTCAAAGTGGAATAAAAGCAATGATCTATAATTAAAAAAAATATAGGAAAATGTTTAAATTAAATATTTTAAATTAAAAAACCAATGATGTTTAATAATAATAATAAAATTAATATATATATATATATATATATATATATAGAAAAGAATGTTAAAATAAAATGTTTCATATTATATAAAGTTATTGAAGAAAACAAGTTTTAATGGTAAAATGTTTGAAGCCGTTTTTTTTTTTTTTTTCCTCAATCTACAAAGATATTTTGAAGTTACAATTTAAGGTATATATTGTATATGGCATTGGAAAATACAATTTAAGCAATAAAAAATTACACATTGTATGTTATAGTTTAAAAGAAGTTTGCACTTGAAGAATGGTTAAAATGTTTGAACGGTCTCAGTATCTTACAATTTGACCCTTGTTTAAATATGTATGTTTTTTTTAGTGTCAATTCATAAAGATGTTATGGTCTTACAAGTTTAAGTTATGTATTTGTTAGGATATTCCGACACATAGGAAATAGTTTAAAATAATTTAGACTAGTGTAGAGTTAGGTAAAGTGTATTTCTTTACTATGTACATTTGTAACTTATAATCCAATGGTCACGATTTTGTAGTGATCTGACGGTTCACTTTCTCCTCGGTATTAACGACACTTGATCCGTGGCTTAACATCCGATTGGTCCATGATCTCAATTTAAAGAGCATGGAAGGTCATTTGCTCGGTAGCCGTTTATGAGAGAAACATATGTAATCTTTCTTTTATATTAATAAATTGCTTGAAGTGGCCGCGTTGGCTCAGGGTGTGGACCATTTCCCTCTTCAAGGATTTTAACCACGTGATAATACCGATGTACTGATTTGTGATCTGTTTGTGAGAGGTGACCTTTGGTTTTTAATCTAAGGAAATTATCTTGTAAATTCCTACATGGCATCAGAGTTGTTTTGAGGGCCACATCCGTTGTTGATCCAAATCCGAAGTTGGTTTGACTACATGCGACTATCGTTTTCTAGATCTACTATTTCTGAACATTTTCGAGCCTCGAGAACTGCTCTGTTTTGTCCGGAGTGTTTGTTACAGTAAGGAATGTCTTTTTTTTCATGCAAAAAGGTTTCCGATTGCCCAAGTTATGTGAGTTTAGATCTGCAGGTATAAAGTATGTGTTTTGCAGTTATATTTGTTAATAGTTCTGCTTATTTCGGTTCTATCTATTTATTTTGGTTTTTAGGTTTTATTTATTTGCCGAATCTATACCCTCTTATCTGTGTATGCTCTTTGCTTTGCGCTGTGTGCAATCTCGGCAAATCAGAAACAGGGAGAAGGATTTTTTTTTTTTTTGCTACGTATGCTCATTCCTCACGTCTTTGTGCGATCTCGGGAAATTAGGAATAGTGAAATAATAGATAGTTGCTGGTAAGGCTAATCGAAAATCTAACATTCTTCTCTAAGGCCTGCATTTCATTTTTTTTTTTTTTTATCAGATTTTTGTGTTTTTTGTGCACGAAAAAGCACGCACACCGAAGACTAAAAAAAAAAAAAACCCTTCCTCCTTTCAAACAATTACGGAATCCTTTTATTATCTAACTTGGTGAGAAGTTAGTTTATGAGAATAGAGTTCTTAGGTTCAAGTCTCTTTCTCAAGCTTCTTTTATAAAAAAAAATTATTAAACAAGTAGGTTTTTTTTTTAAGTTGAAAGAAATGTAACGTTGTCAATGTGTCACATTGTCTGGGATGTTCACCGAAAAGAAAATAACGACCAATAGCATTAATGAGGACACCCTGTAATTTTCAATGGGTGCATATTTCAGGAGAAAAATGTGGGTACTCATTTTCAGGCTATCTTTTATTTCAAACTTTATATTTCATTTGGATTATAAATAACCCAGTATGGACTCATGGAATTATGGTAACTTTTGTTAACTAGATTGTTTTTTAGTGGAAATTTTGGTAAGATTTTAAAAAAATTGGTAAGGATTTTTGTAAATTTAGGTTATAATTATCAAACTTTAATATTTTGGGTGCTTTAGAAGTTTTTGATGGTGCTGAATTTATTTTCATCATTAAAATCATGATTCAAACACACTATTACTATAAGATTTTTAAAAAAAATTTGCCCAGATTTTAGCCAATTTTGACCATCAAAACAATTCTTCCATCTCATTAGACAACTCCCTTTCTATAACCATCCAATTATAGATAAGCTATGAGAACACGTGGAATTACGCTATTCGTTTATATAGGTTGGGTAAATGAATCTTAATTTCCACATTCAGTTGATTTAGTGTAATTTTAGCCGCTCTCTCATTACGGGGAACGTTCTGATGATGACTTTATGATTCAATGCCGTGTGGGTCACTCCAACTCTAGTACCTTTGCCTGATAATTGCCCACCTCTCATTAAAAAAAATGCCTCATCGCATCCTCGACTGCTATCAGGTTCATAATCTTCTCTCCTTGGCATGCGATTCCTCTGTTTGTAGATATGATAAAAAAGAAGTTCAAGGTTATAATCAGTTTTTTCATAAAATCAGCATTGCCCAGTCCCGCTGTTAGCATTCAGGATTAGTTTTAATTGTCATCCTAACGATTCCTGTCATTTCATCTCATCCTCTCCCAATGGAATTGTATGTTCCTGGCCTTCCCTCCATCCCGATACAACTCGTCTTCCTTATTGTTACTGCCTGCTGTGCCTCTCTATTCCCCTACTCCGTATGCTGGGACGCGCTATATGAGTATTGCGAACAAAATAATACATGTGGTAACGTAACTTTTGAGTATCCTTTCGGTGTAGGAAACTATGGATGCGGTGACCCTCGCTTTCAGATCGATTGTGTGGAGAACTCAAATCCAGTAATTCAGATTAATGACCAGAATTACACAATACTGCAGTCTAACCAAAATAACTCCTTCGTGATAGTCAAGGGCCAGGACTGCCAATTTTCAGATGTATTGCAAGCCTCCGAACTTGCAGGCTCTGCATTCAACATTACAAGTAGATACAACGGGAATCTAACCGTGTACAAGTGTGCCACATCTCCTGTGGATGCAATAGGGGAGCTCAGGAAATGTAATGATACTTTCTATTACACTTTGCACGACATTGGGTATCTGTTGCTGCCATGTGTTGTGGAGCAAGTCACTGAAGGAATAACGGAATTGCTTTATAGTGATACAGAGAGAAAAAAAAGTTGTACATCATGTCGAGAAAGTGCAGGGATATGTGGTTACAATGTTTCGGTTTCAGATGGGGTTGCGCCGTTCCTCTGCTATTGCATGGATGGAAGCAATAGTACCGGCAATTGCTCTGGCAAAGGTATTCTTTCATTCATATTTATGTCAAGCAGCCTATTTTGGCTAAGCAGCCTTGTCAATAAGCTAATTGCCCTTCATATTTGTGAATCAGGAAAGAAGGCTACGAATGGCGTTGCAATAGGTAAAGATACTCTCTCTCACAAGTGTTTTCGTTGATCTGTTAATGGGTATAGCTAGGTTTACTGATTACAAAAACCATTTTAACAGCTGCAGGTGTTTCAGTTGGAGCGGCTGTATTCATGGCAGCAGGATTATTAGTGGGTATAAAGTTATATGGAAAGAGGACACAACCTGCTTCTCACTGCTCTGATTCGAAGGTGGAGGAATTCCTAAAAGAATATGCTGATCAAATGCCAACCAGATATTCGCTCTTACAAATCAAGAAGATCACAAACAACTTTGCAGAAAAATTGGGAGAAGGGGGTTTTGGAGTTGTGTATAAAGGAAAGCTTAGAAACGGCACTCTAGTGGCCGTTAAGCTTCTGGATAGACATCGGCACGGCGACAGTACCGGCTTCATGAACGAAGTGGCCACCATTGGGCGGCTCCATCACGTCAATTTGGTTCGTGTGTTGGGGTATTGCTTTGAAAGCTTTACAAGCGCACTGGTATATGAATTCATGGCTAATGGATCTCTCGAGAAGTTTATATTTGCGGGAAAGGAGAAAGGGAGAGTGTTACGGTGGGAAAATTTGTATTCAATAGCTTTGGGCGCTGCTCGTGGAATTGCTTATTTACACCAAGATTGCGATAAGCGCATCATACACTTCGACATCAAACCACACAATATATTGCTGGACGCCGACTTCACACCAAAAGTTTCTGATTTCGGTCTGGCTAAACTTTGTGGGAAGGGAGACGACCATATCTCAATGACTGCAGCCAGAGGGACGCCTGGATATGTTGCCCCAGAGTTGTGTGACAGCGCTCTGGGACCTGTTACAGACAAATCAGATGTCTATAGTTTTGGGATGCTTTTGTTAGAGATTGTCGGGCAAAGAAAGAACTTCGATTGGAAGGTGAGCCATTCCAGCCAGTTTTACTTTCCGGAATGGGCCTTCAAGGTGCTTGAGAGAGGGGAGTTGGGAATGAGATTGAGAGGAGGAGAAGTGGAAGCAGAAGACGAGGAGAAGACAAGAAGAATGACTAAAGTGGGATTATGGTGCATTCAGTACAACTACAAAGATCGCCCAGGTATGAGCAGGGTTGTTCAAATGCTACAAGGAAATGGAGACGACGTCGCCAATCCTCCCTTGCCCTCCAATTCCTCCTCCGCTGCACCTGAACAACCTTTATTGTCTTCTGCAGAAGAATCTTCTTCAATTGAAATTAGATTGTAGATTTCCGGGTTACAGATTGGGTTATTTAATCCAGTCTTGGTTGACATCCAGAGAAATTTCATTCATGCAGACGTAAGTAGGTAACTCAGATTGGGTTATTTAATAGTGTTTGTTGAAATTCAGAGAATTTTTTTGGTTCAGGTTTAGGCAGGTAATTAGGTCTTTGTTGTTACTAATACTCTTTATACAAGTAACCTGTATCGTCAATGTATACTGTCAATACTGGTGGAAGCCATGCTTAAATTGGCTAATTAAATTTCCCAAAAAAATGGTTTCTTTATGTTAAATTTTATCTTTCTCCATGGTTATGGTCTATTTGATAATAGATTATAATTTTTAGAAAAAAATGGTTAAAATATATTTTTCATTGAGTTATTTAGTGAATAATTATTTTTAAAATTGAAAGTTAAATTTGACTTAATTATTGTTTTAAAAATAAGAAATAAAAAAATTGGTTTAAAGTGGCTTATTAAATTGCTCAAAAAATTAGTTTCTTAAATGTTGAGAGTGCAAGTTTCTGTGATCCATAACATTTTTAATCATAAATCTTTCGGAAAATCACATAAGAAATTTAGGAACTGATGCGTTTCGAACTACCAACTGTAGTTCATCATCAGTGGGTAGTTCGAAACGCGTCGGTTCCTAAATTTCTTATGTGACTTCTTTGAAGATTTATGATAGTTTCTTAAAGTTAAGTTTTATCCACCGTGGTTCATGTGATAATAGAATATAATTTTTGGAAAAAAGTTAAAATAGATTTTAAATAAGAAATATATATATATATTTTTTAAATTGCCTAAAAACTTAGTTTGTTAAGTTTTATCTTCCTCCCTGGTTCATGTGATAATGAATATAATTTTTAGAAAAAAATTAAAATAAAATTTTCATTTGTTAACGTGGAAATTTAGTTAGCTATTCTTAAAATTGAAAGTCAAATTTGACCAAGAAATAAAAAAATTCCACACGATGAAGAAATGATGCATATATTTGGAAACCTCTTCTTATCTTCTATGCGCTGAGTTGTGATGCATATATTTGGAAATCTCTTCATATCTTCTATGGGCTGAGTTTCTTCACGCTATTGACTCGTGCCTTTTAGAAATCTCTTCAGGTCGAGTTTCTTGGCAATATTGACTCTTGCTTTTTTGATAGACGGTCGAGTTTCTAGGCAACATTGACTCGTGCTTTTTATACACGGTTTTCCATTATTTGTAAATCTCTTACTATATTACTATATTCTATGTAGAGTTAACAAATTTATCAAACCCTAAGTTATTAGCAAATTCAATAAGCCAACATGCTACAATTTGTTGAGTCACCCCTAAATCAATTAGTAATTTTTGTATGAATGTACATTTTTTGTAATTTTGTTTAAAAGGTTGAAATTCTCTAAAGAGCGTATAGAATATATCCAAGAGTTAAAAAAATTGGAAATTTTGCCTACCTCCACAAGGTGTCATCACACCCGGATAGGTGACAACATACAAGTCTAAATCTTCTACCTCTAAGTCTCGATGGCACTTCAACATGTCAATAACATACTTGAAACAATGCTTAGTGAGTTTTGTCTATTAGCTAAAGAGATGTACATCCATCCATCCAAAAATAAACATCTCAATCAATCCAACACCATAAATTGTGCTAAATAGTTCATCATGTTATTTCAAATATTACAATATGGTATTATATTAGCTCACATATTCCTTGAATATTTGAAAACCAAACTACCTTAGCACAGTAGACCTGAAAGATTCGTACTCTAAAAGAGAAAAAAAGACAACAAACTAAAATAGCAACTTTAACTCTAATCCAGACACTTCATTATTAGCAACATGATATCTAATGAAGATGATTTGTGGAAAAAAAGGTTTCATATATTGTCTATCACATGTCAAAATGAGTGAACAAACACATGCACAAAACACATCAGAAATAGGGTTCATAGATCGACTTGTATTCTATGGTTTCAAACCCTTCTTGTCTCCTTCAAGGGGGTTTCTTGAGGTCTTCAAAAAGACTTCCTTTTGCTAACCAAATGGATTGTTTCTTTCACACATGTATGGAAATGTACTTCCCAAATCATATTGTAATAGATTCATAAGGTGATATTATTGGTATTAACTACACCTTATTTGGAGACATCATTTTTATTGTAGGGGTTGGTACCTTTCTATTGGATGTGGTTGGTGATGTGAAGACTACACAACCTCTAGTAAAGATTCATACTAACTCTAACAAGCTTATGGATGCTTGTTTACAAAGGGAGACCCCTCTAAGCTTAACTCATTGGATTCTTTGTTTGTTCATGCTAATTATTGTTCTCAACTTTCCTTCTCCAAGGGGTTGAGACTATTTGCTTCATTTATTTTACATGGCCCAGTGAAAGAAGAAGAATGGAGATTGCCTCCACATTTTTTCCATTTCGCTAAGTTACAAATAAAAAGAGTCAAATTCTATAGCCAATAGACTAATAGCCTCTTGATACACCTTTAGTGAGCTATGCATAGCTCTCACCTATCACTATAGCTCAATGAAATGACATCTAATAGCTCCAAGACACCATTATAAATGGAGTAGTTGTGAAGTTGTTGTTAAATGATCGCCTCCAAATGTTCAATTCTCATGAATTTTGGGGGAGGGGGGTCTTTTGGTGTATTGAGTGGGGAAAGGGGACATAAGGGTAGCATGGATGGGTAGAAGTGAGAGATTCGAGCATGGTTGACTGAGATCTACAATCCTAACATTAGAGAATGAGAATGAGCCTTAGGTCCTTATGGCATAGGGGCTAGGGGACCTATAGGTAAGGCAATGAGAGAAATTGATAAGAGAACCCCCAATAGTTGTGACAAGGGGGTTAGGGGCCACATTATCACAACCAATATGCACTTAACCCATAACCACTAAAGTCCCTATCCCTTTAATCCCAAAGCCACAATCCCTTAACCCCTACACCCATAACTCATAACAAATTAACCCCTTGATCCCTTAAACCCAAAGCCATTAACCCCTTAACCCCTAACCACTAACTTAGAATCCTTGAACCCCATAAACCCTAATCCCATATCCTCTTAAACCTTAACCCTTAACCCATAACCCCTAACCCCTTAACCCGCTGACACCTAAATAACACAACCCTTAGGCACTAAAACCCTAAATCCCATGACATGTAAGCCCTTGATGGTTAATCTTTAACCCCTAAATCCCTTAACCACTAAGCCATTAACCTCTAACCCTTAAACCCCCTATACCTCAACCCCATAACCTCTAAATCCCACAAGCCCTAACCCTTTACCCTTTACCCTTAAACCCTTGCTCCTAAACCCTTAAACCCATTAACTCCTAGAACTCCTTATCTCTTCTCCCAAACCATAGGTGCTCCAACACTAATATTCTTGGGCATACTATACTTTTTCCTGCTAACCGCTCCAAATACAACCTCTAAGAACTAGTAGGGTCCAAGGAAAAGAGCTACAAATTCCCCAAATCCAATCTACATTTTATGGACAATCACATTTCCCCCAAATGTCCCCCACATATTTGCCTTGGTCTATTGGAGTTTTAAAAACACATAGGATGCCACAAGTAATCCTAATCATAAGACTCAACTTTCCTAATGACTAGGAGGCCTTAAAAATAAAAATAAAAACATCTTAACTTATGCCTAAAATTACTAAAATTTCCTATCCCAAATATGAAATTAGAAATTCTAAAAAATTATAGGGCAACAAGGAAACCAACTTCCTCTTCTATAAATCTCTAAGACCTTATGGAGGACAAATACACATTTTGAAATAAATTGTTGAAATTATGCTCTTGCACCAGTAGCTACCAATGTATCCTTGTAGGCCACCCCCTTTAACAATAGTAATACCAATTGCCTTTACCTAGAAGGAACTGCTTACATAATTATCTCTTAGATCCCCTTAACCCATTGCAATGATTGTCTTTGATGCCTACCTAGGTGCAAGCACATTAAGAAGTAATGTAGCATATTCCTGATTGAGGATTTCGATAAGTATGTGATTTTGTTAACATCTTGTCACTGTCTCGTATGTGAATATATAAAATCATCTTTTTTGTACCAGTTTAAGGACTCATACCATCAAGTGTGTGCGCTAACATGGATGGAACACTAACTGCATGTTGTATATATTGTAATGTAAATGAATAATCTCTTTTGGAAAAGGCTCCACTCATGATGCCATTTTGCAAATGCTTGCACTCAGAAATCATGGTCATATTTTAAGGTGCCATGTTCTCGTAAGGGTAAACCTACCTATCCATCTCTTTAAACGCACACATCACACATGTTGGCTTGATCTTGTGCTTGTTGTGGGGAAAATATTGTTGCAGTGGAACCCCCAAATCAGATTTATTTGGGTTGACCCTGATTTGAAGGGTAGATTTATAAAGGTTCTACACAGTACATAGATAAAAAATATGTCGGGTTCTCCATAAATTTCCTGAGAGAAAATCCCCAACACAAAAAGTAGAATACTTTTTGCAGTCAAAGAGATTAACTGTTGCTAGTTCTTTTTCAGAACTAGTACAAACTATAGACAATCCAAAATGCCTCATTTTTGGGCTATTAATACAGTATCCATTTAAATAGACACAAGCAAAGGTTAATAAAATATACCTAACACAATCTCAATGAAATACTGTGAGTAGAGAGAGCCACAGTTATATATCTGATTTAGTCGAAAATGGATTGATATCTTCCTCAATGTGGACTGCCAGCTTGTTTTCCACTTCTTCAATCAGGTCATGGTTGTCTTGGATGCCCTTGCGACAATCTGAAACTACCAAATCCAATGCCATCAGCTTTATCCTAGTGACCTCCATTTCTTTGTTCAGTTCTTTCAAGCCCTTCTTGTTTCTGATTTTTCTCTTCCAATTTATAAACACATACAAAAAGGCATTGATGGACCTCTTGCTTTAATGTAATGGATACAACGTAAATAATTCTCCATGGACAAAAGTTCTCGGCGTCCTGCAATGGCTACAATGTAAATACTTCTCCAATGGCTATAGCGTAAATGCTCCCTTGTGTTTCCTTGATAGTCCCTAACACTTCCTAGCACATGTTGGCACACCCTAGCACCTGGCACATCTTGGATGCATGTCACCCTGACACTATAACATGACTTAGTGTTGCCTATCATACCATGTCACTCCCTCCTCGAGACACCTATAACTCGCTAAAACTCCCTGTCATACACGCTTATTCATTCATTTATTAATTTTGACCTAGTGCTCTGTTATGTTTTCCTGGCACTCCCTAACACTCCTTAGCACACATTGGCACACCTTGGCACTTGGAACATCTTTGTATGCTTCCCTAGCACTCTAACATGCCTTGGCACTTCCTAGAATACCGTTTCACTCCCTTCTTAGCACACTCGTAACTGGTTGATACTTCATTTCCATGCATTTGAAACTAGTGCTCCCTTGTGTTTCCCTGACACTTGGCCCTCACACTCCCTAGCATGTGTTCATGCCACACCCTGGCACCTGCCACATGCATGCATATCATGCCTTGTAACTTCCTAACATGTGTTATTACTTCTAGGAATTCCATGACACACCTTGGTATTCCTTAGCTTTCATGCCGTTATAGATAACCTTACTTTTTTTGCGACTTGGGAACCCAACCAAGTCATTGGAAAATCAATGTTGTGCCCAACCCAAAGTTTCCCTTTGTCTGAAACTACTTTGTTCAACCCTTTACGTAACCATAGGATTACCTCCTACAACTCTTATTTTGGCCTTCTCCTAACACACTTTATCCTTGAGACACTTGGAATTTGTTGACACTACTTGGCACACACTCTTATTCATTCATTTCCATGCATTTTGACCTAGTTCTCCCTTGCAATGTCTTGGAACTCCATAAACATCCATTGACACTTTCTAGCATGTGTTAGCATGCCTTTTCATTCCTTGACACATACTAACACTCCTTAGTTATCATGCCCTCACAATTACCCTTACTTTTTTGGAACTTGGGAACCCAACCAAGTCTTGCCTTGACTATAAAAACTTGACCAAGTTATGGTTACTACAACTAGATTGTGCCTTGTTCACGTAATAACTGACTATAAACCCTCACCCTAAACCCCTAACCCATTTAACCCCCTAAACCCTAAACCTCTAATCCCTTAAGCCTTAACCCCTTAAACCCTAATTCCTGACCCCTAACCCATTTAACCCCCTAAACCCCTAAAAACCTAACCCATTTAACCTCCAAACCCTAACCCCCAACCCCTAACCCCTAAAATCCTTAACTTCTAAATCCCCTAACCCCCTAACCCTCTAAACCTCTAACCCATTTAACCCCATAAACATCTAACCCCTTAAACTCTAACCCCTTAACCCCTAACCCCTAACCCCTAAAATCCTTAACTGCTAAATCCCCTAACCCCCTAAACCTTTAAACCCCGTAAACCCTAAACGTCTAACCCTTAACCCCTAATCCCTTAAGCCCTAATTCCCAACCCCTAACCCATTTAACCCCCTAAACCCTAAACCTCTAAACCCTTAAACCCCTAAACCACTAACACCTAAACCCTTAACCCCTTAACCCCTAAACCCCTAAACCATTAATTCTTAACCATTAATCCATACCCTTAACCCCTTAACCCATAAACCCCTAAACCATTAATGCTTAACCATTAACCCATTAACCCCTTACCCCTAACCCCTAAATTCCTTAACTGCTAAATCCCCTCAGCCCCTAATCCCTAATCCCTTAACCACTAGCTCATTATTCACCTAACCCCTAACTGCGCCTAAATCCCCTAACCCCTAAGCCCCCAATCCCTAATCCCTTAACCACTAACTCATTATTCCCCTAAACCCTAAATGCACCTAAATCCCATAACCCCCCAATCCATAACCCCTTAACCACTAACTCATTATTCCCCTAACCCCAATCCCTAATCCCTTAAATACTAACTCATTATGCCCCTAACCCCTAAATGCGCCTAAATCCCCTAACCCTTAAGCCCCGAATCCCTAACCCCTTAACCACTAACTCATTATTCCCCTAAACCCTAAACGTCTAACCCCTAAGCCCCTATTCCCCTAACCCCTTATTATACTAGGCTCGTGGTGCTTTCTTGAGGCCATACAAGGATTTTACCGCTTTCATGCTTTATGTTCCTAACCCTTCACAAAAAATCCTTCTGGTTGGGACACAAAAACATTCTCTTTAATATCTCCATTCCAGAAAGCAGTTTTTACATACATTTGATGGACTTTCCAACTTTTTGAGTTTCTAGGGCAAAGAGTGTCCAGATGGTATCCCATTTTGCTATGGGGGAAAAATTTCTCTCACAATAGACCCCTTCTTTTTGTGTAAAATCTTTTGCCACAAACCTAGATTTATTCTTGTCAAGTGAGCCATCTGCTTTATACTTGTTTTTGAAAAATATTAGCACTTAATTTAGCAAGGGTCCTAGTAGGGGTTCCAAAGGGACTACTACTAGATCAAGTGGAAAAAATGGGACAAGGACCCACTGCCACCTCATTAAATTTACCCTACTCTTTATGAACTTTCACTGATGGGAGGAGTCTCAGTATAGGGAAATTACTAGAATGATGAGACCAATAATGATGCACAATGTGATTTCCAATGCCCATTCAAAGAAGAGGATCATATAATAGGTTCCCTGCTTTAGAAGGAAAAGAAGGACTCTCCAAGAAAGGCTTGAGGGAAAGATGACCTCGGGTTTAGGAATATTAAAAAATGATGAATGCCTAAGATCAAAACTTCCAAAATCCCTCACTTGTGATTGATGTGTTTATACTAGGCTTCAAAATAAGGCAAGGAAAGATTCAATTAAAGTGTGAGCTTTGGGAGAAGCTAGGGTGAGTTTCCATGAAATTTGTTTTGAGAGAAATACTATAAGAGACTAAGGTTTGGGAGATATACAGTCGTAAAGGCTCATCCAATGATCATTTATAGTTAAGATAATAGGTTTTGAATGATGAACTACAAAGTGCAAACCTTCAAGAAATCCTCAAGTCAAAGGAGCTTAAAGGGTTCCCTCTTGGTGTGATAGTTAGGGCATCAATTTATTTGAAATTCCACCATTGTATTTTGTTCAAAATTGGAGGATGCCTAGAGCTATAATCTAGCCTAGGAAGCAATACCTTTCTTGAGGGCTTTTTTCTATTTTTATACACCTTATCCTTTTTTATATTAGCCTCTCTAGGCATCATACTATTTTAGAGAAAATAAACCTTTATTCCCACACCTTGCATGTGAGCCTCTTCTTGGAAACTCCACATGATGCAATTAAACCTAGCCATATATGCATGGTTTCTTTTCTTCATGAAGTCGAATTAGACCTATTTTCATCCACACATAATGAGAAAGGTAAATATTGAGAGGTGATGTAGTCAAAAGGGATTATTATTGGCAGATTTCGTGTTTCAATCATGCAAACAATGAACAGTCTTGGAGAGGGTGTGCTCAAGGAGGATCATTCTAAGAAATGTTTGTATTTCATCCATACAACCAACAATCAATAGATATATATGGTTACTAAAGGAAAACAACAAGTTATTACAAAGGGGGCACCATACTAAACTATTTCTAGTAGGTTGGAACTTCATAATAAGAAAAAAATAGATATCATGGAGAAGTAGTGCCACAGTGTTGTGTTGACTTGTTGCTCATACATTTAATGCACTATTTTAAGTATTACGTGCTAAAATAACACATATTTTAGAAGACATGTGCCTCACTAAAGACACTTTAAACACAATTGTCAATTAAAGGGAAAACATTAGCTACAAAGTGTTTTGAGGAGATGTGTGCTTTCAACAAACCTAGTTTTGAAAGAGAGAAAATTCACTAGAGAGAAATTGTGACATCCAAAATGATCTAGCACATAGGCCTTTAACCCAAAATTTGATCCTATTCTATTTGATCGATTACATTCTCTATCTTCGTATTTTGTTCTATAAAGGAGAGGTGAAAGTCCTCATTCTAGAGGGTGGATTTACTACATAGGTGTCAAGAGCTTCTCATCATCTTCCCTCATCCATTTCATACTTGAGAGCACTCCCACTACATGCACTTGATAGGGTAGCCCATGGTATAGTGTCTCTATGATTTACTTTCCGACACTTCATTCACATATCAAATGAATTATAATATACTTATTTTATAGCTCTTTGAGTTCATGTGTTTGTTTTGTATATGTTATCATGCTACAAGGATTATGTTGTCATTACAATGCACTTATTTGAATGTTACTTTCATATTGGATGGATATTCTTTACCACTTTTCCCTCTAATCACAGGAATTTTAATTAGGAAACTCATCACTACCCTCTATAATTTAATTTGTACTCAAAGACACCATTTTATATTGGATTATTTTAGACTTACACCGGCACAAATATCTTAAAATAATCCTTATGAATACAAATAATTAGTAATAATCCTCATTAATTAATAAGGTTACTTAACAATTTATAAAAACACTAAATGATTAAACAATAATAACAATTATATCACTAACATATAAAGATACTTTAAAACATTTTTTTAAGCCAAACTAATATTTTGTCTTAAAATCCTAAATTATCATTTGAATTATTTGAATTTAAAAATTTAAACTTTTTAATGGTCTTAAATTAAAAATTAAGGCAATTCGCTCCATTAAATTAGAAATCAACACAATTCATTCAAAGAGGCTGCAAAATTTTGAAAAAGAAGAGGGGAAGTAAACAAACTGAGAGTTGGAGATAGGTCATTATTACAACAAAGTGAAATTGGACCAAAAAGAGAAAGAGATTTATCAGAGATAAAATCAGAAAGAGAAAATGAGGTTGATGACATATCAACATTGGCAAGCTGCCTTAGCTAGAATACCCGGAAAACGACAACAACCCACAATTTATGAAGACAGTGGCCAATTTCAGCTTCCTCGATTACCTCCGGATGAACACCATCACCAATGCTTCCGTGTTGTTTGGTTACCTCGTAGGTGGCAACTGCAACTTAAGAGGACTGTCTATGGTGACAACAACAATTATTAGTGTGATGGGAGGGTTTATGTTTTCTTATCAGAACTCTGTAGGCCGACTCATGGGGCTATTTCCCAATGAAGAGGAAGTTTCCCAACATAAGAAGAAGGATATTAATGCCCACGAAGGGAGACAAAGCTTTTCCCAACAAAGGGAGATAGAGCTTTTCCAGGATATTAATGCCTGCTTATTTTCAATCCCATACCCTTTCCAAAAAAATTTCCTAAACAGGGTCACTATTTCAGAATAAATGGTTTTAGGAGCAGGTGGGACCATCAGCTGGCAGATAAGAATGGCCTGGAGAATAGATTTTGTTACACCATTTTTTGGTCATCTAACTTATTATCATTAGATGGACCCAAGTACACCATGTAAGACCAGTTTTACCCTAAGTAAAACCGCTTTCACTATGTTAAAACAGGAAACCCCAAAAGGAAATATTACACAAACCCATATTTGTTTGATTTTCCTCATGGAATAATTAATTAAACCATAATTTAATTATTATTCCCAATCATGTTTAACCCAAAATCAAAGAAATTAATTAGATAAACCTTTATTTATCTTATTATTTTCTAGGAATAAGCATTTAAACCTTATTTAGATGATATTCCTTGTTAAATATGACCAAATCACCCATAAATAATTAAATAAATCATTATTTATTTGATTATCTTCTAACCGCTTCCTTAAAAAGATAAATAAATCATTTATTTATTTATTTTTGACAAATTAAGGGATTTGACCCAAGTCAAATACCTTTTCCTCCAACAAATATAATAAAATATTCCATAAAAAGTGGATCTAGATCTGGTTAACCCATGCACCAAGATCTAGAATGACCCAATATTTTGTTATAAATAGGAGGGTTTTTCCTACCATTCCTCACCTTTTGTTGCCTATTAGATCACTCTGGATCTATACACTTGGTCACCATTTTCCGCCATTTTGCTCCCTTTGAGCTCTACTCTTTGCATTGGGTTTTCTACATCAACTAGAGAGAAGAATCTTAGATCTGAAGTGCTGAGGACTTCCAAGAACCCATCCCACTGAGGGGAATTGGATACTCCTTCTGGTTTTCCTCATAGGTGCCCCATTTAATACAAAAATTCTTTCAAAAATTGTTCTTGTCTTGTCTATTGGTATATGGAGCAAACCCTTATTTTTACTGCTTAATGTCTTTCCATACATAGATCTGGTGTTTTGCAGCTATTTTCTTGTCTAACTAATCGCAGATCTGAATATATTGGCAGCCACTTTTGTTGTTAGGGCTATTAGTTATGTGTAGCTAAAGTGGTCCTTTTCCATACACTTCGACAAAGGATTCATACTAACAGATTTAACAAGCGTTTCTCACCCTAGTAGATTGAGCACTTAGAAGGACCAGTTAACTAATCTATTCGATAACTTACTACATAACTCCTTCCAGCATATTAGTCTCCGAGGGTTCGTCACAAAAGGGACTTCAAGGTATTTAGTGGGAAGGCTGCTAATTTGAAACCCCAAAAAGTGAGATAGATGCCACTGCACCTAAGGGGGGAGTGTGAAAAAAATATAAATTGGATTTCTTGTTCTTTATGAGCATACCTGATGTTGCTTGGAATTCCTCCAACACTACTCTAAGACCATGAGCTTCCCACACATAAGGCTCCCCAAATAGTAAATTGTCATCCATGAACTGTTGATGTTTGGTGACAATATTCGCATTTGGGATCCTCGGCCTGTAGATCAATCTCGATCGTTCGATTACTTGGATAGATATTCACAGACCTTCATCTGCTAGGATAAATGAGAACAAGGATAATGAATCTCCTTGGTGCAAGCCCTGTGACGTCCTAAACATTTGGATTGGTGTACCATTCAACGGGATCGAGTAGAATGGGGTGGAAACCATTGCCTTAATATAAAATAGCCCAAGTTCGTTATAAAAAGATGCATCTCGGTGACAGAGGCGCCGTATGGGTGGCGGTGGTTTTTGGTAGAAAATATGGGGATTTTCCAGGTTTCCCAGACCCTTTTGTCATATTCGACTTATTTGGTGGAGGTGGCTTTGGTGGAGGGGCAGGAGGATGAAGCTTTGTGGAGTAATCTTTCGGCCATGACCCATTCGACGACCCCTTTTCCGACGTCCATTCGGGGTTTTTCTCGGCCCTCCAGGCAACAGTTTGTTTGGTTCCGATAACCTTTTTGGGTTGATGAGGGAGAATATGGTCATGGGCATCCTGGACGATGAGCCATTCCATCGCCCTTCCAATGAGGTTTTTATTGACCAAAGGCCCTTTAATCAGGCACAACCAGTAAGCTCATATCTTTAATTATCAAAATTAATATGTTTTTTTTCTTGTAGATTACCTACCTGCAAGTCATTTCTACCGAGAGGCAGTTTGGAGAATGTTCCATGTCGCTAGAACTAAGAAAATCCCACTGATAGGACTTTTCTAGCTAGCGTGTACCATGTCAGGAGCAAAAAAATTATTTTTTTAATAGTAATGGAAGTAGAATCAATGTTTTTATACAGTATAATAAGTATAATAGATCGAAATTACCCAGTAATCAAACCTATGAAAAAAAGTTGTGTAATTACAAGTATGATATATTTATAGAGCTAGCCCACAACAAACTCAGTGTTTCAAAGTTTTTATTTTTATTTATTTTTTGACTATGCTGCCCCCCATAAGGAATTTGAAACAGGAGGTAAACACACTCTCACATTACATATTACTGTTTTTTTCTTTCAACCTGCACAGCTACAAACCTTATCAATACAAACGGAAATATTTTAGTAGAAAGAAATGCAGTAAAAAGTTTTTTATTATCAACACTGAAACCATTGGAAGACGTCCTTGACAAGGATTGCAAGAATGAAATTTAGGGAACAACCTACACTCACTCCAAAATACAAGTAGATATTTTTTAAGAGAAACAGAGATCTAAAATCACAAATGTACATAGTTCGAATCATATTATCGTATACTTTGTTTATTTTCTTTGAAGGGGTAGTTCTGCCATTCTCTCTTTGAATTCTTGAAGTAGGGCATCATAGCTTAAGGTTCTTTTTTAGGATTGTTAATTCCCTTCCCATTTGTTTCTTCAGCTGAACCATGTTGAGATGATCGAACAGAGTTTGGGTCCATTTGTTTCATATAAGTTTTGTTCCCTTGGATCCACCCCTTACGTGGATTAACATGGGAGTGTGATTCACTTTCTAGATGCAAGCCATCTGTAACCTACAAATTTTTAGCTAACACCCCTGTAACAAAGCTTGATGTGTTTTTTCTACCTTCAGAAGTTTCAATCAGAGAATCTTAATACTCCAATATGTCACCTTGAATCTTAGTTTCTGGCATCTCATCCTTCCCTTGTAAGAATTTAGCTTCAATCGGTTCTTCAAAAGCTTCATACTTCTGCACAGTTAGGCTCACTTCAGTAGTCTTTGCAATCTCATTCTTCCTACTTACAGATTCAGTCCCATTTGGTTCTTCTTCAACAACTTCAAAATTCAACGAAGTTTCACTGTCTCTATCATTGGCGGTGTTTCCAATTCCAATATTCCCATCTAAAGGTTTGGTTTCGTTTTCATATTCAACAACTTAAAATTTCTGCAAATTTAATCCATTCTTATCACTTCTGCCAGAAGAATTTTTTGAATCAGTGCTTGTGATTTAATTGCCATCCTTGGTAGATTCATCATCAGGTCTTTCTTTTGGATTGTTTGAAATTTCTTGTTGAGGCTAAAATGTCTTTCACTGGACTTTGACGGTAAATATTTTTCGAAAGATTCCTTTTTTAATGATCTCCTGGCAATTATATTTCTAGACATGTCCTTATCTGCAGTTTTCATCATGTCTGCACTCACCCATTGTGCTTTTTCTGGTCCAAATTAAAGCGAGATGTTCTAAAAACTTGATTTGGATCACTTTCAGATTCTACACTAGCATAGCTCTTTATCTGCACTAACTTGGGGGATTTTGGGTGGGTGAGAGGTATATTCTTTAGCTCAAAATTTGGTGGAGTTGATTCATGATAGTATGATGGCATGGGAGATGCTTTAAATGTCAAACTTTTTCTAAGCATCTTTTTCTCAGCTTCTTGCATCTTGTTTGGTTTAACTTGAAATTGGTTTTTTTCCGCTTCCTTTGCATTCAATTTTTCCTCTAATTTTGTGAAAAACACTACGCTTTTCAGCTTTCTCATTTCATCTAAATCTGAAAACAACTCCATAAGGAACACTGCCAGAATTTCCCTTAGAATCTCTGATTGATTTTGCACTTGCAGTTGAGGAAAAAGTGGAATGAGCATCATCCTCTAGCTTTGTATTCAATTGCTTGGGAGGATTCACATTCTGGTCATGTAGATGTGTATTTTAAGAGAGCAAAGGATTGCAGGCAACTTGTGTATCTAGTTTCACTGACATCTTGTCTGTTTTAGGAACTGAAGAAGATGCGGTTTAGGAACCAAAACATCCTTATTGCAACTGTTCACGTTATATTCTGGATTTGCACTATTGAAATCAGAATCTGTTTATAAGATATCTCCAATTGGCTAGAATTTTTTAAAAGAACATGATTTCCTAGTTCTTGAAAAACTCAAACAACATTGGGATGATTTCCTTCACTTACGGAGATCCAGGTAAAACTTACTACCATTATAGATTTTATCATTTGGGTAAATTGATCTAATATGCTCAGTTATTGTAATTTGATGATGCGGTCTAGAAATCAAATCGCAGATGGTAAGAAGTCCTGACTGTCTCAAAAGTAGTCTTCATGTGGCTATAGGCAATGCAAATGGATGATATTTGAATTCTCAATTCCAGATAGCTAGGACTGACGAAAACTAGGAACACAGCATATTGAGAGAGCCATCCTTGTACTCCTTTTAAATACTCTTGAGATGGATTAACATTAGTTTTGTTGATCGGTTTGTAGATTATAAGTAAAAATCCCAAATGTATAGAGGACTATGAAAGGAATATTGAAGAGCTTACTAGGGAGTATGAATTGAAAAAAAATGAATGCCACAAGGCCTAGATGTCCCTTAGTGACTCTAATGGTCAAAATGAAAACTTGATGGTTGTACTAGATAACATGTCATTTCATGTTGAATGTCTAGGTGGAACAAATTGATCTTTTTTTCTTATTACTGATAAGCCAACGAATTGGAATTATCTGATGCAAAAATTTCCTTGTCAATTAAGGGAGCTTCAAGACACATACCAAAGGCATAAATATTTTTGGGCTTCATCAGTTCAAGACTTGAAGGATAAAATTCAGATAACTTTGCTATTGAATAATATTAGCATACAAATTTAAGGAGTCTTCTTCCTGTACTGCACCTCGTCAGATATTCTATGAATAATCTTTTCGAATACTTGGAAGCAAATACTAAAGAGAGATCATGACAACCTTTTGGAAGAGGCACCTAAATGTGCCAGTGCTATCCCTGACATTGCTGGGATGACATCTGCTGTACAATCTCTAGGTAAGTGTGATAAATATTATGTTTCTGAGAAAATCATTTCTAACATTTTATTAATTTTTATGAATTGTTTAGGTTCTGCAGTGTGAAGACCTCAAGAAGAAGTTCAACAAAGAGACAATGTAAAGGAAAAATCTTTACAATAAAGTGTTGGATTGCATTATTTTCATGCATTACACAAGGATTAGTAGGTTAGATAACGTGATTTACTGGTCTTTTTTAGGAAACATCAGAGTATCTGTAGATGTTGTCCATTGAGTGATGGAGAGTCGAGACATATCAATGGGAACTTCTTCAGTGGCAGAATTTGATACAAGTAGAGACAATAAACTGCACATCCTGTTAATGGTTCTTCAAAGAAGGTGTTCAAATTTGATTTTGTTTTTAGTATTTACTAATCAAGATAATCAAGGTAAGATGTATAGAATAATATCTTTTGGATCTGAAATTTATTATTAGTAAGTACACAAATTCATTGATTAGAGCTATTTCCATGGGAAGTGGTTGTTTTTGCCAATACTGCACCAGTTGTCGTGTCAGTTTTGGATGGGTATAATGTGTGTATCTTTGCCTATGGGAAAACTGGAACTGGGAAGACATTTATCATGGAGGGAACACATGACAATAGGGTAATAAACTATCTAACATTGGAGGATCTCTTTCAAGTTTCATATAGCTAATGAGAGAAATGGATTATTTAAATACGATAACTCACTAAGCATATTGGAAGTTTACAATTAGAAAATTCATGATCTACTTGCATCCCCAACTCAGCCAAGGCATATTATTAAAAGGTAACTTCTGCCTTTCTTGGTTTTTAAGTTCATTTATAGTTTCCTGAACAAATATGAGATACATTTAATACATATACTTTTCTATCCTACAAAACAATTTAGTATATTGAATCGAGTCACACAATTTTAGTATATTGAATTGAGAATGACTCAGTGGTCTGTCATTAGGCTTGAAGTAAATCAAGGTAGCAGAAGGTGTCCATCCTGTTCGAGGCCTTGTTGAAGCACAAGTACACATTATGAGGTTTGGGAAGTTTTACAAACTGGAAGCAGTGCAAGGGCCATTGGCTCTACTAATTCTAATGAACATAGTAGTCGTTCTTAATGGTGTGCATTATTTCATGAAGGCTCACTTCATATTGTTACATAAAATGTTAAATCAGGATAAATTCAGCGAAGAACGTATAATTAACTTGCCCCTATGCTACAAATTATTGGGTAGTTTTGTTGGATAAAAAATATTGACTAAATTGAGCCAAACAATACCAATTTGTAAAATAGTTGATAACGCGCTTGAAACAATTATAAGAATTTATCTTGTAGTTTATGTCAGAGAAAGTACTTATTTGAATAGTTTAAGACCCACTTGAAGAAAATTACAGTGTTTTATTTTTTCATGTGAGAAATATTTGATTTATATGACAATATCAACCAGTGAGGCAGTTCTGATTTGTTTGTGTTGTTTGCTCTGGTAACGAGTTATTGAAAGTTTGTGATTTCAATGTTACCATGTAGAGTGTACTTTGTGTAATGGTAAAGGGGGGGAATTTAATCAATGGGGAATGTACCAGGAGCAAGTTGTGGCTTTTTTATATGGCATAAAGTGAGGGAATAGAAAAAACATATGTTCAATAGGAGTGCCTTAAGGAAGCTCAATCTATCATCAAATCTATTTCTACTCTTGGTGATGTTATATCTACGTTAGCAACCAAAAAGAACCACATACTCTATAGGTTGGCTGCATTGCAACTATCTGAAGGCTTCAAAAGAGTTTCACTATTATTCATATGTCACTTCCTTTTCACTATTATTCATTTGTCACTTCCTTTCACTATTATTCATATGTCACTTCCTTTTGCATATATTGTCTCTTATTGAAATCAAATTTAATAATGACATGAATATTGTTTTTGGTGATTTTAGAAATCTAAGCTTACAAATTTTCTCCAATATTCATTAGGTGCCATTCCAATACCTTTTCTCTTCATGTGCTTTTTCCTTTTTGGTGGTCATCATTTAATTGCTTTTGTTTTTTATAACCTTGATCAGACTGAATAGGAAAAATTCTGAAATATCTTTAATGCCATTGCAGGAAGAGACTCAAAAACTCTAATGTTTGCAAAAATTAGCCCCAACGAGAGTGACAGGAAAAACCTTTAAGTTCATTGAACTTTGCCACCACAGTGAGGGGCATAGAACTAGGTCCAACATGGAAACAATTTGATTCCTATGTGTTTTTGAAGTATAAACAAATGGTACTTTCAAATAAATGTATTTTACATTGCTAGTTAGCATACAATTGGAATGATTTTGCATGCATCTTTTTAATGAGTATTGTTATTGAATTCAAAACGTTCTCTGTAGGTTAGGCTAGACTACTCCTAAAAGTGTGAATGCCTTTGTGTAGTTTGAGAAGGACAAACAAGAAGGAAAGGTAAAGGATGACATGATGAAGAAGATGGACGAGAACATGCAAAACTTGGATGTGAAACTTAAGGGAAGAGAACAACCTGTTACTTCATTATCCATGGATCCTTATCTTTCAGGTGCATCATTCTCCTTTCTAGAAATTGTGTTTGTAATTTTAGAATTCTCTATTATTGTTTCACCTTTGTTACCTTCAAGTAGACGAAAAATATTTCACTTCTATGGGGCTGCTAGTAGCTCTTAATATTTTTTTTTAGAACATTTAGTTATAATTTGATCCTTCTTGGGCTAAAAAATGAGTGATTCATTTCTATATTGCTCTTTTGCTGATTTGAAAGCCTCATTCCTTGCATTTCGCTCTTTGATACACATTTCAAGCACTATCATCACCATACATCCCATCCTTCAGTATCATACACTGGAGGTTATTCAAAATTCATAATATTTATGCTTTTCCTATTCCAATTAAAGAACAAGAGTTTTGCAACTTGCAAATTCAAAGGCACACATTTTTCTTACATCAACGGACAACAATTTTTCATTCGGATATCCTAATGTTTATCACATTGATGACCAAAATTTGAACTGTCACATTCATGAGCTCTGGTGAATGTGAATTCTATCATATGGATGGAAACAAACATAGGCTGCTACATGCTGGGAATATTGGTTGAAAAATGCTCTTCCATAATTTCTTCCCCAACATATTCTGACCTGTTGACTTGCACAATATCTTCTCTTTCCTCTGGAAATGTATTATCAAATAAATTGCGATTTTCAAATAGCTGTTTCTTACCCTCCTCTAGAAAATTGTCCATATCATCAAGATTTGGAAGAATCTGAAGGCTCTCTTTCAGACTTGAAGCTCCATTATCTTTAGGGAAGTAATTTAGAATGAAATTTTAAGAAATTAGGGCTTTACAACAATCTTTTCCATTTCACTAAGTTACAAACAAAACGAGTCCAATTCTATATGCAATAGACTAATAGCCTATTGATACACCTTTAGTGATTTATGCATAGCTCTCACCTATCACTATAGATCAATGAAATGACATCTAATAGATATAGCCTAAAAGAGTTTGATTTTATGCCCAATACACCGGTATAATGGAGTAGTTGTGAAGGCAACGACATCCATTGGGGATTTCCATTTTTTCAGCAACATACAAGAAAAATCTTGGTGTTGGAGGAAAAGATAAAAGATCTTTGCCAAAAACACAATATCATCACTCTCCTAGTGCCATTTCTATTAACTCATTAGAATGCAGGCAATGCATAAGGATTCATCAGTATCTATGAAATTTTCTCTCTTTCCAATAACAAAATAGGTTCATCCTAATATTAATATATAAAATATGGTTCATTAATATGCATGGTTCATTTTTTTTTTTATGATCCTATTTCTCTAAAGGATATCTATTTTTTGAATTTTGTTTGGTATAAGATATGGTGATACCTTTAAATATGAGGTAATTTTGGGTAAAATTAGAAGTGGAACAAAAAGTTGTGGTTTGAATTTCCTTTGTAGTAGTAGGCCACATGCAATTTCTATCGAAAGGTTTTGTTGTGGCCCAACATGGAATAATCTTTGGATGAAAAGGTTCATTATGGGTGGTATTTTTTTTAGCTCTTCAACTCATTGGATTCTTTGTCTGTTCATGGTATTTGTTGTTCTCAACTTAGAATCCCTGAATCACCTTGAAAGGTCATGACAATGTAAATTTTGGAGGCATTGATGGACAACCCCCGCCCCCCCAAAAAAATTCATTAGAATAAAATTTTTAGAAGATTTTGTTAAATGATCACCTCCAAATGTTCAATCCCTCGCCTCCAAAATAATTTCGCGAAGACATATTTTAAAAATTAGGAAGATCAGTAATTAAGAAGCCCTCGAACCGATGGTTCTCAAACTTGCAAGAGCAAGGGAATATCGAACTTTCAAGAGCAGGGGAATAGATTGCAGGGATGTTATGCAAGCGAGCAAGCTGACCCTAGCTGAGGCAACCCACCCATCACATTTGAAGGTGTGGTTATATCCTAACTCAGAATCCCTACCCATGGCCTTGATGCTTTCGGATTCATAACCTTCTGTATGCTTTGAAGTCTCCGTCTACTACAACAACCCAAATCCTGGCTCCCACATCAGAGGCGTGTTTTCTGCGCCTCATAAAGCCCTGGCTAGCCAACAGGTCAAAAATATTTCTGGGAGCCGTTGTTTTTATATCCGAAATTCCCAATCACATTGGATCCCGCATGGTTCTGGGGACCTGACTGGTGCGACAGAGCTCTGCCTAAAATAAAAGTTCGAGTTTGGGTTTTAGCTGTGCGGGTATTGAGGTGAGGGCTTCCAAAGGCTCTGAGGGTTTGACAAAACTTGGGATTGTGGAATTGGTACATAGATTTTTGGTGAATATCGTGGCGTCTCAGCTTCTGAAGGGAAAATATGGGTCATGGCTGCCAAGCTCAAGGATGAGAAAGGGACTTCGAAATTGAAGGGCGAGGGTTTTGAAAATAGTGCTACATAGTGACTTAGTCCAAACTTTCTTCTGGGTTCTGATTCTCAAAAGGGTGATTGGTATGCGAAACTGCTACGAAATCTATGGCGGGAACGAAGAAATAACAGATGGGCTTTCAGATTGGGGTCCCTTGGCTAGGCCAACAATGCTTATTGCCTCTATGATGGTGGAGGACTTTAGTTCCCAGTCCTTCTCTCAGATTCTCGCAGGACTGCAGATCGAAACCCCGCAGGGCCAAGAATGAAACATGAAGCCCTCATCACCCGCAGGCTTTAATGGCAGCAACGACAACAACATGAGCGGTAAGGATAATGATCCTTTTAGTATTTCAGGTGGTTTTGCGGCTGGATTGGTGCCGACGAGAGGTTTTGGGTAGGCCATAAACCACCTACGAGGACTGGTGGTGGAAATTTTGCAGAGAGATTGGCTACCCTAGGGGGATTCAATGCACCCATATTGAATACAACTCGGTTTAAGTGCTTGCCTTCTGTTTAAGAATAGCTCCATGGCATCGTCTAAGCCTAAACAAAAGAAGGAGTTCTTTAGTAGGATTAAGGTATTCTAGCTTGATTTGCCTTCAATTTTCCTTTTGTCTTCTATTTCTTTGTTTGAGGTTTTGAAATGTTTAACAGTTTGTCCATAAGAAGTCGGTGTTCATGAATTCTTCATTTCCATGGACACATAATGTAGAGTCGTCTTCTTCTTGTGTGTGAGAGAAAGGATGCATTTTGGGTGAGTCATGAGGAGCAGATGTAGTGGGTCTGGCCTAGCGCTTTTCAAGTATGCTTGAAACCGATTTTATATAGAGGGAGTCCGGGAGAAGAGGGTTTTTGTATGATTAGCTTTGGGTTTTGTTAATTGGAGTCTGATTTCTTGGTTGTTCTTGCATAAAGGGTCGAGCGATGGATTGCCCTTGTTAGGTGGCAATTGCCAGCGATGGTTGTCCTTGTTAGGTGGCAATTTCCAACAAGATATGTTGGTATTTCAAATCTGATGAGAAGTTGAATACCAATATTGTATGAATGGATGATAAATACAAGATTTCAAAAAATAATGAGGGTAAAGGGTTTGCCACAGTTACCAGTAGCCTGCAGTCTCCCCCTCTGCGCTTGAGCTCTGTTCTCTCTTTTGTTTGAGGATTGATGTATGTTGCTTAGATGGTGGGAGAAGAGTTGTAAAATTAAAGTGGCCAGTGCAGAGCTCCCAAGCTTGGTTCCCCCTTTTGTTTAAAGATTGGTCTGTGTTGCTTAGATGTTGAAATATGAGCTGCTGTAAAATTCTAGATGCTGTAAAGTTCTTAAGTGGTCAGTGCAGAGATCCTAAGACATTATGAGAACATGGGTGCCGAAAAGGCATGAAACTAAGTTTAAACCCAGAGCTTTGCCAACCAAGAATTGGAAGAAAAAGAACCAAAATTACTATAGGAAGCTTTACATTTCTAGAATTGTTTTCTAATTTATACATGTTTTGGTCTTCGAGGAACAACTCAAACTCAACAAGCCTCAAAGTCATTACAACAAAGTTTATCATGTCAATCATTCCTCTCAACCACCTAAGATACACCCAATTGACAGTTGTTTCATAAGTTTTTCTACATATAGCCAGTAATTGTGGGTTGCAAAAGTTAGGTCCCAATTTGATAATTGTGGAGGAGGGTGGTTAGTGTTCAATAAACTAAAAATTGCTTGATAAATTCCCCTTGCCTATGTGGAACTTTGGGTGGCTACCGTTAGCACTGACCTTACCTTAGGCTGAAATAAGGTAAAAACTCAAGGCAACATCAAACCAAGCTTAGCCTCGTAGCTAGCCCTACGAGGACAGGAGAGGGCTCTCTCCGGGTCTATCTCGGCAAAAGGTCTTCAAAGGGGCTGAGATGACCTATAATAGATACTGATTTTAGGCTAGTAAATAGATAGGAAGGTTTGATTTAAATTTTTTGGGTTTTTGTTGGAAAAATGGGAAAAACAATTTTGGGCTCGGGGATGAGGCCAGATCTTTGCAGAATTCGAGTTGGGGCAAGGTAGGCAGTAGTCTTGATGCTTTTGATTATGTGTATGGATGGATTAGAATGACAAGGAGCTGAAGAGGGCAAGGGAGAACAAGGATCCTCTCCAAACTGGCGAAAACATATAAAACTAAACAAATTTAAAGGCAGAGCACTGGAATCAATGGATTCTACCTCATTTACTCATTCATTTAGTTTCAGAAGCAAAAGAAGGGAATGGCATACATTAAACATTAAAGAAATTACAAATAACTGAGAGAAAACACCATCAAAACTGAAAGCCACAAGAATCCCAACAGGTGCTGCAAAACCTCTGATCTTTCCTTAGCCAAAATGCAGAAAATATGTACAATAGTGTGCCAAACTTTTCCCAAGAGTCCAACCCTGAAAGTGTCTCAGAAAATACAATAAATAGACAAGTATAACCCCTTTCCATGCCTCTATGGGTCGATCTCATGCTTCTAGGAGTAGTTTGAACCAATTCTAAACAAAGAGCTAAAATCTAGGCAGCCAAACAACTTGCCTCTATAAGCTAGGAAACTGATCCATTCACTTGATTTTCACTTTTTTGTGAATGAATCATCTAGAACAATTAAATACATGTCAAAATTACATCATGGTTACCAAATTACATCAAGCTAGATAAAAAATTACATCAAGAGGTGAAAATAGTCAATACTGGCCGAATTTCTGAGCTGGAAGGTGAAAAATAGGTTGAATTACTCTATGCGCCGCGCTCCAAAGCTCTATGCACCGTGCTAATTTGGACCTAATTTTGGAGCACTTCCCAAAGTCCAAATTGAGCTCATAATAGCTCGTTGGAAAGCCCTGGATGTCTGCTATCCAACCCAAGTGGAAATTTTCAATTTGGAGCTCAGTTGCCCCTCCAAAACTTCAATCTCCCAAAAGTACTTCCTGCTCGTGCAAAAGGTGGCAGAAAGGTGATTTTCATGGTGTTTTTGGCCCTTAAGACCACCCAGAACTTGATGAAATATCTCAGCCATTACTGAGAATACATAATATATCATGAAAAACCCAAAAATGTAAAGTTTTCCTCCAGAAGATCTCCCAAACGTAAGCGTGCGTCAGGTGGCGCGACGCACGGTGAAAAACCTCGCTTGCTACTAAAATTTTTCAAAATGACAAAAATTTCTCCAAATTTGCTCAAATTCGGAGCGAAGACCCTCCATCATGCCTCTTTCGCCGTTTCAGTGCTTTGCTCAATCTTGCCTTCAGGATCTTCATTTTTTCTCTGCAAACGTGCGTGCGGGCCCAATAGTGATTTTTCGTATGATGGAGCATGTCTTTGTCTCTATTTTCCTTTGCCAATAACTTCTCCAGATGAATGTTAACATGCGTGAGGTAGGTCTCTCGCTCAACCGGTGTCATGTCACCTGGTCTCTTCCTGTGTGCCAATGCACGGCCCCGGATTCGCCGCAACTCTAAAAGTGTATGCGATCCTCTCTGGGCTTGTTTGGTTACGCGTCTCCAGGTAGTTTATCACCGTGTTCTCTCCACTCTCTCGTCAAAGTGCCAATCTCATCTTTCTCGCTCCCCGGATGACCTCCTCGTTTCGAGCTAGGAGAGCTCGCATCAACATCGATGAGTGTAAAGTCAGTGTCTCGGCCTCCTGAAGGGCCCTCATCGTGCATAGGCCTCTTGCCTCTGTCCTGAATCTATACCTGTGCTGAAGAAGAAGGTGAGACCCCTTCCACATCATGTGGAGATAAGTAATTACACAAGATGAAGTCAACGTGGAATTATCCACCTCGGTGAGATAGTACTCGCCGTGTCGCCGCAAATAAGGCTCTCGTCTCGCCGGGAGGCCGATACACCGAGCACCGATATGCCTGCCCGTGAATATCAAACCGGTGTGGAAGGTCGTCCCTCATCATGAACTACCTAAAGAGGTGGCCGTGGCGCGCAAAGAAGTCACGGAGATGAACTCATCCCATGCGATGCCCTGCTGTGGAAGCTGATGTACTACCATGATTTTGATCAACGCGTAATGATATATGCTGTTATGCTGCTGTTCTGGGGTCTTCTTCTGTACAAGAAACGTTATCTGCTCTATGTTACGGTACATGAAGTAAGGAATACTCATCAACCGCACTCTCGTGAAGTGCATCAACAGCTGGATGTGATATGGATACAAGCGTGAAAAGCGCCCTTCACAACTGAAATAACGAATGATGAGTTTCATCAATGGTGCATACTCATCCTTCAGAAATCGTAATGGAAATACCCTGCTCAGCTGCCTCATATATCCAGGTCTAATATATGGCTCATAATAGGCTCTATCCAACTGCTGCCGCTTATTCCACTCTTCCCCGATGTTTGGTATCCCAGTCGCCTCTGAAATGGTATTTGGTGACAAAGTAAAATCCACCCTAGCAAGGTTTACACGACCGTTATGCAAATGTAAGACAAATATGTGAGCTAACTCATGATGATGCTGAGTTTGGGAAATCATCTCACAATAATGGAAACATGACTGACGCTGAAAATAATCCATTGCAAGCGGGCAAGCCTGCAATTGGGTCAAAGAAGTGGGCTCCTCCCTGACATGCCTGCCACTTTTGTGGGACCTCCTTGGTGCATTAACCTCTGTAGATGAATCACTGTCCTGCTCATACCCCTGCTCATAAGGTGAATCTATCTCTGACATGATGCTGAAATGAGTTTGTCAACTGTATGCTTGGTTGGTTGGGAAATGAGCAAATTGGTGTATTTGTTCCAATGCCCAAACGTGTCACACATATATATCAAGATGCTATAATGAAAACCACTGTGGGAAAAGGACTATCAAGTGAGTTTGAACATGAGGACAGCCACTGCTTGACTGTATGGGGATTTTACAAGTGAATAGGAATGAGTGTAGTGATGGGGGGGATAGTTATTAGGAACAAGAGTGAAAATGAAATGGCAACATATATATGAATCAAATGAAATCAAGGACAAAGAAATAGTCCTTGCAGTGTCTGACAATTAAGCTTTGTCAATGGAGGGATGTGGGAATAAGTAATAGGGTTTGGGAACTCAAAACATGGGAACGAAATGGTATTAGGGATATGGGATAATGAATATGAGACTGTGGGACTGTGCTATAACAACAATGATAATAGCAGTGAGACAATGATATGGTAATAACAGTGACAAAACTCCAATAACAATGAAATGAAATTGTTTTGACCAGTTGCAGCTTTGACACCCAAATTCAAATTACAATTATGTCTTCCTCAAACCCTATGGAGCAGATTTTGGAATGAATGTAGGGTTAAATATTTCACCATTAAACACTTGTTTTCTCCACTTCTAAACCACCATAGCATATCCCAAAAATCATTGAACAGGCGTTAACACACTTACTTGGAGCTGGAAGATTATTTGAATTCGACAAATCACTAAACGTTGATGAGTTTTGGGCTGGAGGGCTCAACGCGCCGCACGCAAACCCAATGCGCCGCGCTGGTTTGGTGCGCCGCGCCCGCACAAAAATACACCGCCGACCTTTCGCCCAAAGGCGCCGCGCTCCTTGTATGCACCGCGCCGAAACTTCCACACGCCAAATGTTTGTTTCAACCTCAAATCTCGACTTGCTATGAAGATTTATGAATGTTATTTGACACAAATGATTTATATAGCCTTGGAAGATATTTTGCAAGAGTTGGTTTCGATTTTTGATTTTTACTTACTCCAAGAACCCACTTTGTAATGTTTTTCTATTTTGGCACTTTGTCATTTAATGAAACCTCTCGTCTTCGCTTTTCATCAATTTCGTTTTGGACTGATGAAATGATTTGATTTTTGCAGGGATGTTGGCGTTTGGACTTCGGCAAAGACCAGAGGCTACATTGAAATTTTTTATGGTGGAAAAAAAAATACATGATTGTTAGAAAGAATGAATTTGACAATTTCTTGTTCAAAACAGAGTTTTGAACAAGAAATGTCCTCAAATGTGTTTGATGATGAAAAGTTGAACTAAGAACCTCTTCAAAAACCATCCTCATGGCCTGCGGGCATTTATTAAACATATCAAAAGACTGAACCCTAGACTCTAAAACTAAAAGACTCTTTTTGACCAAAATAATCATTTATGACCATGAATGACGTGAATCAACTTCATGAATTTTGAGGAGTTTTAATTAGTCACATAGGCATAAGCATGAGGGAATACAAAGAAGACAACCCTTTCATCATTCAATGGCATGCCCCTAAGAAATGCAACGAAGTGAAGTGAGCGAGACACTCCAAAATGATATGCAAAAAGCGAAATGATCTCCGACTCGAGGGATGTAAGGATCGACGAACATTGGTCTAATGGGGATGGTAAACTTCCAAGGAGATGCTAAGAATGGCAGATCTCCGGGGGAGGCTAGACAGTGCCTCATCCATTAGCGATGGAGTCATTATTTCAGACAACACAAAAACGTACTCATACCCGAAACGCTAAAACTTGATCGAAACTCGACCGAAACCTCGACTTAAATTTAAAACTGAACAAATTGAAATACTGACTCTACAAACTGAAACCAAACTGACCTTCGTCCTTCTTCAGAATTATAGCCTTCACTGCGGGCCCCAGACTGAAGAAAAGACATCAGCCCACACTTGCAATGAAACTGAAATGAAATGATATGTACAATGGTAATGAATACAGCAGAAAACACTAAAAAATGGTACCACTTGAGCAGCCAACCATTGACTGGCCCTCCAGGACAATCATCTCCATTCATCTCCTTCAAAATAAAGGCATTTTGACCCCGATATGCTGCAATCTTAAAAGGCCCTTTCCAAATATTTTCAAATTTTCCGTGCTTACCCTTGTCTTCATTTCGAGCATCCCACTTCAAAACCACCTCATCCAGCTGAAACTTATCTGATTTCGCCTTCCTGTCATAAATCTTCTTAATACACTCCTGCAACTTGAATGTATTTTGAAAGACCTCCTCCCTTGTCTGCTGTAAGTGAATCATTTGGTTTATCCTTCTTTGCATGGGATCTTCCTCACTACTGGCTTCCTGAAGCAGTTTGATCACCAGGACAACAAGAGAGGTAGGAAAAATTGTATCTACTCCATATACCAACTCAAAAGGAGACATGCCAATGGATTTTTTCTGACTTACCCAATCAGCCCAAAGTGCATTTACTAACTTCTTATGCCATCCTTTCTTATTGATTTCCAGCAATTTCTTAATGATGTTGACCAAAGACTTATTAGAGGATTCCGCCAATCCATTTCCTTGCGGATGGTAGGCAGTTGAATGTCCCAAGATGATGTTATACTTATTTCAAAATTCAACCATCCTTTTTGACTTGAAAGCCGCTGCATTATCTGTGATTATCTTACTAGGACAACCAAAACGTGACAGAATGTTATTCTCAAGAAAAGAAATAATTACCGCATCCGTAGCTTGTCTGGTGGGAATTTCCTCGATCCACTTCGTGAAGTAATCCATTGCTGTCAATATCCATCTGTGCTGACCTGAAGATGCCGGATGAATTTCTCCAATGAAATCCAATCCCCACTGCTGAAATGGTGCACTAACTTCAATTGGTTTAAGAGGCAAAGGCTGTAATTTCTGCTTCCCTTCGAAAATTTGACATTCGTGACAATTCTTAACAGCCTTATATACATCAGAAAATAAAGTAGGCCAATAGTATCCTGCTCTCAGAATCTTATTAGCTGTGGTTTTCCAAAATAGATGGCCCCCGCAGTCTCCTTTATGAAAGTCCTCCAAAACACTTTTGGCTTCTTCCTCTACCAAACAATTCAATAACATTCCACCAGGGTGTTTCCAATATAATGCAGAATTCAAAATACAAAACTTTGCAGCCCTCAACTTCAAGGTTCTACTCTTATTTCTAGGCATCCTGGGTGGTGGAGACAAATTCTGAAGTACATATAAAATGTTAGCATACCAAGGGGAAGAAACAAAGATATCAGATACTTGAAATGATGCACTTTCCTCATCCTCATAAGACATAGCAGCGTTCAAATTTATGTCTAAAGCATGCAGATTTGTTTCGGCCATGAGCTTTTCTAGTCCTTGTCCCTTAATCAACTTGGTGGGTTTAATCTCCACATCATATTCTAACAACGCAGTGATCCACTTACCCCGTCTTCCTTCTGGATCTGCTTGTACCAAAACATCTTTGACTGTAGCATTGGGAACATAAGCGATAATATGGGAATGCAGTATATACACACAAAAAACTTTCAATGCCTTCAAAAGAGCTAGAGCCTGCTTCTCAATGATGTTGTATTTTAAGGCTCCATCCCTTATAATTCAACTAAAAAAAGCAATGGGCTTCTCAACTCCATCTCTTTTCTGCATTAAAACAGCTGCCAAAGTGTGCTCAGAAGAAAATGAAAACAAAATGAAGTCCTGTGTGTAATCCGGGCTGATTAAAATGGGAGCTAAAGAAAGAGATAACTTTACCAAATTGAACGATTTCACCACCTCTTCCATCCACTTCACTTGGCTGTCCTTTTTCAGCATGTTTGTGATCTCTCTAAGATGCTCAGCAAGATTTGGAATGAAACAACGCAGAAAATTCATCTTACCATTAAATGACTGTATTTATTTCTTGTTCCAGGGCTGTTAAATTTGTTGGATTGCTTCAACACGTGCCGGGTCAACACGAATGCCGTCTTTTGAGATGATGTGGCCAAGAAGTTTGCCTTCATCCATGGCAAACAAGCTCTTTTTCGGATTCAGCGAAATGCCATATTTTCTACACTTCTGAAAAACAACTTTCAAGTGATACAAATGTTCTTCATCAGAATTTGAAAACACCGTCAAATCATCAAGGTAAACAACCAAAAATACATCTTTCTCATTGGCGAAAGCCATGTCCATTGCACGCTGAAAAGTGGCACCTGCATTTTTCAAACCAAACGGCATCTTGGCATAATGAAACGTTCCCCATGGAGTGGTGAATGCGGTTTTGTCACGATCATCCTCATGAACTAAAATTTGATTATATCCTGAATAGCCGTCAAGTAGTGACATCCTTGATGCTCCAACTACTCGCTGCAGTATATGGTCCATTTTTGGCAGCGGATAATTGTCCTTCAATGACACCTTATTCAAATTTCTGAAATCAATACACAAGCGGATCTCACCTGTCTTTTTCCGAATGGGCACCAAATTGGAAATCCAATCAGAAAATCTGATGGGAACAATGATTCCTGATTTGTACAGCCTATTTACCTCCTTCTCAATTGACGGAAACAACTTCGGATTGATTCTCCTCAATTTCTGACGGAAAGGCTTCTAATTTGGTTTAATAGGGATAGTATGCTGAATGATATTAGTGTCATATGTCTTTAAATCTGAGTAATCCCAAGCGAAAGCATCAGCAAATGAAGACAACAAACTCACATATTCAACTCTTACCTCTGGTGACAATGACTTGGATAACTTTACCATCTTGGGGTTTTCAGCTATCCCAATATTTACTTCTTCAACACCTTTTTCAGTCGGCCTCAATGTCGGTTTGCGGGCTACGTCATCTTGATCAAAGAGTTCCTCTAAAGGAATGAATCCTTTAGGAATGATGTTATCCTTAAGCTGCAACACTTTCATCTGATTTATTTGCATATCATCATTACCATCATCATGTTCTGTATCTATGGAGGTATCTTTAAACTTACCCTTGTTTTGCAGGAAATCATTAATCTCCTCATCGTCCTGAAAAACTTGCCAACATCTCTGATTATCCGGAACGGTAGGGCGGTGCTTCACATGGATCTCGAACTTATTGCTGGAATTCATTGGGATTTTTAAATTGCTTGTTGCTTTAGCAAGTCCATCAGCAACACCATTTTGGATACGAGGCACACACGTCAAGGTATAATCTGAAAATAACTTCAAAATGTCTAAAACTGCATTACGGTAAGCCCTCATGCGAGGATGCTTGGCTTGAAACTCACCCTTTACCTGTTTTATCACCAATTCGGAATCACCATAGACTGAAATTATTTTCGCGTTCAGCTTTCTTAGAATCTTTAGGCCAGCAATCAGAGCCTCATACTCAGCCTCATTGTTAGAAAAATCAAATGCTAGTTTGTAGGAACATACTCGCACATTGCTCGGCACCTTATTCGGAGCGGAAAATGGACTGCGTACCCAAACACCAATTCTAGCACCATCACTACCCACTGCGCCATCGAAATCCATGGTCCAAAGACCATCTTCATCATCCTCTAAGTGCTGAAATTGCGCCAGCTCTTTTTTTCCTGTTTGCTGCCCATCGTCTTTAGCTGATTTCTCAACAGTAGCTTGCTTTTCTTGTCTTTATTTTTGCAGAAATTCTCTGAAATTCTCGGTAATCTCTGGTATATCTTCTGCTTGAACTAACTGACTATCTATATCATTAAAACTATCAGCAAAAAAAACAAAAGACTCTAAGTCTGTATGTACATAATTTACAGGGTGATTGATTGGTTTCTCCTTGCTTGTTATCATGTATTTCATCTTCTGTTCTCGATATAACTTTCTCTTATTACCAAAGACAGGAATTGTTGCATAGGAGAAATCTAGCTGTAGTGTCCCTTTCAAATTTGCTCCCCAAGATCTAGAAAGGAGCATCCCAAATCGGGGAGGAATGTCTGCCACAACCACGTCCATCAAGACATTCTTCGCAGGAATCTGATCTAAACTAACAACCAAATCTTTGATGAGCCCGATACATCTCACTCGGCTGGAATCAAATGAGTACAAATCATGGTACTTCCTTGTAATGTCTAAACCCAACTTTTCCATGATTGCTTTTGGCATAAGATTGTGCGAAGCACCGGAATCGAACATGGCATTATGCAATACAAATTCATGCAACCTAAAAATGATATAAAAGGGAGGAACATAGTTGTCCGGGGACTCACCATCTAAAGCAGGCCCAAATATCAATTCAGGCTGATCATCTTCAATATTCACCATGTCAAAAATTGGATCAAAATTCAGAATTTTGGAGACTTGACCTCTATAACTGTTGTCCTTCATAATTTCTGTCAAGGGAATAGATACCTTCAATTTAGAAATTTCATTCTCCAAACTAAAATCTGAAACCTTTTCGACCTCTTTGACTGGAACTTCTTTCCTTTCAGCCTTATCCTTCAATACGCTTGGCTTATTTGACTTTTCTACTGATGATGATTTGTTAGCTGCGGGATCAATTGTCTCTTTTCCTTTCTTCTGTGCTACAGGTGAATCTATCTTCGGTGCTGAAGCCTCTTTTTTCTTCTGAATTGGGTTTATGGGCACATCTCTATTTCTTAATGAGTATTGCTTCTGCTGAGCGGACAAAGCATAAATATACCCTCTTTGGTACTCATCTGATTCTTCCTCAAGAGCTGCATCATTTGCTAAAATAAAATCCTCATATTTTTGTGCAGCTGAACTTTCTGCATACTCTTCATCTTCAGTGATATAAATGGGCAGATCATCGGGAGTAAAGAAGTGGTTTTGCTCCCCTACTACATCATCTTCATCATCTGAATCTTGACCAAAAAAGTTTTGCTGAAGAGGTGTTTTTACTTGCTGCGGGGCTGCTGGTTCTTGTGCTCTCTGTTCACGCCGTTTAATTCTGAACTGTGGCTGCTGCTAGCCATGGTAGTTGGGATTTCGAATCTGTGGTTCGAGCTTATCGAGCGTCATTCTTTTGAACATTTTTTCCATTTCACGAAGCAAGTGCTGATCTGATGTAGATGTGGAAGCTGCTTCCTTTATGGTCACTCTCTTCTCTGCTTTCAACCTGGCTCTCTTATCATTCAGATTTGCCTCAACACTAACAACAATCTTCTGCATATCTTCCAAGTTAGGCGGATCTCTGTCTTGTAATGAATAAGCCATCTCCGGATCGAAGCCATCCGGGAATTTAAGGAGAGCTGACTTTCTAGATGGTCTTAAGTCATCTGGAATTGCATTATAAACCGCATTGAATCTGATAATATAGTCTTGAACGGACTCACCAAGATTGCGCTTGATGCTGTTATACTCGGCATTGATCTGAAGTGGATCTTTTTTAATTTCCCAACGATCTAGAAACTGTCGGTGAAGTTCTGCCATTGTAGTAATGCTTCTTGCTGGCAAAGCTCTAAACCATTTTCTTACCTCCCCTCCAAAAGTTTGCACAAAAAGTCTCATGGTTACATTCTCTTCATCGATCTCATGAAGATTGAAAAAGTTTGCCATCTTATCTACATGTTGTTGTGCCGGAAGACTCTGCGGAGTGCCATCAAATATTGGAATCTTGCTCTGATAATCTGCAGGCATATCATTCAACTGCTGCGGTAACACGAGAGGAGCAAATCGAGCAGCCATGGCTCTCGGCTGATTTATAATCTGTCTTGGAGAAACAGGTGGAGTGGGAGCAGTAGATGAACGAGGTGTATGCGGTGGAGACGGAGGAGGAACTACTGCTGATTGCTGATCAGATATTGATGGTTGTACTGGAATGGTCAGAATGAAAGAAGGTTCAGCTTGAACCTGTGAATTAGAAGTAACCACTGATGGACCAAGAGTTTGAGAAGCGAATTCTATGAATTCAGGGATGTTGGTTGCCATGATACAATTCTGAAGATTTAGGATATAATTATCAATAGATCTATTTTCTTGTTCAACTTCTAGATACTTGATAAACTCAGGATTGATAATGGTAGAACCAGTAGCGCTTTCGGACTTGGTTTCAAACAATGATAACTCGAACTGATCATCAAACTCAATGTCTTCGATGTATTAAAAAACAGTGGGGTGAGTGAGATTTGACCAAAGGAATGATGGGAGCTTCTCGATGGAAAATTCTTGGGATTAGGTTGGGGTTTTCGTATACTGGAGGCGGATTTGGATCATGATTTGATCTAGTATGCCTTTTTGAAGCCAGTGTGTTGATCTATTCAAAAATCCAAGGGACACAACCGATTATTTTCAGCCTATCGACTTCTAGACTCAATCATCCAAAAGTCTAGAACGAACAAGTGTACTGGGGTAATTCGAAAATCAAGTGCCATATTCACAAGCTAAACTGGAGATCGACTGAAGAAGCGTTTATCTACTTCCGCTAATGCATAGCAAAAGAGTTTCGAAAGCTACCTGGCGTGACTTCAGACTCCATCTATAACTCATGAAATGAACACACCAACAAGCAAACCATTGAGATTTTCCCTAGTATGGTCGCCACTATGTTAGCGCTCGAATCTACCTTAGGCTGAAATAAGGTAAAACACAAGGCAACATAAAACCAAGCTTAGCCTCGTAGCAAGCCCTACGAGGACGGGAGAGGGCTCTCTCCGGGTCTATCTCGGCAAAAGGTCTTCAAAGGGGCTGAGATGACCTATAATGGATACTGATTTTAGGCTAGTATACAAATGGAAGAGTTTCATTTAAATTTTTTGGGTTTTTGTCGGAAAAATGGGAATGGCAATTTTGGGCTTGGGGATGAGGCCAGATCTTCGCAGAATTCGAATTGGGGCAAGGTAGGAAGTAGTATTGATGCTTCTGATTATGTGTATGGATGGATCAGAATGACAAGGAGCTGAAGAGGGCAAGGGAGAATAAGGATCCTCTCCAAACGGGTGAAAACATATAAAACTAAACAAATTTAAAGGCAGAGCACTGAATCAATGAATTCTACCTCATTTACTCATTCATTTAGTTTCAGAAGCAAAAGAAGGGAATGAAATACATCAAACATTAAAGAAATTACAAACAACTGAGAGAAAACACCATCAAAAACTGAAAACCACAAGAATCCCAACAGGTGCTGCAAAACCTATGATCTTTCCTTAGCCAAAAATGCAGAAAATATGTACAATAGTGTGCCAAACGTTTCCCAAGAGTCCAACCCTGAAAGTGTCTCAGAAAATACAATAAATAGACAATTCAAACCCCTTCCCATGCCTCTAGGGGTCGAGCTCATGCTTCTAGGAGAAGTTTGAAACAATTCTAAACAAGGAGCTAAAATCTAGGCAGCCAAACAACTTGCCTCTAAAAGGAAGGAAACTGATTCATTCACTCAATTTTCACTTTTTAGTGAATGAATCGTCTAGAACAAGTAAATACATGCCAAAATTACATCATGGTTACCAAATTACATCAAGCTAAATCAAAAATTACATCAAGAGGTGAAACTAGTCAAAACTGGTCGAGTTTCTGAGCTGGAAGGTGAAAAATAGGTTGAATTCCTCTATGCACCGCGCTCCAAAGCTCTATGCACCGCGCTACTTTGGACCTGCTTTTGGAGCACTTCCTAAAGTCCAAATTGAGATCATGATAGCTCGTGGGAAAGCCCTGGATGTATGCTATCCAACCCAAGTGGAATTTTTCAATTTGGAGCTCATGTGCCCCTCCAAAAATTCAATCTCCCAAAAGCACTTCCTGCTGGTACAAAAGGTGGCAGAAAGGTGATTTTCATGGTGTTTTTGGCCCTTAAGTCCACCCAGAACTTGATGAAATGCTTCGGCCATTTCTGAGCATGCATAAATTACCATGAAAAATCGAAAAATGTAAATTTTTTCTCCAAAAGATCTCCCAAACGTAAGCGCACGTCAGGTGGTGCGACGCGTCGGGCGAAAAAACCTGTTTTGTGACCAAAATTTTCAAAATGACAAAAAATTCTCCAAATTTGCTGAAATTTGGAGAGAATATTCCCCATCATGCCTCATGCTCAGCCAATGAAGCCTCGGCCAAGATCCGGAGTGGATCAGGCCGCTTTCACCGTTTCAGTGCTTTGCTCAACCTTGCCTTTAGGATCTTCATCTTTGCTCTGCAAACGTGCGTGCGGGCCCAATAGTGATTTTTCATATGACGGAGCATGTCTTTGTCCCTGTTGGCCTTTTCCAACAACTTCTCGAGATGAATGTTAACATGTGTGAGGCAGGTCTCTCGTTCAACCGGTGTCATGTCACCTGGTCTCTTCCGGGCCAATGCACGGTCCTCCCGGATTCGCCGCAACTCTACAAGTGTATGCTGATCCTCTAGTTGCTTGTTCCGATGCTCCAGGTAGTTTATCACCCACTTTTCTCTCTACAATTTCTCTGTCAAAGTGCCAATCTCAGCTTTCTGCTCCTGGATGACCTCCCTCAGCTTCGAGCTAGGAGAGCTCGCATCAACATCGATGGGTATAAAATCAATGTCTCGGCCATCCTGAAGGGCCCTCATCGTGCATAGGCCTCTTGCCTCTATCCTGAACCTGTACCTGTGCTGATGTTGAAGGAGAGACCCCTTCCACACCAGGTGGAGATAGTACTCGCGCTGTTGATGAAGTCAACGAGACCCCTTCCACCCCGGGTGGAGATAGTACTCGTCGTGTCGCTGCAAATAAGGCTATGTGGCCTCGCTAATATGTCACATACACTGGAGCACTGATATGCTCAGTCTCAGGAATATCAAACTGGTGTGAAGGTTGTCCCTCATCATGAACTACCTCGGGAGGTGGCTGTGGCGCTGCAAAGAAGTCACGGGAGATGAACTCATCCCATGTGATGCCTTGCTGTCCGAGCTGATGTACCACCATGATTTTGATCAGCGCGTAATGATATATGTTGTTATGCTGCTGTGCTGGGGTCTTCTTCTGTACAAGAAACTTCATCCGCTCTATGTTACGGTACATGAATTATGGAATTCTCATCAACCGCACTCTCGTGAAGTGCATCAACAGCTGGATGTGATATGCATACAAGCGTGAAAAGCGCCCTTCACATTTGAAATAACGAATGATGAGTTTCATCAATGGTGCATACTCATCCTTCAGAAATCGGAATGGAAATACCCTGCTCAGCTGCCTCGTATATCCAGGTTTGATATATGGCTCATAATAGGCTCTATCCAACTGCTGCCGCTTATTCCACTCTTCCCCGATGTTTGGTATCCCAGTCGCCTCTGAAATGGTCTCTGGTGACAAAGTAAAATCCACCCCAGCAAGGTTTACATGACGGTTATGAAAATGCAAGACAAATAGGCGAGCTAACTCATGATGATGCTGAGTTTGGGAAATCATCTCACAATAATGGAAACATGACTGATGCTGAAAACAATCCATTGCAAGCGGGCAAGCCTGCAATTGGGTCAAAGAGGTGGGTTCCTCCCTGACATGCCTGCCACTTTTGTGAGACCTCCTTGGCACATTAACCTCTGTAGATGAATCACTGTCTTGCTCATACCCCTGTTCATATGGAGAATCTGTCTCTGACATGATGCTGAAATGTGTTTGTCAACTGTATGCTTGGTTGGTTAGAAAATGAGCAAGTTGGTGTATTTGTTTCAATGCCCAAACGTGTCACACATATATATCGAGATGCTATAATAAATACCTAGTGGGAAAAGGACTATCAAGTGAGTTTGAACATGAAGGCAGCCACTGCTTGACTGTATGGGGATTTTACAAGTGAATAGGAATGAGTGTAGTGATGGGGGGGGTAGTTATTAGGAACAAGAGTGAAAATGAAATGGCAACATATATATGAGTCAAATGAAATCAAGGACAAAGAAATAGTCCTTGCAGTGTCTGACAATTAGGCTTTGTCAATGGGGGATGTGGGAATAGGTAATAGGGTTTGGGAACTCAAAACATGAGAACAAAGGGTAAAGGGATATGGGGATAATGAATATGGGACTGTGCGGCTATAAAAACAATGATAATAGCAGTGAGACAATGATATGATAATAACAGTGAAAAAAACTCGAATAACAATGAAATGAGATTGTTTTGACAAGTTGCAGCTTTGACACCCAAATTCAAATTACAATTATCTCTTCCTCAAACCCTATGGAGCAGATTTTGGAATGCATGTAGGGTTAAATCTTTCACCATTGAACACTTGTTTTCTCCACTTCTAAACCACCATAGCATATCCCAAAAATCATTGAACAGGCGTTAACACACTTACTCGGAGCGGGAAGATTATTTGAATTTGAAAAATCACTAAACGTTGATGAGTTTTGGGCTGGAGGGCTCAACGTGCCGCGCGCAAGCCCAATGCGCCGCGCTGGTTTGGTGCGCCGCACCCGCACAAAAATACACTGCCGACCTTCGCCCAGTGCGCCGCGCCTCCTTTGTATGCGCCGCGCTGAAACTTCCAACACAGTCACGACCTCTTCAAATGCCAGTTTTCTCTTCAACCTCAAATCTCGACTTTGCTATGAATATTTATGAATGTAATTTGACACAAATGATTTATATAGCCTTGGAAGATATTTTGCAAGAGTTGGTTTTGATTTTTACTTACTCCAAGAACCCACTTTGTAATGTTTTTGTATTTTGGCACTTTGTCATTTAATGAAACCTCTGTCTTCTGCTTTTTCACTGAATTTCTGATTTTGGACTGATGAAATGATTTGATTTTTGCAGGGATATTGGCGTTGATGTTGGCAAAGGAAAACCAGAGTATGCTTTGAAATTTTCATGGGGAAAAAATACATAATTATTACAAAAAATGAATTCGACAATTTCTTATTCAAAACAGAGTTTTGAACAAGAAATGTCCTCAAATGTGTTTGATGATGAAAATTTGAAGTAAGAACCTCTTTGAAAACTATCCTCATGGCCTGCGGGCATTTATTAAACATATCGAAAGACTGAACCCTAGACTCTAAAACTAAAAGACTCTTGTTGACCAAAATAATCATTTATGACCATGAATGACGTGAACTGAACTTCGATGAATTTTGAGGAGTTTTAATTAGCCCAGCAGGTACAAGCATGAGGGAATACAATAAGACCAAACCCTTTCGTCAATCAATGGCATGCCCCTAGCGAAATGCAACGAAGTGAAGTGAGCGAGACACCTAAAAATGATATGCAAAAAGCGAAATGATCTCTGACGGAGGGCTGTAAGGGCCGACTCTAACACAGTCTGGAATCAGTAGGGCTCCATCTGATTTTATAATCCAATAATTGTTTAGGTAATTTCCACATTCACAAACCTCTCTCAACTGTAGGCAGAGGCTGAGAGGCCAATTCCATGTTCTTGATCTATAGGGCATATTAGAGCTCCATTATTGACTATTTAGACATGTTCTCCTCTGGTTTGAGTCATCCCTAAGTTATTTCATAAGTTTTTCTACATATATCCAGTAATTGTGGGCTGTAGAAGTTAGGTCCCAATTTGATAATAGTGGAGGAGGGTGGTTAGTGTTCAATAAACTCAAACTTGCTTGATAGCTTCCCCTTGCCTATGTGGAACTTTTGGGATAGCCAGTCTGGAATCAGTAGGGCTCCATCTAATTTTATAATCCAATAATTCTTTAGGTAATTGCCACATTCACAAACCTCTCTCAACTGTAGGCAGAGGCCGAGAGGCCAATTCCATGTTCTTGATCTATAGGGAATATTAGAGCACCATTATTGACTATATAAACATGTTCTCCTCTGGTTTGAGTCATCCCTAAGTTATTTGAACGGCATCCCTATTATTGCTTGAGCAAACTGACAATGTGCGATTTATTATCTGGGTTCTAATCGTATTGTTGTATCTGACTGAGCAATTGGGCAATTTTATTTTATGACTAGATTGGACGTTAGTTCAGACTCTAGGAGAGAACTCAAACCAGGATATTATATAGAATTTTCCATTTCTAGGCCTGATCGACAATAGGAAATTTATATGTATTTCACTTGGCGCCATTTTGATATATTCACCTTTACATGGTATATATATGAAAAAAATTTGCATATTTTGTGTCTATTGGTTTAGAATTATGGTTTTAAATCTTTAAAATAGTTTTTTTTCATTAAAAAATATTTTTTTTAAAACTAGTTCATTGAGATCTAACCAGTCCCAGGATCTAAACTAGTTCATATACATTTCCTCTGCAAAAATTGTATTCTAGAAGGCACTTTTGACATCCACTTAATAAATCTCACACCTATGCCTAACTAATTGTATTCATCTAACAAGTGCAAAATTTCTTCAAAGTCTACATAGGCTCCCAAGTCTGATTTATCTGTATTTCAGTATAATCCTCTAGAATTTCTTTCTGCAAATCTTGCTTTATGTTCACTTCTTCAAATGAGTTAGACTCGTGTGAGTCAATACTCAAAAGAAACACTTACTGGATATACAGTTGACTGTTGTAGGCTAATTGACTTCCAGACTTCTTCACTAGTTGTAGGTGGTTCTTGGAGCTTTGAATCCATAATCATTCTTTATGTGGATACAACTTTGGAATTCTCATGAAATTTCATCTGATTTATTATTGTTTTTCTTGTTTGCACTAGCTTCCTCAGCATCACCTAATGTTTGTTTGGTCATATTTTCATGTTTTAGATTGCTTTCCTTTACTTCTGTGACCTTTCTTACATTATCTTTTAATACAAGCCATGGTACAACAATATAGTCTGATATTTCTTGCACATTATATTTAATATTTATCAAAGACTTATTTTTACTTCCTCATTCAAATAGCCTATACACCTTGGACTCTTCACTATGCCCTACAAAAATGTGTATTTTGCTTTTGTCTTCTAGATTTTGCCTAATTTTATTTTTCCACGAGCATACAACCACATCATAACAAAGACTCCGAGACAATTTTCTTGTGATTTCCTTCCACTCCATGTGCCCTTTGGTGTGATGTTTCTCACAAACTTTGTGGAGCCTTTGACTTATACATGCCTGTGTAGATTTCTTTGGCCTAGTTAAAGATGTTGTTTGAGATAATTTTCCCTTGCCCATGATCTTCATCAAAGACAACATCTGTATTGTGCTAAACCTTTGATGAAGATCATGGGCAAGGGAAAAATATCTTAAACTAGGCTAAAGCAATCTACATAGGCATGCATAACTCAACAAAGACTCCACAAAAGTTGTGAGAAACATCACACCAGAGGGCACATTGAGTGGAAGGAAATCAAAAGCATATATATATATATATATATTCAAAGAGCGTACACTTTGGACTCTTCGTGTACCCTACAAAGATGTGTATTTTTTTGTTTACCTTCTACTTTTGTCCTTTTTTCCTTCTACTTTTGCCTTTTTTCCCTTCTTACTTTCCCTTTTCTCCAAGACAACATCTATACTACCAATTATGTTTTCTCTTCTAATTCAAAGATGTGTTATTTTTTTTTGCATGTTTTCCATTTGCTGCATGTGAAAGAAAATAGCAACAAAATATTTTGAGACAATTTTCTTGTGATTTCCTTCCACACCATATGCCTTCAGGTATGATCTTTCTCACAACCTTCATGAAATTTATAATTCAGTACGTACACAGTGCACACAACTCTGTAGATTGCTTTAGACTAGAAGCTATTTGAGATAATTTTGGCCTTTAGGCATGTTTCTGGCCATATCTATGCCACACATTGTTTGTTATGGAGTATATATGTAAGCTGTTAGAAAATATCATGAAATTTATAAAACCCAAAGATGTGTCTTGTGTCACATTATATAATCATTCTGTTGCAACTACACCTGAACAAATGTCCATATATAAATGACATTGAATGTGTATAGCTTCTATTTTCTCTACTGATATGAAATGTATTCTCAAAGGATGTGTCTGGTTCTAAAATCTAGTTCACCATGATAAAACATCAAAGTCCAAAGCAAATTCATCTCAATAAAATGCTTGAGAATGAATGTGTAACAACCTTGCAACTTGATTTTTATGAATCCCAAATCTCATCTTATCTTGAACTTTTTGAGTCATTAGTAAATCATAAACAGGAAATGTACAAGGTCTTCATCTAAATTAATATGACATTAGCATGACCGTATATAAATGTAAAGATTATACTAGTAAACCAAGTATATTATCCCTGAGGAAAAATTAAATTGAGATAACTTCATAAATGAGAAGACAGTTTCCAGTCCTAGTTTCTATCAAATGGTCCAGAGGCAATTCCCAATATGAATTTTTTAAACCCCATCATTAGCTGGTAAATAACTAACACTTCCAGTCTACTTAGGTTTACAGAGAGTACAAGGGAATTTCACATTATCAATAAATGTTTTCAAATGACCTTTCATGTACAACATATTCATTATCCACGAGAATTGTAACAAAATAAGAGCATTCATCTTGCGTCTTTCAGAAAATTTAAGCAATTCTGGGTTCATTACTTCGCTGAAGCTTCAAAAAAAAAAACTAATTAAATAGATGCCGATGGATATCGTGGTTCCATACTAATCTAATCTATGTAGGAATTGATCCCTGAGAAAAATTCCAAGCATAGATAAAGATTAGACCATATAGAAATATAAATATTATACTAATAAAGATAGTATATTTATATTGTCCCTGATAAAAGGATAGAATGAGATAACCCGATGATTCAAAAGGCATTTTTTTGGTCCTAATTTCTGATGGTCCAAAGGTATTTCCCAGAATGAAGATGTTAATTCCATCCTTAGCTGATAAATACCTGATATACTCCAGTCTACTTAGGTTGATGAACTGTAGAGGGGCATTTCACATTATGAAGAAATGTTTTCAAATTTCCCATGCCACGTCTTCATTGTCCACAAGAATATTAACTAAACATATGAGGTCCCTCATCTTGTGTCTTTCAGAAAATGTAAGAAACTCGGGGATAGAATGAGATAACTTCATGATTGAGAAGGCATGTTTTGGTCCTAGTTTTTAATGGTCCAAAGGTATTTCCCACAATGAACATGTTAACTCCATCCTTAGCTGGTAAATACCTGATATACTCCAATCTCCTTAGGTTGAGGAACTGTACAGGGGCATTTCACATTATGAAGAATTCCAAATTTCCCATACCACATCTTCATTGTCCACAATAATATTAACTAAACATATGAGGGCACTCATCTTAAGTCTTTCAAAAAAATTAAGCAACTCTGAGTTCTCTACGTAAATAAATTATCAAAAATAAGTAATTAAGGATTTCATAGTTCAATTGGAATTTGATACTACTGTATGTAGATATCTCTTTTATACAGGATATATGGTGTCCAACTCTGCAAATTAAGATTTAAGAACACCATATCCAATCGTTTGACCACTAGTCCATCTTTCAGTACGATGTTTATCAGTGCTCTACAGTGACTCGTGAGTAAAGAGAGAATTTTATTCAACTCGCTAACCTGAGCTTCTGGAAATAGCAAAAGAAAGAAAAATGATATTCAAATGACCTCAACTAATTCACCAAGCCCCTGCTAAAAATGAAAATGTGAAATGTTGCCATATATGCAAGAAATCATTTAGTATAGTCAATATAGTTTTAGCATTTTGCTTCATTGCATTGACTTTATAGACAAACTGTAAACTATGCCATAATAGTATATGTTTATTTAAAACTATTTATTTCAAAAAGGGATAGAACTGATTAAAAATACAAGACTATGAAAGTCACAATTGTAAGTTACTTGCTTAATTTTCAACTAGGAAAGGGAAAACTGACTGCATCAGTAAGTCTAATAAAACAAGGATAAAGATCATAGAAGTTTATTTCATCCACCTCTGCAAACCAATTTAATTTAAAAGGAGAGATTAAAGATCTTTACTTTTGGGGAGGTTAGCCTTAGCTTCCGCCTGTTGTAGTGGTCATGTAGATACATACTAATAGGACGTATACTCTCTGAAATTGGTAAGCTAAAGAATCTCTAGACCCTTATTCTCAACCCTGACGAACTTGAAGGAACCCTCCCTCCAAATCTTGGCAATTGCTCCAGTCTGATCGATTTTCTTATATTTGATAACCAACTGAGTGGTGAGAATCAAGATACCACCAGAGCTTGGCAGGATATAGAACTTGAAATTTCTTTGTGGAGGTGGGAATCCAAACATTGAAGGTGAACTGCCTCCTAAACTTTGAAACCGTAAGAATCCTACTATTTTGGGGCTTACAAAAACGAGGATTTCTGGAACAATCCCTCCTTCGTTTGGATCATTAAGAAAACTGAAATCACTTGCACTTTACACAAATATATTATCAGGATCAATCCACCTAGGTTGAGCACTTTTTTAGAACTTGTATTTCTATATCTCTACAGAAGTAGTCTGTCAGGTTTTCTACCCAAGGAGATTGGTATGCTGCAAAAGCTGGAAAAATTTCTTCTATGGCAAAATAATTTGGTAGGAAGTATACCATCAGAGTTTGGTAACTGCACAAGCTTGGAGGTGATCGGCCTATCACTGAACGCTTTGTCTAGAAGCATTCCTAACACAATAGGCTACTTGAAGAATTTGGCTGATCTTCAACTCAGTGTTAACTATAGTACTAGTTCAATACCTTATTCCCTTGTTAATTGCACTAGTCTTTCTCAACTCCATCTTGGTAGCAACCAGATATCTGGAGAAATACCTGATGCAATTGGACAACTCAAGAATATCATGTTGCTATTTTCTTGGCTGAATAAGTTGGAAGGACTAATTCTTGCCAGTATAGGTAACTGCAAAGTACTTCAGGCTTTAGATTTTAGTATTTACTGACAATATGCTAACTGGAAGCATTCCTTCAAGCATATTCCAATTGAGAAATGTCACAAAGTTGATTTCTCTGTCAATTGATCTCATTGGCTCTATTTCTCCAAATATCGGTAGTTTTAAAGCTTTGATTAGGCTTCATCTGGGTGACAATAAGCTTAGTGGGGAAATCCAAAAAGAGGTTGGGAAACTTGAAAATTTGGACTTCCTTGACATGGAAGATAATTAGTTTACAGGAACCCTTTTTCCAGATATTGGAGGATGCATTGCACTTCAGATGCTGGATCTTCATGGCAACAGACTTATAGGTAATCTGCCAAGAACACTTGGTTTTCTAAAAAATATTCATGTATTGGATTTATGAATGCATGTGTTTGTGGGTTCATACCCTATACATTGGGAGATCTCATTTCATTGGACAAACAGGCAATGAATGGAAATGATCTGTCCGGAGTGATACCAAGAGAGATTTTGTTGTGCACTAAGTTACAATACCTAGACTTGAATAGCAACAAATTTATTGGTGGCATTCCTTCTGAGGTTGGAAGCATAAAAGGATTGGACATTGCAATGAATATCAATTGGAATTATCTCTTATGGACCATTCCATTGAATTTTTCTAGACTCATAAAAATGGAAGCGTTGGATATAGTTTTGCAGGATAAAGTGGCACTTTCCAATCAATGCCAAAAGTCTGAGCACTGATAGTCTCAAAATGATAAGAGAAGTTTTATGAGAATAATTAGTTGGATGAATTATGAAAATTTACAATGCTATTCAGACTTGTTCCAAGAATTGTGAGGAATGCCTCCTACCTGTGCAGCTGAAAACAATATTGACCTACACTAGGTAGTTGTTCTACTAAACTAGATGTTTAGCATATGCACTGTACTTGATATATCATGATTTTCAATAGGCCTGCACTAATCCCCAACATGGTTTATAGGGCAATGACTTATACTAATCAAACAATTTTCTCTACAGACTTGTACACCTCCATGTTTCCGAGGAAGCACCATGATAACGTTTGATTTGGAAGGTAAAATACTTGGTTGTTATAGGAAGTTTTGGCATTAACAAGACACTTGCAACACTTCAGACACATTTCTATTGGTGTTCCATGTCACATGATGTTGAAGCTCACACTTTCTCCTATATTCCTTTCAACATTTTCAAGCTATTGAGCAAGAAATTGGGTATGTATACACCTCTTCTTATCCTTTCACAACCATGGGGGTCGACAATTATGAATTTTCTATTTGGTCTACCTTTGGTCTACATGTCTATGTCTATGTCTATGTGTTTTTTTATCACTTTTAAAGATGACAATCATGGTCCCATATATTAATTCTATTACCACATCAAAGGCTGCTAAACTGTTCTTCCTACATGTCTGGTCACACTTTAGATGCCAACATCCATATGTCTAATTGAGACCTTGAATTTAGAAACCATTCTGGAAGTATTTGTGGACCATACTTTACAATTGTCTCAACATATCCACAATGTGACACCCACAAAGAGATTATTAAATCAAAGTTGCCAACTGAATGTGCGTTTAGGTACTTTGCATGTATGGCTATGTGCATCCTTGCGCTTAAGATGAAAACCTAGCTTTCATTTAGCATGCCTATAATAGGTTTCCTCACAACTCTATAGGTCATACTATGTCTTAGACTTATTTGGGTTTTCAACCTTTGGCACCACTTGACAATGCTTTTCAAGCACAATGGACATTAGTGCCCCAAAATAGACCAAAGAACAAGACGTAGTAGAATTATTTTTTTTATAAAATTTAGTAGATAAATTAGTAAGTCCAGGACATATCGATTCAACAAGTACAAGAGGCCACACAACATACTTTGCAAATCACATCAGTTTAAAGTCAACAATAGTGTCTGGTTGCATTTGCCAAATGATGGTGTTAAAGGAACATATCGGAAGATCAAGCCCACTTTTATATGGAACCAGTATAATAATTTGGGTATGCTCTTCCATTTTCAATTCTAGGTTGAGTAAGAACTCAGATTATGGATTGCAACCAAAGTCTAACAACAAGGCACATAGGGAGATAACAGGCATCAAATATATGGAAGCTAGGACTCCAAAGATCCCTGGGTGATGTTCACTTTGTGATGTTACCTGTAGCACAAAGGAAGTTCTTCACAAACAACATGTGTTTGGAAAGAAGCACCAAATTATGTTAAAAAGGTTGAAGGAAAAGGGTTCAGAAGATGGATTAAAGCCACAGAGAAAGCATTCATAAGGACTAATAGGGTGGTGTTCTCTTACAAAATCTTCATGAGCCGCATATGTGTAGGAAAGAACACATGTCCATGTTAGGAATGGAAAAAACTTAAAACATGTTACGGATGGCAAAGACAAAGGAGGAGGAGACAATAGAGGCTGGCAAAGACAATGTGACAATGTTATTGGAAAATTAAAAAAAAAATAGTGAATGAAGAAGGAAATATGGCATCCAAGAAACATCACAAGTTACATAAAGGAGATGTTGGGAAACTTACAAAGGATGGAAATTCTAAAGCCCATTTACTGGTCTATCGTGAGAGATAAAGGGTTCCTGGTGGAAAATTTTTGGAAGAAACTTTTCATGTTAAAGCTCAAGTTGAAGGGGCAGACATAAAGTGTCCCTGGTGGAAAAGTTGAGGAAGAATCTGTTCACGTTAAAGCTCAAGTTGAAGGGGGTAGATTAATTGTTCCAATATTTCAACCTGTTGAACATAAAATGATCTTTGTATTTGGTTTTGTAGACAGACATTAGATTTCAAAATTTTCTTTGAATTTTTGTGAAAGTGGAATTTTTTTATATTGAGCTTCCCATATCATAAAAAAAATTATATGTGTAATTAATGTAGAAATAGGGGGTGGCTTTGACTTGGAGAGAAATTGATTAGCTTCTTTGGATAATTCAGTTATGGTTGCAGGCACAATGGAATCCCTAGGAACAAGCTCCAACTCGATCTTTATGGAAGAAATGTGAGCTGACTTGAAAGTGAAGACCGAGGTGCATGAGATCTCTAGCCAAGCTAGCCTAGCCAGACTAGCTCCCAGTTAACTTTGCTGGCTCTAGTTGCTTTCTGGTTTTACTTGTTATTATTGCTATTTGTACAGTATAGAGATGTTTTTCAAAATGTCTTAGGTTATATAAAATACATTTGGAAGATGCTTTGCAAAAGGTATTAGGTTATAGCAGATACATTTGGACATTCCGAGACAGCATAGTGTTGAGCTTTAAAAATTGTCTGAGGTCTAGTTTATGCTTTGACAGGACCCTTACAGCCATGAATGTAACAATTTTTCTAAGATATTAATACGGGAGTATTCTCGATTACAAAAAAAAAACCAGAAAACTGGAACCCTACTCTCAGCTTTGTTAGATATGTTTGTGAGATTTGGGTTTAGAAAGAAGCTCTAACAGACACTTTATCCATAGAAGATGCTACAGTGATGCCAATTTTAACATCAAGACAAGCAACTTTACCTACAAAGGGAGGTACATTTTTGTGCAAGGCAAGCTACAAGGGTGTCACAGTGAGCTAACTCCATTGAGTTATTTTTTTATTAAGTTAAAAATAGGGGTTTGTATGATTATATATTTTACAAGAATTATGCCATTATGTGTTGAATTTTTTTTTAAAATCAATGCCTATTATACAATTTCAAGGTCTGCCATAACTCACATAATTTTTTAAAGGGTGCTAGATCAATGGAAGAGTACCTACCATGCAGGAGGTTGGTGGTTCAATTCCACTGTACCCTAACATAAATTATTCAATGATATTGTAGTTTTTTTAATTAAATAATTTTATATTGATTTATTTTAATGGTGATGTATTTTTATGGATTCATTGTTTTATATTGTCTCTAGAGAGACAATAGATAGGATTAGACAAATTCCAACTATTGTCTTTGGAAAGACAAATGAAATTGTCTCATAAGAGACAATAAATGAAACTATCTTTGGAGAGAAAAAAATGATTGTGTTATATATTGTCTCTATAGAGACAATATTTTAAGACAATTTAATTTTAAGACGATTTAATTTGAGACACCTGCTTAAAGACAATATTTAAGAGAATACACAAGTTTTATTTTGTCTCAATTTAAGACAATTTACCCCAAAATTGTCTTAAATATTGTCTTAAAACCCCCTTTATGTTGTAGTGCAAGCTAAGTTATTTGGGTTGTGATGTGATAATGCCGCAATGTATCGCAATCGCACACAGATAAGTTTTATGTCGAATTTGTGCAAGGTATGTTATTTAGGGTGCGATGTGATATGTGCCACATCACTATCACACATTGCAGCCCACAAAGTTTAATGGATAACGCATCAGTTAAAGTTTGTAATCACTGATTTGCACGGATGCGATGTGGAATCAGAACAACATTGCAAAAAATTTGAAGTTTGAGCTTTTATGTTTTGAACGTGTTTTGTACGTGATTCGTGTGTAAACTGATTTGCAGGTATGAGCATTGTTTTAATGAAGATATGGGTCTTTTGACAACCCAAGGATGACTGGAGGTTAAATTTCCATCCATAATTGAATTGCATTTAATAGAATTAGGTTTTATAGGCTTTGGCAATTTTGTATAAGAAATAAAATTTCATTTGTTTTTCAGAGAGTTGAATAGAAAAACGAATTTCGTTCCTCTCCTGTGTATTACATTTTTTGTGTATGAATTAATTTTATTTTCACATTATTTGCATTCTCTGTGTTGTGGGGGAAACACATTTCCTCTGTTTGTTCTATTAAAAATTCCAACATGGTATCAGAGCAGGTATAGGCTCTCAGTACAAAAACGAGCTCTCTTTACTAAAGAAGTTATAAGATTGTTATTGTTTGTAGAAGCAGAAGTCTCCAGTAGTGAGAAATATTTTACAAAAGTAAGAAAGTTTTGGTTTACACAATTAGAATGGCAGCAGCAGGCACAAGCTTGAAAAATCCATAATTACCACAGTTCAATGGTAGAAATTATGATTATTGGGCCCTATTTTCTTCACAAGATATATGGGAGCTGGTGGAAAATGGCTTTCCAGAACCAACAGATGCAACAATGCTTACTGCTTTGACAACAGAGAATTTTTGAAAGACAATAGGAAGAAGGACTCCAAAGGCCTCTTCTATATCTTTCAAGCAGTTCATGAGAGTATCTTCCCAAGGATTGCAGCAACAACAAAGTCTAAGGAGGTGTAGGATACTCTCAAGACAGCCTATCAAGGCATGGAGAAAGTGAAGACAACAAAATTACAAATGCTGAGGAGAGATTTTGAAACTATCTGTATGAAAGAGTCTGATAACATAGACTCATTTTTCACACATGTGATTGGGTTAGTTACCCAGATAAGGTCTCATGGAGAGACACTTGAGGAAAGAAGAATAGTGGAGAAAATTTTAAGAAGCTTACCAACAAGATTTGATGCCATAGTTGTGGCCATAGAAGAGACAAATGATCTCTCACAATTTTCAGTAGATGAAATTCAAGCATCCCTGGTATCTCATGAACATAGACTGAACAAAACAACGAACTCCTCATTGGAGAATGCTTTCAGGACACAAATATCTTTTGGCCGAGGTAGAGGAAAAATCCACAAAGGAAAAAATCCATTGGGCTTGTAATTTACACTTCCTAAATAGTCGCAACGTTTTCGCTAAAAGACAAGGGTGAATACAGGGACTTCGTTGATGAATCTAGTTGGACCAGTGTCGATTAGGCGTGAAAAGCCCCTTTTTGGGTAAATGTTCCTTTTCGAAAACGTATTAGGAGTGGAGTTTGTTTTTATTTAATTAGGTTGAGTTAAATTCGAATGGAGGGAAGAACGATCCATCTGCAGTGGATTTTATTACCATAAGTTTGGAAATTTACTAGGATAGCTTAATTGGGTAAAAAATGACTTCAAACTCGATCCCTACTTATTTAACCTATCCTCAATAGATTTTTTAATATTGTTCGAACTTAAATATGTATGTTAATTGTTTTTACAGTGAATGTTGTTGTCAGAAATTTGAATTCATGTTTGGACACTAACATATCTCCCGATTCAGATTCTGTTCAACCTCTTCCACATTAATACATTCCTCTTACTACCATCGACGTGAATTTTAGCATCAAAGTTTAAAAAAAACCACTAAATAATCTCTCACATCACTACCACCTCTACAACGACGAGCGAATTGTTTAAACATACATTTGTACTGGTGCAGAATACCAAATGCAGCACCCACATATTTATCTTGCAACAATTGCAAGGCTTCCCTATCATGGAAGCCATAAACTTGTATTGGATAATGGATAACTCACCCAAATTAACTTCCCACAACACAGTAAGACTACAATACCGTCCATCTAAATCTTCCTATCTATTGACAACATGGCCACCCATCACCTTGGGGGAATGCTAAGAAAGATCCATATACTGAATCTAAATGGACTTTAATAGTGATATGGATTTATCATTCTAGATATAATTTGCAGAAGGAAGCACCCTCAGTTTCTAAAGTCATTTTGAATGGTATCCAATTTTTTTATCTCTTTTTTATCTCTCTATTCAATATGTCTATTCTAGTGCAGCCATATAAATTAAATGTTTGGTAATGTTGAGGGTCATCAATCCATAATACTCATCAAAACATATATTTAAAAGAACATGAAATTCTTAATTATGGAGATTTACTCTTAATTTACTATATAGATTCTTACTTTTTAAATAGACTTTGTTACAATACCATGACTCATCAATACCACATGTTCAAAAAAACACAAATTACTTATATGACACTTTTTCCTATCAGACATGATAAATTACCAAACCAACAAAGTATTTCAATAGGCACACCCGTTGTCAGACCAATTAATCTATATACGCCCCATTATTTCAGTTCTAGGCATGTATTTGATCAGCCATAAGTGGAGTTTGTTCAAAAGCATGAAGGGTTCCAACTTTAAATGCAAGTAAAGATGAATTGCACTAAAAGCTTAATATAGTTTTAAAACAAAACTCTTTCTATATTCATGGCATTAGTAAATTCCTATTTGCATAAGGAAAAAAATATAAATTTAAACTATGAAGAGGTTTACGAACACTAAAAAAAGAGATATGGTAAATAAATAAAAATATAAATAGACCAAAACTATGGTAAATAAAAAAAAAAAATTATACTTACTCCAAACGTATCCAAGGGTATGATGAATAAATAAAAATATAAATAAACTAGAGGTATGGTAAATAGATAAAACCTGTTTTTATATTTACACCATAAACCTCTTTATATTTAAAAAAATCAGAAAAAGGGTTTTATTTAAGTGAAGCCTATGGGAAAAATACCATGGGACAAATTATTATTAATACCATGGGAAAAATATTATATTTATAAAAGAGGCATGGTAAATAAATAAATATAAAAGAGGTATAAAAAGGCATGGTAAATAAATAAAAATACATCAAATATGATTAGAAACCAACATCTAATTATATATCAAGCCTATGGGCCAAATACCATGGACCAAATTATTATTAATACCATTCAAAAAAACATTATTAACCCTGATATTAAAATTAAAATATTATTAAATTTAATAACCTTGGATTAATACAATATCAATTTTGTTATATTATAAGATATATTAATATATCATGATATATATATTAAATCTAGATATATATGGGAGGGAATAACAAAGACATAGAGTCATAGAGGTGGGGAAATAGGAGGAGTGAAAAGGGAGAGATGGAGATAAAGTGAAAGATATGAGAGAGGAGGAATGAAGAGAGAGAGAGAGGGAGGTGAGTGAGAGAGGTAGAGAAGGATTAGAGAGGGAGAGGGAGACATAAATATGGAGGGTGGAGAGAGGGAGGGAGAAGGAGAGAGGATTGGAGGGCAGAGAGAGAAAGAGAGAGAGAGAGAGAGATGGGGGGATGGAGAGGGAGGTAGGAGAGAAAGGGAGAGAGAGGAAGGACAAGAGAGAGGACTTGAGAAAGAGGAGGAGAGAGGGAGGGACAAAGAGATGGTTTTGGAGGAGGGAGAGGGAGAGTAGAAGAAATATATAGAGAGTGAGAAGTGGAGAGAGAGGGAGTGACAAGGGAGAGATGGAGTATGTTTAGGGGTGAGATAAAGAGACATAGAAGGAGACAAGGGGGGAGAGAAGGAGAGAGAAGGATAAATGGATGGAAATAGTAACATATTTGGGTAGAGATAGAGTGATGGGGGGAGAGAGAGGATTGGAGAGAGATAGAGAGAGAGGAGAGATAAAGGGAGGTAGGAGAGAAAGGGAGAGAGAGAGGAAGGACAAGGGAGAGGACTTGAGAGAGAGGAAAAGAGTGATGGGAGAAGAGAGAGGATTGTATGAGAGAGAGAGAGATGGAGGGAGAGAGAGGGAGGTAGGAGAGAAAGAGAGATTGAGGAAGGACGAGAGAGAGGACTTGAGAGAGAGGAGGAGAGAGGGAGGGGTAGAGAGATGGAGTTGGAGGGGAAGAGAGGGAGGGAAGAAGAAAGACATAGATAGTGATAAGTGGATACAGAGAGGGAGTGACAAAGGAGAGATGGAGAGAAAGTGTGTATGTTTTGGGGTGAGATGAAGAGACAAAGAGGTATATATGGAGAGAAGGGGAAAGAGAAGGAGAGAGAGAGGTATATAGTAACAAAGTTGGAAGTTGGAGACGGAGAGAGAGAGAGAGAGGTGGGAGAGAAAGGAAGAGAGAGATTATGTGAGAGAGTGGAGAGGGGTAGGGAAAGACATATGGAGATGGGGCGGGGAGAGAGGGAGGTAAGAAGAAATACATAGAGAGAGAAAGGTGGAGATAGAGAGGGGGGAGCGATAAGGAAGCTGGATAAAGAGTGAGATAGAACAACATAAGGGAAGACAGATAAAATTGCGGGAGAGGGAGAGAAGGGGAAGAGAGAGAGAGAGAGAGAGAGAGAGAGAGGGAGAGGAAGAGGGAGTGATAGATAGATATATTGGAGAAAGAGAGTGTATGTTTTTGGGGTGATATAGAGAGAAGGACGAAGATATAGATATATATGGGAGGTGACAATAAATAAGAGAGAGATGGAGACAAGGAGGGAGGGGCAGATAGATTGATAGATATGGAGGGACAAAGCGTGTGTGTTTTGGGGGGTGAGATAAAGATACAAAGAAGGAGAAATGGATGGAGATATAGATGTAGATGGAGCGGGGGAGAGGGAAGAATATTTCTTGCACTAGATGCATTGATTTCAGTGTAGATGGTGATTTCTAATCCTATTTGATTGCTTGCACTAGATGCATTGATTTTAGTGTAGATGTTCATTTCTAATATTATTTGATTACTTTCACTATTTGTGTTGATTTCAATGTAGATGATTTCTAATCCTATTTGATTACATGCACTAAATGCTTTGATTTCAGTGTAGCTGGTGATTTCTAATCCTATTTGATTGCTTGCAATAGATGAATTAATTTCAATGTAGATGTTGATTTCTAATTATATTTGATTGCTTACAGTAGATGCATGGATTTCAATGTAGATGATTTATAATCCAATTTGATTTCTTTAACTAAATGCATATATTACAGTGTATATGGTGATTTCTAATCCCATTTGATTACTTGCACTAAGATGCATTAATTTCAGTGTAGATGTTGGTTTATAATACTATTTTCTTATTCGCACTAGATGCATTGATTTGAGTGTAGATGTTTATTTCTAATCCTATTTGATTACTTGCATTAGATGCATTTATCTCAATGTAGATGTTGTTTTTCAATTTTATCTAATTTCTTGCATTAGATGCATTGATTTCGGTGTATATGTTGATTTATGATAAAGGGAGGTAGGAGAGAAAGGGGGAGAGAGGACTTGAGAGAGAGGAAGAGAGTGATGGTGGAAGAGAGAGGATTGTATGAGAGAGAGAGATTAAGAGAGAGAGAGAACGGGGGGAAGAGAGTGGGAGGTAGGAGAGAAAGAGAGATAGAGGAAGGATGAGAGAGAGGACTTGAGAGAGAGGAGGAGAGAGGGAGGGGTAGAGAGATGGATTTGGAGGGGGAGAGAGGGAGGGAAGAAGAAAGACATAGACAGTGATAAGTGGAGAGAGAGAAGGAGTGACAACGGAGAGATGGAGAGAAAGTGTGTATGTTTGGGGGTGAGGTAAAGAGATAAAGAGGGAGAGATGGAGAGAAGGGGCAAGAGAAGGAGAGAGAGAGGTATATAGTAACAAAGTTGGAAGTTGGAGAGAGAGAGAGAGAGAGAGAGAGAGAGAGAGAGAGAGATGATGTGAGAGAGTGGAGAGAGGTAGGGAAAGAGAGATGGATATAGAGGGGGAGATAGAGGGAGGTAAGAATAAAGACATAGAGAGAGAAAGGTGGAGAGAGAGAGAGGGGGAGTGATAAGGAAGATGGAGAGAGAGTGAGAGAGAACAACATGAGGGAAGATAGATAAAATTGCGGGAGAGGGAGAGAAGGGGAAGAGAGAGAGAGCGAGAGAGAGAAAGAGAGAGAGAGAGAGAGAGAGATGAGGAGGGAGTGATAGATATATATATTGGAGAAAGAGAGTGTATGTTTTTGGGGTGATATAGAGAGAAAGAGGGAGATATATATATATCTGGAAGTTCAGAATAAATAAGAGAGAGATGGAGACAAGGAGGGAGGGGCAAAGAGATTGATAGATATGGAGTGACAAAACATGTGTGTTTGGGGGGCTGAGATAAAGAGAAAAAGAAGGAGAAATGGACGAAAATATAGATGTAGATGGAGGGGGGGGAGAGGGAAGAAGATTTATTGCACTAGATGCATTGATTTCAGTGTAGATGGTGATTTCTAATCCTATTTGATTGTTTGCACTAGATGCATTGATTTTAGTGTATATTTTCATTTCTAATATTATTTGATAACTTGCACTATATGCATTGATTTCAATGTAGATAATTTCTAATCTTATTTTATTACTTGTGCTAAACACTTTTATTTCAGTGTAGATGGTGATTTCTAATCCTATTTGATTTCTTGCAATAGATGCATTAATTTCAATGTAGATGTTGATTTCTTATTATTTGATTGCTTACACTAGATGCATGGATTTCAATGTAGATGATTTCTAATCCTATTTGATTGCTTGCACTAAGTGCATTGATTCCAGTGTAGATGGTGATTTCTAATCCCATTTGATTACTTGCACTGAGATGCATTGATTTTAGTGTAGATGTTGGTTTATAATCCTATTTTCTTATTCGTACTAGATGCATTTATTTGAGTGTAGATGTTGATTTCTAATCCTATTTGATTACTTGCATTAGATGCATTTATCTCAATGTAGATGTTTTTTAATTTTATCTGATTTATTGCATTAGATGCATTGATTTAGGTGTATATGTTGATTTATGATTTGATGTAATTGGATGTATGATGGTACATTAATTTTAAAGTGATTGGATTAATAGTGTGCATTGATTTTAGTGTAAGCACAACAAATTATTAACAAGGTACATTGATTTTTGTGTTATAGTAATTCAACCTATTAGTATTGGAGAGAAAGAGAGACAATGCATGATTTTTACTACAAAAACTCGAGCTAAATATTTAAATGGTTTATGATTTCAACTGTCTTTTCATATAATCTATATGAAAATATGACAAAATTAACAAGGGTGACAATAATAATAGTAGAAGAAAATGGTTCGATATTGATCACAATGAGGCCTATTTGTAATCGAATACATTCTTATTATTCAACTTTTCTATCATTCAACACTATTACATTGTCACTTTGCATTCAAAATTTTTATTTCATCATTTTTCATAATTAAAGTTATTAACAATATTTATCATATCAACAAACTAAGGTAACTAAATAAATTTAAAATTAAAATGACTCGGACATATTTAGCATATTTAAAATGGTTATATTAATGTAGATGTATTTACATATTATTTATAAAATTAATCATATGTTCGATAGATTTTCCTTGACCACAAAAAAACTGAAACTGGCCTAGATCCATTTTAACTCCAGATCTATCAAGCACCAAGAGAGATCAAATCTCTCAAGGTGCAAACCTTTTCTCAAGTTTTGCACTAAAAAAAGAGGTTTCCCCCTCAAGATATTTGATCCTTCTAGGTGCTTGATAGAGCCAGAGTTACGATGGATCTAGGTTGGTTTAACTTATCCTCAATCCCTTTTTTACTCATCCTCATTGTTTGTTAAATTATTTTCTGGGGATGGATGTTATTGTTTGAACTTTGACCTTGTTAAAATAATTTAATTCACACCAAAATAACTTCCAACCTCAATCCTGCTATCATCAATACCTTCCCTACTATGGTCAATCCATTCCCTATTCATAAACCTCCTATTTCCTTACTCATAAATTTGAATATGTTTGTAAATTATTTTATTGTTCTTATCATTATTATTATTTCCTTCTTCCTTTTTAGTTTAGTTTTTTTTTCCTAGTCTTAGTAGAGTCTGACACTCACATCTTCAACTATAAAATTAAGAAGAAATTTAAATATTTGGTTTTCTGATGTATTATGTAGCCAAGACATTAACGGAGCAAGAAACGCTTCAGTATGGTTCAGATCATGGGATTGATGTGGAGACAATAGTGCCATCCACGTCTTTAAAATCCAAATTTTTGATTCACCAATATCTAAATTGATCTTAATTATTGATCTCTTGATTTTTAATGATTTTTAAATTCATTCATAATGAGACGTGGTTTTTATGAATTGTTTAGATGGGAAGGATTTTTTTCTAGCTTGGAATATAATTTAATCACTAGTTTTCTAGATTTCCATGTAATAATACTTTTCCAATGCCTTATTCATTAAAAACAATTCTCATATTCATTGGAATAAATGATATTTTGATTTCTCTTTCAATTTGTATAGTATTTCCCTTGTAAATTCCAAAATATTTTTTATAATGATAATATATTTCCCTTGTCAATTCCAAAATATTTTTGCTCTTTTGTTTTAGAAATTTGTTTTTATGCTCATAAATATTGGAGGGAAGTTTTCCTCGATCTTTGTACTTTTTATGAGTATTCTTAATGTCATCATTATTCTATGAAATGACTACCTCATTTATTCGAAATGGTTTACCAAAGACTCAATAACTTTTTGCTAACCTTAGTGTTGACCAAATTTTGAAGCAATCTTAATAAACCTCTCATTTCTCATGTTAATTGTATTTTTATTGTACATAATGTTCCTAGTCACAACCATACTCTTAATGGAGTAAATAGCAACTTTTATGAAGGGGATGAGATATAACATATTGATTTTAATATCAATATTATAAGTTATAAAGCACTTATTCTTTTTTCAATTCCTCTATAATTCTCTAGAGATGCTACAACCCTGCACTTCACAACCATATATGATAACGAGAGAATTCTGGGTGTGAAAGAGGAGTTTCACTTTCTCCTGAAAGCAAACAACACAATTTTCTCGAAACTAAAATAGGCCTTCCATCATTCTTTATCCATTTTCTCATTGTTATATTTCTACTTAAGATTTCGTTTAAGCTTGAAGTTTTTCTAGATATTTATATGAATTAACTCATATTTTTTATTTGATTATATAGACTTTGTTTTGTTATATTTTGTTGACATGCACAAGCTAGAAATGATTTTTTTGAGAATTCCTAATTGATTAGAGATGGGGGGAGGGGCTGCTATACGAATATAGTAAATTTCTAGGTTGATATCATAACATGAAGGGTTGATGTAGTGTCTCTCTTATCTCATGAAGTAACTAAGAATTTTCCAAGATTTCACTTATTATACATGTCTACCAATAAACATTGACGAGATAAAGGTTGTGATAATTAGATTTTAAAAGATCATTTACACTATCTTTATGTATGAAATTATCAATGTAGAGGAACTTAATTCATACAAATATCTTAGATTTGACCTTCATCACAAGATTCATTGCAACTCTAGCATTGAGAAATGATTAATAAAGGATGGAAAGCTTCTTTGGTCTTGAAAACAACTATAAATAAGTGTTGCATAGTAGCTTATTCCTTAACACCTAAGTTAGAAATTATGCTCTTAGAAAGATTGCATATAAGATGGTTGTGACCAAATTAACTTAGAATCATTTCATGGGTCAAGAATAATTTGGGAGGGAAAATGAGCTTGAGATCTAAATGATAGAAATTTGGCATTGTTAGGGAAAATGGGAATTAGAGGAAGACTGGAAATTTTCCAGTTAAGTTTTAAATTATTTCCTTAGTAAAATTGCATATAAGATGGTTGTATTGAAAATAACATAAAATTATTTAATAGTTAGCAAGCTTGAGTTGTAACTTGTAGGAATTTTTCATAGTTAGGGGAAATAGATATCATAAAAGACTGGAAATATGAAATGGGTACATGTTGAATTTATGTGCAGGTACATGATCAAATGTAGAATGTAAAAGACAGTTAGGTGAGACAAAAATGACTATGAGAGGAGAAATAAATATGCACCAAACCTCTGTGGAAAAGGACAATCTCAACATCAAATGTACACTTCACAACCTCTTGCCCAAAAGAAGTTAAGCAAGGACAAGCAAAGACAAATCCAACCATCTTAAGAGAAAGTGGTAAAAGGCTACAAGATTTTGATCAAGGGAGAGAGTTCAATAATGAAAAAGAGCACTTTTTATATTAAAAATTTTATATTGGAACTTGGAATTTCATTAAGTGATTTCTCACTATATTCTAAGACTTGAAATATGAAATGGGTACATGTTGAATTTATGCCAGGTACATGATCAAATGTAGAATGTAAAAGATAAAGCTTTTGATCAAGTGAGACAAAAATGACTATGAGAGGAGAAGGAAATATGCACCAAACCTATGTGGATAAAAACAATCTCAACATCAAATGTACACTTCACAGCCTCTTGCCCAAAAGAAGTTAGGCAAGGACAAGTAAAGGAAAATCCAATCACCTTAAGAGCAAGTGGTAAAAGACTAAGATCTTGATCAAGGGAGACACTTCAATAATATTTTTTTTTCTAAGCAAGTCTAAATTATATTAATATAACATATGGTACATGGAGAGTCTGGCCTCTAGAATTGTTGAACTAGCCAATTCCAGAGGCATTACATGTCAAAAGAAGAAAATAGTGATTGCCCCAGAAGGGGAAACCAGTCAAACTAGTCTTACTGCAGTTGCCCATAATGGGGAAACCAGCTTCATACAAAAAATAGTACAGAATTACGAAAATATCTAAGAGAGACATAGTAATCCATAAAAAGAGACCTGAACTGAAAAGAAACCTATAGAAGCTAGGCATTATTGTGCAGGGGCAGTGGCTCCTCCACAATTAGGCACTTGTACTCCTCGGAGGATTCATCTACAATATTAGCTTGAGGTGCGACATGTTCAGGAGTTAGGGTGGTGCGTGCTCTGCCCTTGCAACCATCATCGCCAGACCAATCCCTGCTGCTACTGTCGCTCCCGCCACTGCCACTGCTACCCTTGCCTTTGCTGCGAGAAGAGGGGGCACCTTCAATGAATAGGAGAGCTTCAGACTTTTGCGAAGGCGGCTGAGGCATCGAGTCATTTGCGGATTTTGTGAGCATTTTCCTGGGCGATGGCTATCAGTAAGGGAAGCTTCCCCCTTGAAGCTGATGGAGATGGTGGCTGTGATACAAGGGTGGTACAGGGTGCACTTGTAGTGTAATTGTGCAGAGTGCACGGTGAAAAGAGAGGGCTGCGTCTCCAAAGTTGGCAGAGGTGGGGAGGAGTGACTGGTGGGGTGGCACAACACCGAAGTGCCAATAGGAGATAAAGAGCGAGACCGCCTCGAAGCCAGACCTCAGCCTCTGCCACTGTAAGTAGAAGGATAGAGACCATAGGAATCCTCAAGTGATGGAGAAGAAGACTCAAAGCGGTTGGAATGCGGAGGTTGAGTCACCCGCCCATGCCCACTACCTCGGTGGTAATGCATCTGGTGGCGCCTGGGAATTATAGAACTGGTGGAAGCATTGGTGACAGGTTAAGAAAGCTCAGCTAAAGGAACAAAATTGTAAGGAGCCGAAGGCTCTGAAGAAAAATTAAGGTTGCAATGGAGGCTATGGGAGAAGTGGTGACCAGGGGTGAGAAAAATACAACAATAGAGGCTGCATCGCCTCCCTGTGGAAGTTCGAGAGCTTGGCTTTAAGACCACAGAGGGGCAAATGCAGCTTGAAGGCGATCGAGGGATGCTATAGCACGGAGGAATTTTGAAAGGGTGGTGGCCACATCGACTAACTAACGAATTAATGAGGCATCATTGAGAGCAGTTGGCAGGTTTTAATGCCTGCGGCTTGAGCCCATGCGTGACCATGTGGTTGAGCCATGTGTCACGCACTGGGCTTGCCGTATGCTCGCCTTCAATGTTCACTAGCATCCGGGAGTGTAGTTTCCATGTGCACCAACTTAGTGAATTCCTGTATGAGAGAGGTATCATGGAGATTGCTGAGAGGGCCAGCATAGAGTGCATGTTCAAAGTCCATTATCTTATTTGCAAGTCGATACGCTATTATATTACCCGAGCATTTGACATGTTTGAAGGAGATTACCCAATGGTGCTTCAGCCACTGTTCTATGAGCTCAAATCTAGCAGCAAGATGCCAAATCTTGGCAACCTTTGAGGCAGAAGCTCCCATGAGGATATGAGTAGTTGTATTAATGAGGATTTGGGAGTCTCCTTCAACTTCAATGGGGAAAAAATTGTGCAGCTGAGTCAGACAAAGACCCTACCATAAACCTTCCAGTTTAGCAGAGTTATTGGAATCCCATCCTATGGATCCAAAGAAGAACAAAAGGGGGGTACCAATAGAATTGCGAAATATACCACCGAATCCTGCTACTCCCGGATTTCCTTTGGAGGCTCCATTGAAATTCATCTTGATCAACCCAGCCGGAGGGGGAACCCATATGATGGGTGACTCATGATGGTTGGAAGGAGTGCTGGTACTAGAGGGGAGGAATGGCAACGAAAGTTGCCAATTCACCCAGATGAGATTCTCCTGATCTTGAGTTGGAATATCAGAGTCCTGCCATTGGTGTAGAGTGAGTGTTTCTTGGAGGTTAATGCAAAGGTTGTTCCAAATGGTATCCAGTGGGGTGATCTGATTCTTAAATATTATTTTGTTCCTTTCCTTCCAGACTGTCCACAAGATAAGGCCCGAGAGAAGAGTCCAAAGAGTGTTTAATAACTTGATATTATAAGGTTCTAAGGGCCAATTTCGAATGGTGCTAAAAACATCACCCTTTATGCGATTAGATCTTCTGCATCTGAAGATGATTTTTTCCCATAGTTTGTTGGATAAGGTGCATGTATCCATTAGATGCTGGATATTTTAGATTTGCATTAAATAGTTGGGGCACCTAAAAGGTCCTATAAATCCTTTTTTTAGAAGATTATCCCAGGTGAGGATGCATTTGTTGCATAGGAGCCAAAGAAAGGTGGAAACCTTGGGCCAGATGCCAGGTCGCCATATTTGGATCCAGAGCGTATCTTTAGGTTCTTGAGTGGGATACATAAATATGTATGCTTCCTTAGTAGTAAACGTGCCTTGAGGAGTGTAACCCCACCAAAGAAGATCTTTCTTCTGAATATTTGAATCTTCTGCTATTGAGCTCTGTATCAATCTCCGTAGTTGTTTCCCCCTGCCAATTCTCGCAGATCTGAGCTGCTCGTATCCATTGATGGTATCCCTATATTGTGGTGGGTTCTTAGAAGTGTTTGAATTTGTTATCCAGTTGGTCAAGGTGATCCACGTGTTGCTGAGGCAGTATGAGATTTTCCAATTTAGGCCTTTGTTACTAAGAATCTGCCCAGAAACGGGTTGTACCTCCGTCTCTGACTTCCTAAAAGTTGTTTTCTTGAATGAGGGCTCTGTGTTTTTTGGAAACATTCCAAATTAGAGAGCCTATATCAGTTGTGGCCAGTCTGATAAGATATTTAGGAGGTCTGTTGTTGGCATATTTGACATTCCAGAGATGTGCCCATGGCGTGTGTGGCGCAGATAACCATTTCCACCATATACGGGCACCCATGACTGCGTTGCTATGATACAAATCTCTTAGGCCTAGACCGCCATCCTTTTTTGGCGTGCAAACTGTTGACCATTTTACTAGAGCCCATTTGCGATTTTGATGAGAGGAGCCCCAAAGGAAATTGTGTTGCAGGTTCTTGAGCTATTTGAGGACCCATTTTGGTGCCGCTAGAACATAGAAGAGATAAAGGGGCATGGATTGCAAGACTGCTTTGATTAGGATAAGTCGAATAGCAATATTGAGGGATCTATAGGTCCATGAGGAGAGGCGAGCTTCAAGTTTCTCTAAGAGCTCTTGCTAGGATGAGTGTCTAATCGAAAAATCAATTAAGGGCAATCCAAGGTACTTGGCAGGTAGAGAAGCTATGGAGAAGCCAAGAATCCTGGAAATATTACATTGGGTAATTGCTGGGGTATTGAAGAAGAAGATCTGAGATTTTCTAGCATTGATAGAGGTGCCTGAGGCATCCGAGAAAATATCAGGAAAAGATTTGAAAGTAAGAGCTTCTTGAATAGAGGGATGACCGAACATCATATTATCGTCAACAAACTGTTGGTGGGTGGTTGGTTGAGAGCCATGAATGGAAATTCCACGGAGTTTTTGAGTGCGGATTGCATTTTGAATAAGATTTCCAAACCCTTCTGCCATAAGGACAAAGAGGAAAGGTGAGAGGGGATCACCTTGGCGTATGCCTCTGGAGGGAGAAAAAGGGTGGTATGGGATACCATTAATGAGGATAGAATAGAAGGGGGAAGAAATGAGGTTCATAATCCATCTAGCCCAGGAGGGGCTGAAACAAAAAGGAATGAGCACCTACTTGATATAGTCCCAACTTAATTTTTCAAAAGCTTTGGATCAATTTTTAAGAGCGTACCTGCCTTCTTGGTGTGTTTCAGGGGGTGAATGGCTTCATGAGTGAGTATGATCCCATCCAGAATTTGTCGTCCTTCAACATAGCCTGTTTGTTACGGCGAAATAAGAAGAGGAAGCAGGGTCTTAAGCCTATTAGCAATGACCTTAGAAATCACCTTGTAGATAACATTACATAACGCAAGGGGTTTGTATTTATTAGCGGTGTTAGAATGTTCCTCTTTTGGAATGAGGGCTAGAAAGGTAGCATTGAGAGAGGGGAGAATCCAATGCAGTTCTTTAGATTCCTCCACCAGATTCCAAACTTCCAATTTGATGAGATCCCAGAAATGATGAAAGAAATTGGAGGTGAAACCATCTGGACTTGGAGCTTTACCATCTTTGAATTGAGCCATTGCTTGTTCAACCTCCTGAAGGGAGACTGGGAAGAGGAGCATCCTGTTATGTTCTTCAATGATAATCTTAGGGATATGTTATGTAACCTTGTTGATTGCTTGTTGTTTGATTCCCTGGGGTTCTTGTAGAACAAGTTTGAAATTTTTGAGGAGCTCCTTCTCAATATCCTCATGTTCCTCTAGCCTTTCCCCTTGCTGATTCTGCAGCTGTGCAATCCGATTGTGCATTTGTCTTTGAATGGTTGAGCGATGAAAGAATTTAGTATTCTTCTCCCCTTCCTTTAGCCATCTTATTTGTGATTTCTGCTTCCATAGGATTTCCTCTTACCTTCTTCTTTCTTCCAGCTTAGAGAGTCTACTCTATTCTTGGGCAGCTAGAGACTCTGTTCTTCCTTCAGTGATTATGCACTCCTGAATTTTAGACAGGTTTGTTCCAGAATCTTTTGTTGTTGAAATATGTTCCCAAAGGTGAAGTGGTTCCATTTCTTGATCTGATTCTTGAGATTTTTGAGCTTTTGTTGGAATTGATACATTTTGGATCTTGCCAGAGGTGTGAAATTTCTCCAATTGTTTGTGACCATGCTTTTAAATTCAAGATGAGTAAGTCAAAAAGCTTCAAATCTGAGGTGATTTCTAGAGGAGGCTCCAGGACGTAACCACTGCAAAAGAATGGGCCAGTGATTAGAACCAGATAGGGGTAGAATGGAAGAGTGTATATCTCCCCCTAAGTGGATATCATTATCCAAGATTAGGAAGCGATCAAGCTTGGAGGCAATTTTCTTGGTGCATGTGCGCTTGTTGTTCCATGTGTGCATGCCAATGGAAAAAGGAAGGTCAATTAACCAGTTTCTTTGGATGAATTCCTTGAAGTGATTTCTATCCATTTCGAGTTTAGCTCGACCTCCCCTCTTTTCTTCTAACTTGGTGATCATATTTAAGTCTCCCCCGATGATCCATAGTGGATGATGTCGAGTAGCATTGAGGATTTCCATGGTATCTAGTAGAGCAATTTTATGCATCGGATCTTGACGGAAGTAGACATTGGAGAGGTGTCCATGGATGTTGGTTCCGATTAGATGGAAGGATGCTTGTATGAGATTGTGTGAAGCATGAAAGTCAGAGTGTGAAATGATCTATGGATCCCATGCGATTGCCAGGCCTCCAAAGGCTCCTGAGGCATCTACTGCTACTGTGTTGCACCCAAACCATACTTTGGAGATGATGGAGCTGAGGGTATGGCTATTGCACTTAGTTTCTTGCATAAGAAAAACAGTTGGTCTTTCCTGTTGAATCATGTTTTTAATCATTTGGCGTTTCGCGAGGCTGTTGAGCCCTCGAATATTCCATGAGGTGAGTTTCATTGGGAACTATTGGAGATCGTCCGATAGTACTTATTCAACTTGGGATATCTCCCAGATTCCACTAGCATTTGCCCTACAATGATGGTCCTCTGCAGATCTGTTCTTCGCCCTCGTTTTTTTGTTTCTTTGAATAGTTTTTTTCCATCCCAATGACTTCCTCATTGTATTCCTAGTGATCTTTTCTGTTGTGCTCGAAATAGAATCACCTTTAGGCTATCAATATGTCTTTTAGGGATTTTTTCATAACTTTTTTGCTTACAAGCTTGCTCCAAACCTAGAATGTCCATATCTCCTAGGTCAAAGCTTTCAGGTTCCTCTTCCATATGACTGGGTTGGCTTCCTTCTGTCACTGATCCAGTTTTGAGGGAGGTCGCTTGAGATAGGCTATCTATATCCATATGATTGGGCTGCAAGATTATCAGATCTAAGTCATTGTTGAGATTGGGAGTGAAGCTTGGAGGTTCTTGCGGAGCTTTGGGTGAAGTCTGGGGGATTAAGGGATCAATAGATGGTTCAGATATGGTGGGTTTGGTAACTTCAGCTGCTTGGCGTGAGGATTCTCCTTCTGTCAGAGGTTGTTTAGCTAATATATCAAAGCTATTACTAGTAGAAGGAGCAGTGGAAGCATGAGGCGGAACTTTGGGGGTGGAGGTAGGTTTCTTATTATGCTTTTTTCAATTGGGTACTTTGGTGAAACCCTCTGCATCAGTGTTTTTAGGGGTATCCGTGGGTTTGGGAGACTGGTTAAGAGAAAAATCTCGGAAGAGATGGCCATGTTCATGGAATTTTCTGCATCGAAAGGGGACATGCTCATAATCTGGTTTTCACCCATTAAAATTCATCATGATAGAGAGTTACCGAGTCTGTGAGAGCCTTGGCCAAATGCATGTAGACATAGATTCTTGTGTATGAAGTATATCTTCTAAGTTTAGTTTCCGCTGCGACCTTGATGAACTCTCCTAAACCATTGCCATGTCCTTTAGGGATTCCTCATCCCAATATTCCAGAGGTAGAGAGTACATTCTGATCCAGACAGGAGCCCAGTTGAAATCTTCTTTGTCTGGGTTGAATCTTTCTACCCAGTCCTTGAGGTACAGACCCACTGAGTTGAAAATTTAGGGGCCTCCATCCAAGATACGGTTTTTGTCTTCAATACAGTTAAAGATGTTGTTGAAGAAGCCTTTTGGCCCTAACTGGAGAGTGACATGTCCCTTTGGCCTCCATTTGGAGGTGATCCATCCATGGAGGGCTTTCTCAGTAGGCTAGAATCCGACCAATTTTCCTATAAGTGCATGATCTTTCATGTACTGTATTTGTGCATTGATACGATGGCTTGGAAGGTTGATCTTTGGATGTTATGTAGCAATGGGAAGACGAGTCGCCAGAGTTTCCTTCTGCTGCTCCGTAGTCCCTGAATGCTCCTTAGGCTTGTCGTTTTGCACTGCGGTGAGTTCAGTCTACATCCCTGCAGAGTCAGAGGACAGAATCTAGGAAGGAGAGTCAGTATTGGCAACATCATTGTTGCCGGAAGGGGGAGGGGTGCATTCCCCTCCCATTGGGTTGTCATTTAGTGTAGTTAGAGATATTATAGTAAGCTTCGCCGCCAGAGATTTTTGAAGCCACTGTAAGGGCAGGGTGTGCCCTGGCCAGTGCTATTGCAGGGTTTTTCAGAACCTTAGATTTCCATTGGGGAAGCTTCAAGCTCCAGAGCGATTCAACCAAAATCCAGGACCATTGGATGTTATGGCATTACTTTAACATATGGGGAGACACTTCAATACTGAAAAAAAACACCTTTTTTATTAAATATTTTCTATTAGAACTTGGAATTTGATTAAGTAATTTCTCATTATATTTTAATTTTTAATGAAATTTTGTTTATTAATTTTTATATTTATTTCACCATAAAAAATTATACTTTTGAGCGTTTCCTTTGCAACATCTAATACAATTGCTAGTATATATATTAAAAATTAAGAAATATGTGTGCTCTTCGATTTCAGTAATGACGAATTACGATTTCAAAATTGAATCTTTAAAATGTAATGTGAAATGGATCATCACGAATAAGGTATGGCAGAAGGAATCAGAGTTTGGAGGCCTATACGAACTTGGTGTAACATTTGGACGAGTCATGGTCATCCCAGTTTCACGTCACATTCGGTTCAAGAAAAAGAAATGTAACATGGTCATCCAGGCTACGTGTCACATTGGCGTGGCACTTTCACTAAAAGAAAATAACGATTAATAGAGCGTCGATATTTCAACATAAAAATGACACTACTCATTTTCACGCTATCTTTTATTTCAAACTTTCTATGTCCATCCGTTTATATGGGTTAGGTAATTCGTTTATATAGGTTAGTTAATGAATCTTTATTTCTATTTGTTTAATTTTAGCCACTCCTTCATTCTAAGACTTTATGATTCAATGCCGTGTGGATCATTCCAACTCTACCTCTACCTGATTATTGCCTCGCTCTGATTAAAAAAAGACTAATCCCATCCTCGACTGTTGTCAGCTTCATAATCTTCTGTCCTTCACATACGATCCCTATGTTTGTAGATATGATAAAAAAGATATTATAACCAGTATTTTTGCAAAAACAGTATTTCCCATCTTGCTGTTACGATTCAGGATTAGTTTTTGTCATCCCAGGTCCAAAGCCTATTTATACCTTTAATTTTCTCCCAATGGAATTACATGTTCCTCGCCTTCCCTCCATATCTGTGCACCTCATCTTCCTTATAGTTACTGCCTGCTGTGCCTCTCTGTTCCCCTGCACGTTATGCTGGGACACACAATATGAGATCTGCCAAAATACTAGTAAATGCGGGACTATGGGTATAATGTATCCCTTCGGTATAGGAAATCGTGGATGCAGTCACCCTAAGTTTCAGATCAACTGTGTGCAGAATTCAAGTCTAGTTATCGAGATTCATGGCCGGACTTACACAATATTAAGGATTTATAACCATAGTAACAACGTCGTTATTACCGGGGGCCAGAATTGCAAATTTTTTTATCATCGCAATAATTATCTTCAAATACCGCTCTCAGAATATGGAGACGACCTCTTCAAAATTTCGGGTAAAGCGAACAGGACTCTAGACGTGTACCACTGTCATATATCATTTCAGGATGCATTCGACTCCACTGGAGGGCAGGTCTGGAAATGTAATGCTACTGTATATTACAATTTCTACAGCTTAGGCCATTCGTCCATCCCGGGATGTACTGTGGAATAGGTTAATGTTGAGGCTGGAAAAACGCTTTATGTTTCCAAAGATACAAAAAGAGATAAATCCTGCATTTCATGCCAAGAGAGTGGAGGGATATGTGATTACAAAATTTTGGACTCAAATTGGCCGTTCCTCTGCTACTACAAGGACGGATCCCGTATTGACAAATGCTCCGCCCATGGTATGTTCTATTTTAACCTTTTGCAAAACTACTTGGAACTATAAGTTCAGTTAAGAAAGTCAATAAGTTAATTGCTGTTCATATTTGTGAATCAGGAAAGAAGGCTACGAATGGCGTGGAAATAGGTAAAGATACTCTCTCTCACAAGTATTTTCGTTGATATGTTAATGGGTATAGCTAGGTTTACTGATTACTAAAACCATTTTAACAGCTACAGGTGTTTCAGTTGGAGCGGTTGTATTCATGGCAGCAGGATTAGTAGGGGGTATAAAGTTATATGGAAAGAGGACACAACCTGCTTCTCACTGCTCTGATTCGAAGGTGGAGGAATTGTTGGAGTATAATTACCAACTGCCAGAACGAGTTGCAGGCAGCAGCATGTTGATCAGCGCACAGGTAAGGCAGGAGCAGGTTTGATGTGTGATCTCCGATTCGACAAGCGATCAACGGTTAGCGGGAGGTCAAACAGCCCGGAAGTTAACAGGTGGTGAACCCCCGTAGTTGACCAGCCAAGGGCATGTTGACCCAAAATCAACTGTTGATATTTGGTGCGGGGCCTTACCCCAACCGTACTGAGCTGGCAGAATGGAGCCCTTGCAACCACCAGGGATGGTGCCTCCGCCCACGTGCCACCAACGCGCCACCACGTCCGCCGAAATTCAAATTCGCCATCAATGAATTTTTAAGCGGTGCCGACATATTTATGATGCCATTAATATTTTTCAAGCGGTGATATTTTTTGAGTTATTTCAATTAATGACATAGATATTTTGTTTATATAACAGAACAAAATTGTAATTGTTTTGTTGTTGTTAACATATAGAATAGAGTCGTTCTATTTTTTAAGTGAGATGCACAGCAGTGCAATTGTTTTTTTTTAAGATAGAGAAGAATTAAATTATACACAACAGTGTATGTTTTATAAAAAAAACAGAGAGTTGTTTTTTTTAATAGACAGAGACAGTGAATAAAAATTCACAGCAGAGTTTTTTTTTAAGAGACAGAGAAGAGTTTTTTTTTTTTTGTGTTTTTGGAACTGTGTTTTGTAACAGTCCAGCAGTTGTAATCCCTCTGGAGTGAGGAAGAACTTGTAACAAATATTTATGGAATAAAAATTTGTTTTATTAAGTTGAAACTCTATTTTTCTGAGAGTGAAATTTATTTCTCTGTGTTAAAGAGGGAGAGTTTAATTTCTCCATTATCAATTCTGGAATTTTGAATATTCCAACATGGTATCAGAGCCAGGTTCAGGCTATTTGATGGTCAAATAAGCTGAAGAAAAGGAGTTCTTTGTTGCATTAGCCTCTCCAGCAGTGTGAAGGTTCAGACAAGAAGAATCCAAAGGTATTTCTCTATACATTTTTGTGTTACTATTGCAGTACAGTTAGTTAATTTTAAACACACAGTCAAGTGTTTTTGAATCATAGTTAAGAGTGCAGAATGGCTGGAGCCAACACTGGTATGGGTATGGGAAATATCCATCTCCCACAATTTAATGGGAAAAATTATGACTACTGGTCAATAACTATGAGAGCATTATTTGTCTCCCAAGACTTATGGGAATTTGTTGAGGATGGATTTGAAGAGCCAGCAAATGAAGCAGAGTTTTATGTGTTAACTCAAGCAAGAAGAGAATAGTTGAAGAGCAATAAGAAGAAAGACGCCAAGGCTCTTTTATTTTTGTATCAAGCAGTACATGAGAGTGTGTTTCTGAGGATAGCAGCAGCTAAGAGATCCAAAGAAGCATGGGAAACTCTCAAGACAACTTATCAAGGCATGGAGAAAGTTAAGATAACAAAACTTCAGTTGCTGAGGAGAGACTTTGAGACTCTCTGTATGAAAGAGTTAGACTTTATTGACTCATTCTTCAATCATGTGATTGGAATGGTCACACAAATAAGATCTCATGGAGAGACTCTTGAAGACAAGAGGATTGTGGAAAAACTCTTGAGAAGTTTACCCTCAAGATTTGATGTGATTGTCACCACCATAGAAGAGACCAAGGATCTCACAAAGTTTTCAGTGGATGAGCTACATGCATCACTGATGACCCATGAACAGAGATTGGGTAGGAGTGAAAACTCATCTCTTGAACATGCTTTTAAGACCCATATGTCTTTCGGAAGAGGAAGAGGGCAAGGCAGAGGAAACAAAAGAGGAAGAGGCAGAATCCAAAACAGAGGTGGAAGGAACAACCCTTCACATTCACATGGAAGGTGCAACAGTGAAAGTCACAGCCACGGCCAAGACAACAGCCAACAGAATGGTCAGCAGAATGCTCAAGGAAAAAGGTATGATAAATCCAATGTCCAATGTTACCATTGTAAAAAATATGGTCATTATGCTAATGAATGTAGAAATAATCAGTAAGATATGGGAAGTAGGACTAGTGCAAATTTCACTAGAGAAAATAGCAGCCAAAACAATTTTTTTTTAGCTTGTAATATGGCTGAAGAAAAGAATGAGGATTTATGGTTTCTAGACTCCGATTGTAGTAACCATATGACAGGAAACTTAGAAATGTTTTCTATGTTAGATGAGAGTGTGCAGTCACAAGTCACACTAGGAGCTGATAGCAAAGTTTCTATTATGGGAAAAGGAGATGTAAATGTTTTAACAAGGAAGGGAGCAAAGAATCCATAGCAGATGTTTACTATGTTTCAGGAATGAAGTGTAACCTCTTAAGCATTTTACAGCTTGTCCATAAGGGGTATAATGTTTTCTTTGAGGATGATGTTTGTACCATCATGGATAAACCACCTTGAAAACTATGCATTGCTGAAGTGAAGATGACAAGGAACAGGATGTTCCCTCTCAGAATGAGAGCAGATTTGAAGAATGGTGAAGAGAAAGCAGCAGTTGCACAAGAGACTTTCCAAAGCGAACCAAAAGATGATAATTGGTTATGGAACTTGAGATTTGAACATCTCAACTTTGGAGGTCTTAATTTGTTGAACAGAAAAGGAATGGTAAGTGGTTTACCATTGATAGAGAAACCGGACAGCCTTTGTGAAGGTTGTATCTTGGGGAAACAACACAGAGAAAGTTTTCCTTCCGTAAAAAGCATAAGGGAAAAAGCACCCTTAGAAATTGTCCACTCAGATGTATGTGGATCGATGCAAACTCCATCACTTTCTAACAACCACTATATCTTAACATTCATAGATGATTTTACAAGAAAAACTTGGGTTTACTTTTTGAAAAACAAAAGTGAAGTGTTTGAAAATTTTTGCAATTTCAAAGAACTTGTTCAGAACCAGAGTGGGCTGCATATCAAAGTCTTAAGGACTGATAGAGGAGGTGAGTATATCTCTAAATATTTTCTACGTTTTTGTAGAGAAAATGGTATTCAAAAGAAGTTTACAACTAGATATACTCCGCAGCAAAATGGAGTAGCCGAAAGGAAGAACAGAACCATAATGGACATGGCAAGGAGTATGTTAAAGGCAAAGCATTTGCCTAATGATTATTGGGCTGAAGTTGTACATTGTGCAGCATATATTTTGAATAGGTTCCCTACAAAAGTAGTTATGAACAAAGTGCCGGAAGAGGCATGGAGTGGCACAAAGCAAAGTGTCACACACATGAAGGTTTTTGGATGTGTGGCTTATGCACACATTCCGGATCAGCTAAGGAAGAAGTTGGACAGCAAGGGGGAGAAATTTATTTTTATTAGATACAGTGAGGAATCCAAAGCATACAGGTTATATAACCCATCCACCAAGAATTTTATTGTGAGCAGGGACGTTCAGTTCATTGAAGAGGAAGCTTGGGATGGAAGCATAGAGAAAATAGTAAATGTTAAACACTGTTTATCTCATGATGAAAATGATGATGAGTTGGCTGAAATACATCCCCAAACAACAGCACCAATACAAGGGCAGCAAAGCACACCTTTGAGGAGAAATGAAAGTTCTTCTCCAAGCACACCACAAGGAGGAAATTCAAGTGCTTCTTCAAGCATTTGTACACCTACTGAAAGAGGTAAGAAATTCAGAAGTTTGAAAGATATTTATGAAAAAGATATAACAAATGAAGGTATCAATTCTTTGTTTGCTTTATATTGTCATGTTGGTTATCCTATTCATTTCGAAGAAGCCATCAAGGATGAGAAATGGATAGAAGCTATGGATGAGGAAATAAACGCCATAGAAAGAAACAAGACTTGGGATTTGGTTGAACTCCCAAAAGGTAAATATGTCATTGGTGTTAAATGGGTCTACAAGACCAAGATTAATGCTGAAGGCAAAATAGAAAGACACAAGGCAAGGCTTGTAGTCAAAGGTTATAAGCAGAAGCATGGAATAGATTATGAGGAAACTTTCGCACCGGTTGCCAGAATGGAAACCATGAGAGCAGTGCTGTCCATAGCAGCACAAAACAAGTGGAAAGTTTACCAAATGGACGTAAAGTCAACATTTCTGAATGGAGTGTTAATGGAAGAGGTTTACATTGAACAACCTCTTGGTTATGAAAAGAAAGGCCAAGAGCACAAAGTATGCAAGTTGAAGAAAGCTCTTTAAGGGCTGAAGCAAGCGCCAAGAGCGTGGTACAGTAGGATAGATTCATATCTACTGGAAAATGGTTTTGAAAAGTGTGAGGGAGAACCCAACCTCTACATCAAAGAAAAAGATGGAAAAATACTGATTGTAGTCTTGTATGTTGATGATGTTATTTTTATAGGTAATGATGATTATCTTATTGAACATTTTAAAACAGTCATGAAGGAAGAATTTGAAATGACTGATATGGGCTTGTTGAAATACTTCTTGGGAATAGAAGTAGAACAAGATGAAAATGGAATTCTTATCTCACAGGAAAAGTATGTTAATGAGGTGCTTGAAAGATTTAACATGCAGGAGAGCAAAGCAACAATCACTCCCACAGTGATGGGATTAAAACTCAGCAGAGAGGATAGCAGCAAGGATTTTGATCCTAGCTTATACAAAAACATAGTTGGTAGCCTTATGTATTTGACTGCAACTAGGCCGGACATAATGCATGCTGTTAGTTTGATTTCCAGATTTATGGAAAAGCCAAAGGATGCACATTGGCAAGCAGCAAAAAGAATTCTGAGGTATGTTAAAGGTACAAAAAGGTTTGGTATTTTTTATACTACTTCAGAATGTTCAGATTTAGTTGGATACACTGACAGTGATTGGGCTGGAAGTGTAGATGATCGAAAGAGCACTTCCGGTTATGTTTTTCACATGGGTTCAGGAGCCATTTCATGGGCTTCTAAGAAACAGCCTATTGTAGCATTGTCTACAGCAGAAGCAGAATATGTGGCAGCTACAACAGCAGCGTGTCAAGCAGTTTGGATGAGAAAAATGTTGAGAAGTTTATGCCAAGAACAGGTAAAAGGGACAATGATTTTTTGTGACAATAGTTCAGCTATTGCATTGTCTAAAAATTCTGTTTTTCATAAAAGGACTAAACACATTGACACCAAATTTCACTTTATACGTGAATTGGTTAACAATGGTGAAATAGTTTTGCATCATTGCAGAACGGAGGATCAATTTGCAGATATCCTCACAAAGCCACTTGCGCAGAAAAGCTTTGAACATTTCAGAAAATGCTTGGGTATGCAGGAAAACCCAGCAGTTGAAATTAAGGGGGAGTGTTGGAGTATAATTACCAACTGCTGGAATGAATTGCAGGCGACAGCATGTTGATCAGCGCACAGGTAAGGTGGGAGTAGGTTTGATGTGTGATCTCCAATTCGACAAGCGATCAACGGTTAGCGGGAGGTCAAACAGCCCGGAAGTTAACAGGTGGTGAACCCCTGCAGTTGACCAGCCAAGGGCACGTTGACCCAAAATCAACGGTTGATATTTGGTGCGGGGCCTTACCCCAACTGTATTGAGCCGGCGGAATGGAGCCCCCGCAACCACCAGGGATGGTGCCTCTGCCCACGTGCCACCAACGCGCCACCACGTCCGCTGAAATTCAAATTCACCATCAATGAATTTTTAAGCGGTGCCGGCATATTTATGATGCCATTAATATTTTTCAAGCGGTGATATTTTTGGAGTTATTTCAATTAATGACAGAGATATTTTGTTTATATAACAGAACAAAATTGTAATTGTTTTGTTGTTGTTAACATATATAACAGAGTCGTTCTATTTTTTAAGTGAGATGCACGGCAGTGCAATTGTTTTTTTTTTAAGACAGAGTAGAATTAAATTATACACAGCAGTGTATGTTTTATAAAAAAAACAGAGAGTTGTTTTTTTTAATAGACAGAGACAGTGAATAAAAATTCACAGCAGAGTTTTTTTGTAAGAGACAGAGAAGAGTTTTTTTTTTGTGTTTTGGGAACTGTGTTTTGTAACAGTCCAGCAGTTGTAATCCCTCTACAGTGAGGAAGAACTTGTAACAAATCTTTACGGAATAAAAATTTGTTTTATTAAGTTGAAACTCTGTTTTTCTGAGAGTGAAATTTATTTCTCTGTGTTAAAGAGGGAGAGTTTAATTTATCCATTATCAATTCTAGAATTTTCAATATTCCAACAGGAATTCCTAAAGGAATATACTAATCAAATGCCAACTAGATATTCGCTCTCACAAATCAAGAAGATCACGAACAACTTTGCAGAAAAATTGGGAGAAGGGGGTTTTGGAGTTGTGTATAATGGAAAGCTTAGAAACGGCACTCTAGTTGCCGCTAAGCTTCTGGATAGACATCGGCACGGCGACAGTACCAGCTTCATGAACGAAGTGGCCACAATTGGGCGGCTCCATCACGTCAATTTGGTTCGTGTGTTGGGGTATTGCTTTGAAAGCTTTACAAGCGCTCTGGTATATGAATTCATGGCTAATGGATCTCTCAAGAAATTTATATTTGCGGGAAAGGAGAAGGGGAGAGTGTTAAGGTGGGAAAATTTGTATTCAATAGCTTTGGGGACTGCTCATGGAATTGCATATTTACACCAAGATTGTGATAAGCGTATCATACACTTCGACATAAAACCACACAATATATTGTTGGACGCCGACTTCACACCAAAAGTTTCTGATTTCGGTCTGGCTAAACTTTGTGGGAAGGGAGACGACCATATCTCAATGACTGCAGCCAGAGGGACGCCTGGATATGTTGCGCCAGAGGTGTGTGACAGTGCTGTGGGACCTATTACAGACAAATCAGATGTCTATATTTTTTGGATGCTTTTGTTAGAGATTGTGGGGGAAAGAAAGAACTTCGATTGGAAGGTGAGCCATTGCAGCCAGTTTTACTTTCCAGAATGGGCCTTCAAGGTGCTTGAGAGAGGGGAGTTGGGAATGAGATTGAGAGGAGGAGAAGTGGAAGCAGCAGAAGATGAGGAGAAGACAAGAAGAATGACTAAAGTGGGATTATGGTGCATTCAGTACAACTACAAAGATCACCCAGGTATGAGCAGGGTTGTTCAAATGCTACAAGGAAATGGAGACGACATCACCAATCCTCCCTTGCCCTCCAATTCCTCCTCCACTGCACCTGAACAACCTTTATTGTCTTCTGCAGAAGAATCGTCTTCAATTGAAATTAGATTGTAGATTTCCGGGTTACAGATTGGGTTATTTAATCTAGTCTTGGTTGACATCCAGAGAAATTTCATTCATGCAGACCTAAGTAGGTAACTCAGATTGGGTTATTTAATAGTGTTGGTTGAAATTCAGAGAATTTTTTTTTTCAGGTTTAGGCAGGTAATTAGGTCTTTGTTGTTACTAATACTCTTCATGCAGACCTAAGTAGGTACCTCAGATTGGGTTATTTAATAGTGTTTGTTGAAATTCAGAGAACTTTTTTTGGTTTAGGTTTAGGCAGGTAATTAGGTCTTTGTTGTTAGTAATACTCTTTATACGAGTAAACATGTATCCTCAATGTATGCTCTCACTGCTAGTGGAAGCCATGCTTAAATTGGCTTATTAAATTTCCAAAAAAATGGTTTCGTTATGTTAAATTTTATCTTTCTCCATGGTTATGGTTTATTTGATATAAAATTATAATTTTTGGAAAAAAAAGGTTAAAATATATTTTTCATTAAGTAATTTAGTGAATAATTATTTTTAAAATTGAAAGTTAAATTTGACTTAATTATTGCTTTAAAAATAAGAAATAAAAAAAATGGTTTAAAGTGGCTTATTAAATTGCTCAAAAAATTAGTTTCTTAAGTTAAATTTTATCTTCCTCCCTGGTTCATGTGCTAATAGAATATAATTTTTGGAAAAAGGTTAAAATAGATTTTAAATAAGAAACATTATTTTTATTTTTATTTTTTTAAATTGCCTAAAAACTTAGTTGGTTAAGTTTTATCTTCCTCCCTGCTTCATGTGATAATAAATATAAGTTTTAGAAAAAGGTTAAAATAAAATTTTCATTGGTTAATGTGGAAATTTAGTGATTAATAGCTATTTTTAAAATTGAAAGTTAAATTTGACCAAATTATTTTTAAAAATAAGAAATAAAAAATTCCACACAATGAGGAAATGATGCATATATTTGGAAATCTTTTCTTATCTTCTATGTGTAGAGTTGTGATGCATATATTTGGAAATATTTTCATATCTTCTATGGGCTAAGTTTCTTCACACTATTGACTCGTGCCTTTTAGAAATCTCTTCAGGTCGAGTTTCCGCTGAGTTGTGATGCAAATATTTGGAAATATTTTCATATCTTCTATGGGCTAAGTTTCTTCCCACTATTGACTCGTGCCTTTTAGAAATCTCTTCAGGTTGAGTTTCTTGGCAATATTGACTGTTGCTTTTTGGATAGACTGTCGAGTTTCTATGCAACATTGACTCGTGCTTTTTATACACTGTTTTCCATTATTTGTAAATCTCTTCCTATATTCTATGCAGAGTTAACAAATTCGGCCGAATTGGCCTAAGGAATTGAATACTTTAATGATTCCGTTTCCTTAGTATATTAATATATTAATTTTTTCCCTTAGTATATTGGTATATATTGGAATTATAATTGGTATAAGTAGTGGTGTAGCCTACACTTCATCAATTTTGTTGCAAGGAATGACAAGCATAGATCTATAGAACCAGAGGCATTTTCACGCAACCACAACAAACAAAGTACCAGTTCATATTCTACATTTATTTCTTCAACCACCGCTTTGACTTACCTTTTTCCCGTAGCGCGCAATCGCAAACTTTTTGTTTTAACCTTAAGCCCTTTCGCCATAACTTATTCTACCGCTGATCCGATATCCAGTGGGACCCACACTTACCTCCACCGCACTTTGCAAACCATCGCAAACCTTTGTTATCTGCTATTTCATTTGTTTCATGCATTTCACACTTACCATAACTTACCAACCTTTACCACCCGCAAGTTCGCAATCGCAAGTTTTAAACCTTACTTTCTGCCACCGCAAGCTAAGTTATTTGGGTTGTGATGCGATAATGCCGCAACGTATCGCAATCGCACATAGTTAAGTTTTCTGTTGAAGTTTTGCAAGGTATTTTATTTCAGGTGTGATGCGATATGTGCTACATCACTATCACACATCGCAGCCCGCAAATTTTAATGGATAACGCATCAATTAAAGTTTGTAATCACCAATTTGCACGGATGCGATGTGGATTCAGAACCGCATTGCAAAAAATTTGAAGTTTGAGCTTTTATGTTTTGAACGTGTTTTGTACGTGTTTCGTGTGTAAACCGATTTGCAAGTCTGAGCGTCGTTTTAATGAAGATATGGGTCTTTTGACAGCCCAAGGATGACTGGTGGTTAAAATTCCATCCAGAATTGAATTACATTGAATAGAATTAGGTTTTACAGGCTTCGACCATTTTGTATAAGAAATCTAATTTCATTTGTTTTTCAAAGAGTTGAATAGAAAAACAAATTTGTTCCTCTCCTGTGTATTACGTTTTCTGTGTATGAATTAATTTTATTTTCTCATTATTTGCATTCTCTGTGTTGTGGGGGAAACACATTTCCTCTGTTTGTTCTATTAAAAATTCCAACATGGTATCAGAGCAGGCATAGGCTCTCAGTAAAAGAATGAGCTCTCTTTACTGAAGAAGTTGTAAGATTTTTTTGGTTTGTAGAAGCATACGTCTCCAGTAGTGAGAAAGATTTTATAGAAGTAAGAAAGTTTTAGTTTACACGGTCAGAATGGCAGCAACAGGCACAAGCCTGAAAAATCCACAATTACCACAGTTCAATGGTAACAATTATGATTATTGGGCCATTACAATGAGGGCCCTGTTTTCTTCACAAGATATATGGGAGCTAGTGGAAAATGGCTTTCCGGAACTAGCAGATGCAGCAACACTTACTGCTTTGACAACAACAGAAAGAGACTTGTTGAAAGACGATGCAGGGGCATCTGAACAGACTTGAACTCAAGTCGGAATCTGAAGCTTAAAAGGCGAATACGTGAACAATGACGTAAGTTGGGGTGAATTTGTTGAAACGACACTACATTTGCTTAATGATAAAGTCTAATTAAGTGTAACGATCTGCCATGTGTGCATAATCGAGAAGATTTAGGGTTTTTGAGAAAGGTTGGAACATATTTGTGGATCTTAACTGATTCACGACCTTTGTAAACTTCTATATAACAGAGAGTATGTGTACGTGATAGGGAGAGTGAGATGCAATGTAGTCATAAGCGAATTTGTTACTAAGGTTGAAATGCCTTAGGTGTAACCTGAGTTGTATATAATAGAAATATGCGTGATGTAGATTTTTGTGTGTCTGTGGGTTTAATATGGGTTATTATTGATTTAAATTTATGAGTTAGGTCATGATTTCAGTGATTTATTGACCATCGATCACTAAAAGGATCGATGGCGATCTAATGTAATTTGGATGCGTGGCATTATTGTGTTCCGATTCATATGATGGTTCGGAACTGTGATTCGATTTAATATGGCGGATTTAAACAATGGTAGGCTTGCATACAGTTTGGAGTCTGGAGATGAAGCATAGAGGCAGCGTAATAAAATATGCATGAAGAACCAGTGAGAAATCCGTGTTCAAATACGTTTGACCAGAGGTTGCAGTAAAGCGGTTTTCAGAAAACCAAACCACCGATATTGCACAGCCCTTGGGGTGCGAGTGGTTTTCCCAAGATTGAACGCGATCAAGTCATATCGCGACATGTCATCTCCGAAATACCACCCATTTCGCATAGCTTTTGGTTGTTAAAAGTCAGGTTCGAAATAACGTGATCGCTGTCCAATGAAACGGATTGGAGATCTGATAGTGTTCTCGTCGGAAGCTGCATGGACAATAATAGTGGGGCCTCAATGTTATTTGTTAACACTTGTGTGTTTAGGTGATGCGACAACCGTCTAATCGCAGATCGATGGTTATCAAAAATGAAATATGCATAAGGTTAAACCGTTAAATGGAAACGATTTATTATAAGTTGTGGTTGTGGTGGTTTGAGTTCCAGCTTGGGACGAGATAAAGGTGGGACCGGCGTTGCTAGTTGAAAGTTTAATGTTAACGCTTTGTTTTAGTTGCCTCTGATATATTCTAATGATATGGGTTTAAGAGTGGGCTGTAAGAATATAGAGATCAAAGACTATGAATCATGGTTTTTGGTTAAAAATGCTTCCGGTATATATGTAACCAGCAGAGTGGCGCTGCGGAAGCATAATGGGCCTATAATCCATAGGTCCCAGGATCGAATTTTGGCTATATAAATATGCAGCTTTGACATAGATCTAAAGGTTGTAGGTTCATTTTCATTAATGAAGGTGAACCTACCTTATAGTGGTTTTTCTCTTCATCAAGTGGTATCAGAGCAGGGAAAGGATTTCTTGCGAGAAGAAGGAGTTTGCAGACAAAGAAGGAAGAGGTACAGTTTTGTGAAAATTTGTAAAGCTTGTGATTTTTATATTTTGTGAAGGTAGCAGCAGAGGAAGGTGAGAAGATTGCAAAAACCTAGAGCAGGAGTTCTCAAATGGTTCCACAGGAGCGAACCATAGAGATGCCAAAAGACTAAGATCAGGAGAGAAGCTTGGTGAAGTATCTGGTAGCAGGGAGGACTTGCTATTGCAGAGGTTTCGTTGCAGCTCATGATGGACAATTCCATAGATGATGTGAGTAGAATTGTTCAAAGCATGTTGTTACACGAAGATCACAAAGAGCAGTTCCACAGATGATGTGGGTAGAATTGCTGACAGCTGTAGAAGACATATGACCAGGAGGTCATAAAATTTTTGTGCCTTGGGAGTTTGATGTAGGGGGATCTGAAAAAAATTGAACTCAAGTTGGACTCTGAAGCTGAAAAGGTGGATACGCGAATAATCATGTAAATTGGGGTGAAATTTGTTGAAACGACACTACATTTGCTAAATGATAAAGTCTAATTAAGTGTAACAATCTGCCATGTGTGCATAATCGAGAAGATTTAGGGTTTTTGAGAAAGGTTGGGAGAGATTTGTGGATCTTAACCGATTCACGACCTTTGTAAACTTCTATATAACAGAGAGTCTGTGTACGTGATAGGGAGAGTGAGGTGCAATGTAGTCATAGGCAAATTTGATACTAAGGCTAAAATGCCTTAGGTGTAACCTGAGTTGTATATAATAGAAATATGCGTGATGTGGATTTCTGTGTGTCTGTGGGTTTAATATGGGTTATTATTGATTTAAATTTATGAGTTAGGTCGTGATTTCAGTGATTTATTAACCATTGATCACTGAAAGGATCGATGGCGATCTAATGTAATTTGGATGCGTGGCATTATTGTGTTTCGATTCATATGATGGTTCAGAACTGTGAGTTGATTTAATATGGCGGATTTAAACAATGGCAGGCTTGCATACAGTTTGGATTCTGGAGATGAAGCATAGAGGCAACGTAATAAAATACGCGTGAAAAACTAATGGGAAATCCGTGTTCAAATACGTTTGACCAGAGGTTGCAGTAAAGCAGTTTTTAGAAAACCAAACCACTGATATCGCATAGCCCTTGGGGTGCGAGTGGCTTTCCCGAGATTGAACGTGATCAAGTCATATCGCGACATGTCATCTCCGAAATACTACCCATTTCACATAGTTTTTTCTTGTTAAAAGTCGGGTTCGAAATAACGCGATTATCGTCCGACGGTGTTCGCATCAGAAGCTGCATGGACAATAATAGTGGGGCCTCAACGTTATTTGTTAACGTTTGTGTGTTTAGGTGATGCGAAAACCGTCTGATCGCAAATCAACGGTTATCGCAAATGAAATATGCGTAAGGTTAAACCATTAAATGGAACCGATTTATTATAAGTTGTGGTTGTGGTGGTTTGAGTTCCGGCTTGGGACGAGAGAAAGGTGGGACCAGCGTTGCTGGTCGAAAGTTTAATGTTAACGCTTTGTTTTAGTTGCCTCTGATATATTCTGATGATATGGGTTTAAGAGTGGGCCGTAAGCATATAGAGATCGAAGACTATGAATCATGGTTTTCATTTAAAAATGCTTCTGGTATATATTTTACCAGCAGAGAGGCGCTGCGGAAGCATAATGGGCCTATAACCCATAGGTCCTAGGATTGAATTTTGGCTATATGAATCTGCAGCTTTGACATAGATCTGAAGGTTGCAAGTTCATTTTGATTAATGAACATGAACCTACCTTATAGCGGTTTCACTCTTCATCAAAAGAAAATAGGAAGAAGGACTCCAAAGCCCTCTTCTATATCTTTCAAGTAGTTCATGAGAGTATTTTCCCAAGGATTACAGCAACAACAAAGTCTAAGGAGGTGTAGGATACTCTCAAGACAGCCTATCAAGGCATGGAGAAAGTGAAGACAAAAAAATTACAAATGCTGAGGAGAGATTTTGAAACTATCTGTATGAAAGAGTCTGATAACATAGACTCATTTTTCACACATGTGATTGGGTTAGCTACCCAGATAAGGTCTCATGGAGAGACACTTGAGGAAAGAAGAATAGTGGATGAAATTTTAAGAAGCTTACTAGCAAGATTTGATGCCATAGTAGTGGCCATAGAAGAGACAAAGGATCTCTCACAATTTTCAGTAGATGAACTTCAAGCATCCCTGGTATCTCATGAACATAGACTGAATAGAACAACAAAATCCTCATTGGAGAATGCTTTCAAGACAAAAATGTCTTTTGGCCGAGTTAGAGGTCGAGGAAGATCAAAATACCGAGGAAGAGGAAGAAGTCCACAAAGAGGTGGAAGAAACAGCCCTGCAAGCACAAGTGGAAGGCGCAACAACCAAAATCAAGGAGAAGGATCAAGCCAAAATCAAGCACAAGGACAAAGGTATGATAAATCCCAAATCCAATGTCATTATTGTAAAAATTATGGGCATTATGCCAATGAATGTAGAAATAAAAAAAATGACATGAGTAATAGACAAAATGTAAATTTTGCAAGAGAAAATCAGAAACAGAGTAATGTTATTTTAACATGTAATGTAGCACAAGAAAAAAAAGAAGATGTATGGTTCTTATACTCAGGTTTTAGGAACCACATGATTGGAAACATAGCAAATGTTTGCCAATTTGGATGACAATGTGAAATCTGAAGTGACAACAGGGACTGATAGTAAAGTCTTTGTCATGGGGAAAGGAAGACTTTCAAAACTGACAAGGAAGGGAGAAAAGAAGTTTGTGCCAGATGTATATTATGTACCTTGTCTAAAATGTAACCTTATGAGCATTGGACAACTCGTGAATAATGGCTACAATGTGTTATTTAAGAATGGTGTGTGTACGATCATGGACATACCTCCAAGAAAAAAGGTCATTGCAGAAGTGCATATGACAAGCAATAGGATGTTTCCTCTCAATATCAAAACAGACTTGAAGGAAGGAGGTGTTGTTGCAGTAGTCACACAAGAGGTCTTTCAAGAAGAAGTGAAAGATGAAAACTGGTTATTGCATTTGAGATTTTGACATCTCAATTTTGGAGGTTTGAACCTCTTGCATAGAAAAGGAATGGTAAGGGGATTGCCACTCATAGAGAAACGAGATAGCCTATGTGAAGGCTACATACTGGGCAAACAACATAGAGAATCTTTTCCAACAGGAAAGAGTATAAGGGAAAAGGAACCCTTAGAGATTTTCCACTCAGATTTTTGTGGACCAATGCAAATGCCATCATTAGCTGGTAGTCATTATGTTTTGGAATTTATAGATGATTATACAAGGAAGACATGGGTGTACTTCCTAAAACTAAAGAGTGAAGTGTTTGAACAGTTCTACCACTTCAAAGCTCTTGTTGAGAAGTAAAGTGGGCACTACATAAAAGTGTTGAACACTGATAGAGGAGGAGAGTATATCTATAAAGACTTCCTACATTTCTGTAGGGAGCATGACATACACAAGAAATTTACCACAAGGTATACACCGCAACAAAATGGTGTTGCAAAAAGAAAGAATAGGACCATCATGGACATGGTCAGAAGTATGTTGAAGGCAAAGAATTTTCCAAATGAGTGTTGGGAAGAAGCTATCAATTGTGTAACAGATATTTTAAATAAATGTCTAACCAAAGCTATTATGAATAGAGTTCCAGAAGAGGCATGGAGTGGAACAAAGCAGTTTTTCACTCACATGAGAGTATTTGGATGTGTGGCATATGCACATGTTCCAGATCAGCTAAGGAAGAAGTTGGAAAAAAAGGGGGATAAGTGTATATTTGTTGGATACAATGATGAATCCAAGGCATAAAAACTCTACAATCCATCAACCAAGAAATTTATAATCAACAGAGACGTGAAGTTCATTGAAGAAGAAGCTCGGGATGGAAGTTTAGAGAAGATGGTGAATGTGAAGACATGTATGTCTCACGAAGAGAAAGAGGAATTGATTGCAAAAATAATTCCTCCACGGTGTTTCCTCCTCCACCTACACAAGCTTAGTATAACACACCACAAGAAAGCAATAGAGCAGCAATGCAAAATGAAGGAAGTGCTTCGCCAAGCACACCACAGGGATCTGCAACTCCCTTGAGTTCAAGTGGAACTCCAAGTACACCAAGAAGACCAAGATTCAGAAATTTGAGTGAAATTTATGAGCAAGATGAAGTAAATAACAATGTTGGTTTGAATTTGTTTTTTGATTTGTTTTGTCATATTGATGATCCAATCCATTTTGAAGATGCAGTAAAAGAAGAAAAATGTATTGAAGCAATGAATGAAGAGAATGGAGCGATAGAAAAGAATCATACATCGGAGTTAGTGGACCTCCCACAAGGTAAAGAAGTTATTGGAGTGAAATGGGTCTATAAAACCAAAAACAATGTTGAAGGAAAGATAGAAAGGCATAAAGAAAGACTTCTTGTGAAAGGCTACAAGCAGCAGCAAGGAAGAGATTATGAAGAAACCTTTGCACCAGTTGCAAGGATGGAGACAGTGTGGACAGTGTAGTCTATAGCAACACAAAAAAAGTGGAAAGTCTATCAAATGGATGTAAAGTCAACATTATTGAATGGAGTGTTAAAAGAGGAGGTATATGTTGAACAACCTCCTAGCTATGAGATAGAAGGCCAAGAGCACAAAGTATGTAAGTTGAAGAAAACTCTTTAGGGGCTGAAGCAAGCACCAAGAGCATGGTACAACAGGATTGATGCTTACCTGATGGATAATGGGTTCGAAAAAAGTGATGGTGAACCCACACTCTACATTAAATAAAATGATGGTAAGATCCTTATTGTTGTTTTATATGTAGATTTAATTTTCACAGGAAATTAAGTTTATCTCATTGCTGATTTTAAATAAGTCATGAAGAGTGAATTTGAAATGACTGATTTGGGTTTATTGAGACAATTTTTTGGAATACAAGTAAAGAAAAATGAAAAGGAAAATTTTATTTCCCAAGAAAAATATGTTGCAGAAGTTTTAAAGAGGTTTAATATGCAGAACAACAAAGCAGCAGTAACTCCAACCGCCATGGGGTTAAAATTAAGAAAAGAAGATTGCAGCAAGAATGTTGATCCGACATTGTATAAGAGCATAGTTGGTAGTCTAATGTATTTGACTACAACTAGGCCTGATATTATGTATGTTGTAAGTTTAATTTCCAGATTCATGGAAACACCAAAGGAGACACATTGGCAAGCAGCCAAGATAATTTTATGGTGTGTGAATGGAACAAATGAGTATGGTGTTCTATACTCCTCAACTGATAATTTTAAATTGATTGGTTACAATGATAGTGATTGGGCGGGAAGTGTAGATGATAGAAAGAGCACATCTGGATATGTGTTTCATTTGGGATCGGGAGCCATTTCATGGGATTCCAAGAAGCAACCAATAGTTGCATTATCAACAACATAAGCTGAATATGTGGCAGCAATAGCAGCAACATGCCAAACAGTATGGATGAGAAGGATGCTGAGAGATTTGTGTCATGAGCAAGATAAAGGAACCACAATTTATTGTGATAATAGCTCAGCAATATCATTATCAAAGAATTATGCTTTCAACAAGAGAACAAAACACATTGATGAAAAATATAATTTTTTAAGAGAATTGGTTAACAATGGTGAGATTGTTTTGCAGCATTGTAGGACATAGGAACAATTTGTTGATATCATCACAAAGACATTGGGACAGAGAATTTTTTTTATCTTAGAAAGTGTCTGAGAATGACTGATGGCAGCAATTTTGATTAAGGGGGAGTGTTGGAATTATAACTCCCAACCACCGCCATGAATAAGCAGTGGCACAACCGACACTTCATCAATTTTGTTACAGGGAAGGACAAGCATAGATCTATAGAGCCAGAGGTGTTTTCACACAAACACAACAAATAGAGTACCAGACCATACTCTGTGTTTATTTCTTCAACCACTGCTTTGACTTACCTTTTTCTCGCAGCACACAATCGCAAACTTTTTGTTTTAACCTTAAGCCCTTTCACCATAACTTATTCTACCGCCAATGCGATATTTGGCGGGACCCACACTTACCTCCAATGCACTTTGCAACTATCGAAAACCTTTGTTATCTGCTATTTCCTTTGTTTCACGCATTTCGCACTTACCAAAACTTACCAACCTTTACCGCCCACAAGTTCGCAATCGCAATTTTTAAACCTTACTTTCTACCACCGCAAGCTAAGTTATTTAGGTTGCGATGCGATAACTCCACAACATATCGCAATCACACAAAGTTAAGTTTTCCGTTGAATTTTCGCAAAATATGTTATTTTGGGTGTGATGTGATATGTGCCACATCACTATTGCACATCACAGCCCACAAATTTTAATGGATAGTGCATCGGTAAAAGTTTGAAATCTTCGATTTGCACGGATCCGTTGTGGACTCAGAACCACATTGCATAAAATTTGAAGTCCAAGATTTTATGTTTTGAACGTGTTTTGTACGCGTTTTGTGTGTAAACCGATTTGCAGGTCTGAGCGATGTTTTAATGAAGATATGGGTCTTTTTCCAACCCAAGGATGACTGGTGGTTAAACGTCCATCTAGAATTGGATTGCATTGAATAGAATTAGGTTTTACATGATTTAGCCATTTTGTATAAGAAATGTAATTTCATTTGTTTTTCACAGAGTTGAATAGAAAAACAAATTTCATTCCTCTCTTGTGTATTACGCTGTCTGTATATGAAATAATTTTATTTTTTCATTATTTTCATTCTCTGTGTTATGAGAGAAACACATTTCCTCTGTTTTCTCTATTAAAAATTCCAACAGTATATTAATATGTAAATTTGGTAAAGCATTTTACAAATTTTATGTTAAAAAAAAATTGCAAAAAGGGTAAATTTTATATTAATAAAAAAAAAAAATTTGAAACACATTTCGTCTATCTTGAGAATTCTTTGGAGTGTAGCCATTACCAGTTTGTAGCGTACTACAAAACTAAATTATTGGCGGGGAATTCAATTTATTTTCTAATTTCATTTTTTATTATTGTTAGAAAAAAATGGATTCGATACAGATTAGTTAAGAGAAGCTTTAATTATGCTGAAAAAGTAATGTAGAAGCATCCGAGCACCCTTCATTAAAATTGGAATCCAATGGTGCGAAAGCAAGAAGCATAGCATGAGGAAGACATTACTCACGTTTTGTTGAGTTTGTTAAATTTTTATTAATGAAGTTAATATTTTTATGGTCAACCTATTTCAAAAATAGAGAGGTGCATGATTTTAGAACATTATTACGAGATCCTAAGAGAAACGAATGGATTTGAAATGATCCATTCGATGTATTGTGTTCTATATAAATTACAGCCTTCAGTATAGTGCAGGGAGGCCAGATGAAATGTAATATCCAATGCTGAGAGGGCGATTTGGTTCATATAAACGAATTGTAACTCGAATTCGAGGTTAATATAAATCTGATGTTTGTTATTATGAATTTTCTGCCGTTGTGTATACGAGTGTATTAGTTCTTGAATTTCTGTGAGACTGCATTTTTAGATAGACAGAATATTCATCTTGTCGTATACAAAGGGAGTTGGAATATTGTTTATAATATTACTCTTGAAATTGATGGTAGAAGAATTACTGTCAATTCTAAAAGGGATCCTTCAGAGATTCCCTAGAGTAGCTACGGAGCTGAGTATGTCGTAGAATCATTTGGAATTTTTACAACGAAAGAGAAGGCTTCAACACATCTTAAGGGTGGAGCTAAGAAGGTCGTAATTTCTACTCGATGAGCGGATGCACCCATGTTTGTGGTTGGAGTAAACGAAGGATCATATAAGGACGAAATGCCTATTGTTTCAAGTGCAAGCTGCACAACTAATTGTCTTGCTCCTCTTTCAAATTTTTTCTATGAAGAATTTGGTATTGCTGAGGGCTTGATGACCACTGTTCACACAATAATAGCTACGTAGAAGACAATAGATGGTCCATCTATGAAGGATTGGCACAGAGTTCGTGGCGCTGGACAAAATATCATTCCAAGCTCAACTAGTGTTGTAAAGGCAGTTGGGAAGGTCTTTCCAGAATTGAATGGAAAGCTAAGTGGAATGGATTTCTATGTTCCAACACCCAATGCATCAGTTGTGGATCTGACATGTCAACCTACGAAACCAGCGTCTTACGATGATGTAAAAACAACAATAAAAGCCGCATCTGAAGGCCCACTAAAAGGAATTCTTGGGTACACTGATGAAGACGTTGTTTCGAATGATTTCATAAGCGATGCAAGGTCGAGTATTTTTTATGCTAAGGCTGGTATAGCCTTTAATTCTACATTTGTGAAACTTGTTTCTTGGTATGGCAATGAGTATGGATACATGGGGGTAATCAAGAATATCTCAGCAGTTTTGTTGCTCTATCATGAACTATTTCTCTTAGATTGTGGGCCCATAACCCACAGATCCACACATTTTGAAAATATGCAGTTTCACTGCATCAAAAGGCTGTTAACTCCGTTATCAAATCTTCTCACAAAAATTTAAATTTTTGGATTTAATAATATCATACCTGTGTGTATTCGAGTCTATATCCATTTGTGGATGGTCAAGCCTTTATTTATTAACCTTACTTGAAATCTTGAGCTAATGTATGCCTTCTTTTTTAGAGATGAGGATGTCTTTATATTTTCAATTTTTATACGGATTCATTTAATGATTAAGATATAATTTTTTTTATATGAAAAATATTTCAAATTTACTTTTAATATCCAATATTTCATTTTTAATTTTGAAAGTATACGATATTTCATCTTTTACATTAACTTTAGTTTTGAGTTTTTATTAGTAAATCTAATGTATGTTGTCCATCATTAATGAGCATCTTAAATACGACTATTTTTTCACATCTTAGATATTAAAGCTTAATGTTGGAAATAAATAGATTGAAGTATTCTTGTCCATCATTAATGAGCATCTTAAATATGACTATTTTTTCACATCTTAGATATTAAAGGTTAATGTTGGAGATAAATAGATTGAAGTGTTCTTGTGAAAGGAAGATTTTACGAAGTTTGCTGAGGTTTTAATTATAATGATGGTTTATTTTAATATTTTGAAATTTTGAAAAAATAGATATTGTAAAATGTAGATTTTCAATTTTTTTTTTAATTAAATTTTAAAGAGTTGATTTCTTTTTTTCACATTGAATTAAATGTGAATCTAAATCTGAAAAACTAAGGTTAGATCGAAGATACAGTCACAAGATTTCCAACGGTGCAAATGACACCTCAATCCGACATCGTATGTGAAAGTTATGGCCAATCAAGGTTTTGGTCAACTTGGCCCATTAGTGAAAGTTAGCAGAGTACCAACTAAATTTGGAGTCCAGCTAAATCTGGCAGAGCTACTAAATTGGTAGAAATTAATGAGGAAAAAAATTGGCACTTTTTGGTGATGGTTTCCGTTGGCTGGAACTCGTGAAATTTCCGCCTACTTCAATTATATTATAACCCCTAAAAATTCGTTGTTTGGTTTTGAAATATATTACAAATAAAAGAAATATTAAAAAAAAAAGAGGTGGTGGGCCACCACTCCCGCCACCCCACCCCTACCACTATTTGATATTTTTTCTTTTTTTTAATAAGACTAGATTCTATTATATAACACACAAAAAAGTACAGAGGTACAGTTCAGCTTCGAGACTGGGATTGCTAAGCTAGTCAATCCCGGTGGGAAAGAGAAAATTCAAAAAAACAAAAATGGGGTTACCCCTTGGGGGGAAACCAACCCATGAAAGAGTCCACAGAGCATAAAAAGAGTTGCCCCTGAAGGGGAAACCAACCTTGAAAAAAAGAACCCAATAGCTAATTTTGCTGTGAAAATGTAAATAGACATAGAGACAAAATTAAAACTAGAAAAAAACTAGAAAAGGAGGAACCATGGCATTAGAAATTTTGGTCCTTTGCATCCTGAATTTTCTAAGGAGGCTTCTCTTCCTCTATGTAGCATCCATATTCAGAGGGGTCATCCTCTTGCTTGGAGAGCTGAGGGTCTATCTATGGTGTGGAGGTGGAACAAGCCCTCATTTTTTCTGCCTTACCCCCGTCGGCAGATCTGCTACTGCCTCTACTATTAGATGATTCCTCCATACTTTTGACAGACAGAGCCACCATTTTTTGAATTTGTTGGGGGGGAGAATGAGATAGAGTTTATTTACAAATAATTTTCCTTAACCCCAAGCCATAATGGCATGGTTGATCTTCGAGAATTTGAAGAGAAATGTGGGAAGAGAGGAACTGAGGGTCACAAACCTTTGGCACATCCATGGCCAATGAGAAATCCACAGAGTGCTCCGCCATGGCAGAGATGGGAGGGAGAACCTTGGCCTCTGCCTCTATGACAATGCATTCGATGGTGGCGAGGCATGGAGTTAGAAGAATTCTGAGAGTGCAGGTGAGGCGGATGAACAGAGGGAGATGGATGAGCATAGAGTCAATATGTGGCATGGATCGAGTGAGCAGAGGGTGACTGAAGGGCTGAGAGAGGGGCGAAGGCACAAAAAGGATCAATAAAGCCGAGAGTAGGAGTTTGCAAAGCAAACTTGACAGAGAGACAAAGGGAGAATTGATGGGAGGAGACATCACCATTTCCCATAAATGGCCAGGGCGCTCTGCAAGTCAGATGCACAAAAAGTGAAATTGAATACCATGTAAGGTGTCGGGCTACGGACCAATGAGGCATATTTAAGGCTCCCACGCTAGGGCCATGTGCTGCCTCATGGAAAGGACAACTGCTAGGCGTTGGAGAGCCTATGTGGCGAGCCAGGTGAGAATTACAGAGCACCTGCATCCAGGGACCACTATTTAATATTTATATAGCATTATATATAATTTTATATGGCCAACGACCATAACAAATCGTGACCACTGTGTGGCGATCGACAGGGATCAAACCCACCCAGCTGGTTTGGTCGGACCGCCATTGATCTAATAACTGATCGAATAAAATGATTAAGCAGTTTGATTAGTTTGTCCTTTAGATTGACTATTAACTGAAGTATTCTTTAATGAAAAATGACATAAACTAGTAGCATAAATGAATGAAATAACATCAATAATCAGAGAGAAGAAGAGGCAAAAATTTGATGACGGAGTTTGTCCCTCCTGGAATACATCTTCGGGTCCGCTTTTCAGTGGGAATTTGTTTTTATTAGGATTGATCTTGAAGAATATTTACACTAAAATGGAATATAAAGACTATGCTCGCATGCACTTCTGAACCCTGTAAACATAAATTATTCTTCCTCGCCTTTCCGACACCTGTCTCCAGCTCAATTTCGACCACCGACAGCTGAGCAATGCTGCAAACAAAATCACCTCTAACCTTCTAAAACTACACTCCAAAAGCACTATGCCTTCATAAAAATCCAAGATGAACTTTTCATGAAGAATTCCATGGCTTTTATAAGCTCCCTTGAACCTTCATATACTTTAATTAGCAATTTGTTGATAATTTGAAGGGATAAGATCTCGAATCCCTATCTTATACCTAAAACCTAGGGATTAAGTGATTCACCTTAGCGCATAATAAATATAAAAGCCCACTTTTAAACATTGTATTAAAATTTGTCCGACGGTTATGCTAACCGGGCGGAGGATGACAACCCGCATGTGATCAGAGTGGGCAGGTAGGGATAACACCGGCGGTAACGGTCCAGCTGGCGGTAACGGTTTTGACTCCGGCGGTTCCAGTGTGACCTGGTCACATGCTATCTCAATGCGGTCGCCACGGTTTAGAACTGGCGGCTTCTCCGAACCCTTAACATTCTCTGCCACCTGTCATGTGATCCAATTTCCGACACGGTTAGGTGCTGGCAGCTATCTGTTATGAACTGTTCTGGTGGGTTTATTATATTAAATCAACATTTATATTTCAATATCCTGAACCTTAGTTTATAACCCATTTTTCCGAACCTTTGAATAAGGTTTTTGGCATAGATTTTAATATTTTTGTGCTAGCTATTTTTAGACTTAGGTTTATATCATTGTTTTTGTAATTTGCGCTAGGACTTAGTTTTAAGGTCTTAGGATCTATATGCTAGGTATAATACCATAGTTTAGCATTTATGAATAGGACTAGGTTTTTTTATCATGCTTAGGTTTGGACACCATAGGGTTAGAGTTTTAGGAATAGGACTTAGGTCTAGCTTTTAGGGTTTAAATCTAGATTTTTACAACCCATTACATCACCATTATAACCCAAATTCGAAACTCTTGACGATCATAACATTTGAAGAACTTTTCAATGAAGAAATTGTCGACACTGAAGACTAAACTGGACATCGAATTTCTGAAGTTGACTTGGAACTCTGTTGATCTGTACTGATCAAGATCCTCCTGGATCAATCCTCTCCACTTAAAAAGCTTTTGGACCACAAAAGCTTAATTTTAAACTGACAATAAGTGAGAATACAACTCTCTCACTTTCATCTTGACTTTTATGACATACAACCATACCTGCTCATTGACCTGAAATTGATGCTTATCATGGCGCAATTTGAACCTGTATTGACTCAATGCTTGTCGTGGCGCAGAAAATTGTAAGGCTTGATTGTAAGCTTGCTGCACATAAGTTACAAATTTATCCCACATCTTAGGATGTATACTGCAGTTACCTTGAAGAATATGTATCCCAGTCCTGTTCACCATTTTTGTCTGTCCTTGAACCAAATCCATTCTGCCCCATGGTTGCAAAGGAACTGGAAGTGGTATGTGCAAACCAATCTTTCGATTGCATGGCTTGCTTGTCGAACACATTACACATCCCTTTATGTACTTCACAATTGTTTAATACATATGAGGCCAGTAAAAATATATTTGACATTGTATCATAGTCTTGCTTACGCCTGCAATCTGAGAAAGATAAATTTCCCAAATAACTTGCACCTTTTCTATCTGAGAATTATGAGTTAGCGATTCATAATTTTCTTCGAAATCATCATCAGTACTATACCGTTCTACAAAAATTTCATAAACCAATGAACCTTTATGCAGTACTACTGAAGCATTCAAAGACAACATATCAACTACTTTACTTGTTACACCTTCCCTATCCTTAATTACTAAGTGATTTTGCTGAAGAAATCCCATCCAACTGTAGTGATATTGTTGCATATTAGTATATGAATGAAAGTATTGAAGCAACTAATAATCTATGTGAATCACTATTACCATTGCATATCCTTTAAAATTTGTTTTATCTTTATATGGTTGTTGATGATTTATCAATACTGTGAAAAGTTTATGCTTAATTGAATCAACTTTAACATCGACACTTAATCCCCATGCCCTGTTTTTCTTATGAGCCAAAATTATGGGTGAACTGTATGGAGTTAAATTGTGTCGCATGAATTCCAACCCTGAAATTTGTTGCTTTATTTATTTACACTCTACAACTGACTTGTGACACATTCCATTATTAGAGGCATCAAACATCGACTACATCTCATGTGATATTTCTATTTTATGAATTAGATGTTTTGGCTCTTTAATTAGATCCTGAAATGAATCTACCTTCTTAACCAAATTACCTTCATACTGAATTTCACAACTTGAGAAAGTATCAATAAGATCCTTATGTTGCTCTTTTATCAACATGAGTATGTATCTCCTACTTGAACTTATTAAGTGCTTCATCTGATTAGCATTAATTAAATTCAAGTGATCTTTGTTTTTATGTGCCTGAACGATGTACTTAATCCCATCTTTCCTGAGATGATACACATGTTCTTTTCTATAAAATACTACATCACGGTCATAGAGATAAGGGCTACCTAATACAATTCCACAAATTTCTAATGGTATCACATCTAGCTCCACTTCATCGATATAGTTAGCTATGACTGCAAATTTTAACTGACACTGTTTGGTAACATGAATTTGACTTTGTTCCTTTAACCACCCTAAAGGATATGGATTTGGATCATTATGTGTTTTCAAACCCAATTTTTTAACCAATGACTCAGAAATCAAATTTTCGTGTGATCCCGTATCGAACAATGTATCTATCTTAGTATGCTTTGAAGTTACCCTTATATGAAAAAACTCGATTCTTTTATCTTAATTCTGTTGTTTGATGTTTGAAGAAGCAGAAGTACTAGCATCAGAAATTTTACCTGTTGTAACCATAGCAGTGATTTTACCTTCATCACCTGAATCGGATCCCAAGTCCAAGCCTTGCTGGATTGCTGCTTCAGCCTTATTTTCACCCTTCTTCGATTGAAACTTCTTCGGCTTCAGTTCCGGATGAAGGTTCCAACACCTAGCTTCATCATGGCCGATCCTTTGGCAACGTGTACACATAGGTCTATCTTCTTCCTTTTGAGAGGTGGTAGTCTTCTTTCCCTTCGATTTTCCCTTCTTCTTGCTGTCTTTGGTTTCCCCTTGCTTATATGCCTTTGGTGTAAACTTGAATGGTCTACCACCTGATTCGACATGAATAGCTTGGACACAAACTTCATCAAAATCATTAGGATTGAACATTAATAATGTATGCTTCAAATATGAATACAAACTGCCAATATACTTCAACAAAGTTTCTTTTGTGTCCAAAGAAATACCAAGTGCTAATGCATTCTTTCTGAATTCCTGTGTGAACTCTTGAACACTCTGTCCCTTACCTTGTCGCAAGTGCTGCCAATCAATTACAGCTTGCTGTGTGTGACCCAACGAATATAATTGTTTCTTTAGAGCTTTAATAAACTTAGTCCATGAGGTGATAACTTTTCCTTTACGCTTTAAATCTATCCGTGTCTTACTTTCCCACCAGATCAAATCAGTACCCCCCATTCTAAGAGTAGTTAATTGGATCTTTGTCTTATCATTAGTAATATATTGAATACAACAATAGAATTCTAACTATTTTACCCAATTATCCAATTTCTTAGGGTTTATTTCACCATCATACACAGATAATTCAAACTTAACATCAAGTTTCAATAATGGACTCTTAGGTTTCTTTTATTTTTCTGATTCAGAACTAGAAATAGAAGAAGAAGAAGATGATGATGTAGATGACGGAGGAGAAGGAGATTTATCTACCTTGCCTTTACCCTTGTCCTTGTTTGATGCCTTTGATGATGAGGCTGCATCCCTCATCTTCTTGTCTTCATATGATTCTTCCAACATTTGCTGCATTTTTAGAAACATCTGCTGGTTTTGATTCTCATCCATGGGTTTCTTTTCAGTAGCTTCAGGAGTCTCAACGGTCTCAGTCCCTATCATCGTTGATTGATGATCAACTTTCCACCTTTCGATCTCTGGATCGAATTCCTCAAGATTTCCTTTTCCACTTTGCAATCCCAACCTGGTTAACATCCACTAACAAACAAACTAAAAGCACAACCTGCTTTGATACCAAAATGATCTAATAACTAATCGAATAAAATGCTTAAGAAATTTGATTAGTTTGTCCTTTAGATTGACTGTTAATTGAAGTATGCTTTAATGAAAAATGACATAAAACAACAACATAAATGAATGAAATAACAACAATAATCAGAGATAAGAAGAGGCAAACAATTTGATGACATAGTTTGTCCCTCCTGGACTACATCTCCAGGTAAGTGGGCATCCATTTTTATTAGGATTGATCTTGAAGAATATTTACACTGAAATTGAACAGAAATACTATGCTCGCAGGCACTTCTAAACACTGTAAACAGAAAGTATTCTTCCTCGCCTTTCCGATGCCTATCTCTGAGCTCAATTTCGACCACCGACGGCTGAGCAATGCTGCAAACGAAATAAAATCACCTCTAACCTTCTGAAATTGCACTCCAAAATAACTATGCCTTCACAAAAATACAAGATGATCTTTTCATGAAGAATTCCATAGCTTTTATAAGCTGCCTCGAACCTTCATATACTTTAATTAGCAATTTGTTGATAATTTGAAGGGATAAGATCTCGAATCCCTATCTTATACCTAAAATCTAGGGATTAAGTGATTCACCTTAGCACATAATAAATATAAAAACCCACTTTTAAACATTATATTAAACTCTGTCAAACATTTATGCTAACCGAGCAGAGGATGAAAACCCACATGTGATTAGAACGGGTGGGTAGGGATAACACCGGTGGTAACAGTCTTGACTCCGGTGGTTCCTGTGTGACCTGGTCACATGCTATCCTGACATGGTCTCTGTGGTTTACAATTGGCAGCTTCTCCGAACCCTTAACATTCTCTGCCACCTGTCATGTGATCCAATTTCCGACGCGGTTAGGTGCTGGCAACTAGCGGTTATGAAGTGCTATGGTGGGTTTATTATATGGTTTATTATATTAAATCAACATTTATATTTCAATAGATTAGAGATAGCTCGTGAGCCATGGCCGCTTAGGGTTTCTGACAAACCCTGCAACGGTGCGATTCATCCTGCAAATTACCAGTCTGCAACATTCTAGCCCCTCTGGCGATAGTACAATACCGCATACAGTTCTTTCGTGATGGGAATCCCACTTGGGGGGGGGGGGGGGGGTCAAGGAGCCTCCCCCTACCGGCAGTAGCGAGATCCAATCTCCTAGCATAGATTTTGATAAGGCTCAGCCTGACACAACTACACAACAACATGAAAACACAGCACAAGAAAAGAAAAAAGGAACACAGGAAGCTGAAGCATCGCTTCAGGGCGGGCAGCAAGAGACCACAATGAATAAAGAGACTCCCAAAGTGAACTCTGCCACTTGCAGACCCATTGCAGCAGAACGACCCAAAATAGATCTACCAAGCCATTGGATAAATTCCCAAATCTAGTTCATGAAGGACCATGTTCTCATAGCGAAATTTATTGGCTTCTGGCCAACAGAGAAGGTTCTGCAGGGATGGATTGCTTCTAAATGGAAAACAAAAGGGCATGTAACCCTACAGCTAGGACCAAAAGGTTTCTTCACGGCTATTTTAAATTGCATAGAGGATAGAAACAGATTCTTAGATGGCGGCCCCTATTTTTTCAACTCAGCGGTTTTGTGTCTGAGAGACTGGATCGAAAGATTCAATCCGGACAAAGAGGATTTCAACTGGGCACCAGTTTGGATCCGGATTTATTCACTACCGCTGGAGTACTAGGATGAAGAATCACTGAAAGACATAGGAAATTGCTTGTGTGAGTTTATAAAGATAGCAGAATAAACGAAGCTCAAAATATACACCTCCTATGCTTGAATCTGCATCTGTATGCACTTAGACAAAGCACTCTCGGATTTGGTAAGTTTATATCATGATGAATTTGAATGGATTCAACCTATCGATTATGAACATGTGCCCTTTAGATGTAGAAAATTCCATGCCCATGGCCATCTTTTTCGTGATTGCCCTTTAAATTTTTCCCCCAAAACCAATACCGCCCCAGATAAATCTGATTCAAATGGTTTTACCAAGGTCTCTAATCGCAAAAGGCACAACAAAAATCCCACATCTGGCCTTAAAAATCCCCCTTCCAACTCCTCCAGGCCCTCTTCTAGTAACAGCTTTGATATATTGGCACAACAAGCCATGAATGATTGTGAACCCCCCAAACAACCTGATGATTCCTCCAAGCCATTAATGGCACTTCCCTCCTCAGATTCCCTGAATGTACCGAAGGCAATTCAGGACAAGGAAATGCAAAATTCCACTCTTAATAAGGATACTGATCTGGTCTTATGGCAACCGAATGGAATGGACATTGATGGCTTCCTTCAAGAACCTCTCCATTCAAATGACTCCTTGGCGGAAAGCAGTCAGCCCAAACATATGGAAGAGGAGCCGGAAAGTATTGACATTGGGGACCTGGACATCTTTAGCCTTGAGCAAGCTTGCAAGAAGAAAGAATATGACAAAATATTGGACAGACAGCTAGAAATTTTGGAGTTAATCCTTTCTAGAGCGCATTAGCAGCATACCTTAGGAATACAACCAGGTAGTCACTGGGATGGGAAAAAACTCCCCAAAGACACCAAGAAAAGGGGAAGAAAGACAGACCTACAAAGAACCATCATCATTTGGGAAATGTTGGTGGAGTCAAGAATATATTCCAAGTTAACGAAGTACTACAGGTCGCTACCCAATAGTGATCCATGAAGCTCACATCATGGAATTTAAGAGGGTTAAATAGCCCTGTGAAATACAGAATGATCAAAAACATGATTCAACAGGAGAGACCTTAAATATTATTCATGAAAGAAAAAAATGTAATAGTAATACACTTGGCTCCATTCTATCAAGAGCTTGGCCAGGATGCCACTCAGTTGCAGTGGATGCCTCAGGAGCCTTGGGTGGACTTGCAATTGCATGGGACACTCAGGCTATTACGCTCACTGACATCCATGCGTCTCATCATATCATTTAAGCAACATTTCATCTCATAGGCACCAATATACATGGACATCTTACCAATGTCTATTTCCTCTAGGATGCAATGAATAGGTTGGCGTTGCTAAATACGATAGAAGCTCTCAATTCCACCAGATCACATCCTTTTTGGATTACAGGTGGATACTTTAATATGATAGCCAGACTTGAGAAAAAGAAAGGAGGCCGAGTCAAATTGGATATTGAAAGAAACCACTTTAGGGATTTTGTTCAAAGCAATCGGCTCATTGATCTGCCATTCAATAATGGAATGTATACTTGGAATAAAAAAAGACCAGGTTCCCAAAAAATTGTCTCAAGGCTGGTGTTGAGTCTCAAATCTACATCTTTCCTATACACCTTTCTAGACCTTTTTCATTCACCTGAACCTTCTAAGTTGTCAATATCATTGCATATTAATTGTAAAAGAGCATCTAAAATGGTTTTTAACTATGTTTTGTGTCTTCTGTTTGATTTAGATTTTTGCTCATTTAGCTGCGGAATCTTGCCACTTTCCGTAGCTGCTGCAACTTTTCGCAGCCATTTTGTGAAAGTCTATGTTGCAAGTGTCTTCAGGCAAATCGAGCCACATGGGCAAGTCAGAAATGATGTGGACATGGATCGTGTCCTATTGGCTCGGGCAAATTCACCTAAGGAGGCTATGGTCAAAGGTGGCCAAGTGGAAGTCAACCGTAGAGTCCCACGGTGACAGGACTCTGTTTCTCATCACGTGAAGATTTGTATGATTGTTTCTAATTTACGGGAGACACATCAACACCTGTACACGGCTCCATAAGCTGAATCCAACATCCACTCTTCATAGATTTACTCCTCACCACGACCATGATGCTAGATCTCTGGACGTGATGGTTCACGTGTCTCTATCAGCACAAACTTTAGGGAATTAGTTATATCACCTTTGTTATAAATAACGCGTTTTCATACGCATAATAGTTAGCCTCCATATAGCTCTGTAATGTAATTGCGTTGCCACTGTGCTGTAATATCATTTCTTTGTTATGACTGCATTTTAATATATAAGAAGAATCTGTTTCCAAGCGTAATTCGTATTTGAAGGCTGTTGCCCAAGGCTGGTGCAGAGGGCCCCTGCACACGCTGAGGTTTTTTGCATTACTGTATAGTTTCTTGTTTTATTTCTTTAATTTCATTGTGTCATAAGTCATTCACGTGTTTATACATTGCATCTTTCATGGTATTTATGCTTCATCTCTGTTCATAATCTTTCATGTTTTACATTTTACTTCTGTCCATAATATTTCATATTTTATGTTGTTGTTAACTGATCAGTGTTCTTGTTTCAAATTACAAATAGGCAGCCTGGGCATTTGCATATCTTTTGACTAATGACATGGAATCAGTATTGTTCTGTTGCTAATTTACTTTTCTTAGTTTTTGTTTAATTCCAGTACTGCTTTGTTTATTTCAGTCTTTCACATTTGCTTCCGTAGTTAGATTTAGATATATTATATTGCTCATATCATTTTCAGTTACCTCCGAAAGCCATAGCTGGACTAATGGTGAGGGATCAGAATATAAGTTGATGTAATTTGATTTAGATTTACTTTGTTGCAATTCTTGGATTTCTTTAAGCATAGTTTCTTTTGTATTTGGACAGCAGCAAGGATAATGAGTTTTCATGATCAGTAGTTCACTATTTGTTTGACTAGAATAGTGATGCAATTTCATTTTCTTTGAAGAATTAATTTTGTCATTGTGTGTTTTAAAATTATTTTGAAGTTTTGAAAATCATTAGAAGGACATCATTGTCTTGAATATTTGTCTCCATACTTGTCTTTTAGAATTTCATAAAAATCCAAAAACGACAAAAAGTAAGAGATAGGTTATCTTGCACATATAGTGCGCCACGCCACACTTCATCAGCTTATGAATCCCGGATTGATAAATTAATGTAGCAATTTAGGACACACTAAATTGACCAAACATTTTGGCGCCGTTGCCGGGGAAGTGTAACTAGGTAGCCAATTTCTTAAAAAAAAAATAATAATAATAAAAGAAGGGAAAACTTGATAACTTCTTGAAGTATGCTCTCCTCTTGCACCTAGTGTGATCTGGAGGATCAGAAAAGAGAGTTATTGGTTTAGTAATTTCTTAATTATGCTCTCTTCTTGCACCTAGTGTGACCTGGAAGATCAGAAAGAGAATTATTAGCCCAACTTTAAAAAAAAAAAATAAAAAAAAAATGACATGCATAGAGCAAGAGATTCTAGGGGAAGGTTTATAGCTAAAGCCAAGAGTTCGATTTTCACAACTCCATCTTCTTCAAGGCATAGATAAGATTCACCAACATCTACCCCTAGCCTTAAGATTTTTGGAATTCAAGGAGCAGCTGAATTATAGGATTCTCCTATACCACCTACTAAATCTCATTTAGAAAAGGAAGAGACTCCCTCTCATCCTCCCTTGATAGAAGAAGCAGAGGAATTTGAGGACTCTAAAGAAACTATCATGGCAGAGGAAATAATAGATGGATTTGGAGGTAGAGGTAGAGGTAGAGGAGAAGGAAACAATGGAGACAACAATGGTAAAGGTAATAATGGAAGAAATAGGGAAGGAGACAACTTGTTTGGATTCCCTATAGTTGATGAGGAAACTCATACAACGATGAAAAATATCTCACCATCTGTCCTCCCCAACTTTTATGGATTGCGAAGTGAGGATCCTGAAACATTTCTGTTGGAGTTTGAAGTCGTGTGCCGAACCTATGACTATATGGAAGACTCTCAAAAACTCAAACTGTTTCCTTCAACATTGAAGGGAGCTGCTTTGAAATGGTTCATGGGATTAGCCACCCAATCTATTAGGACTTGGAATGATATGAAACAAACATTTTTGGATATATACTTGGACTATTGTATGCCCACCAATCACAAGGATAAGGTATTCAAAATGATGCAAAAAGAAGATGAAAATTTGGAAGATTTACTTGAAAGATTTCAATACAACTTAAAAAGAGAAAAGATGAGCAACTTAGATGATGAAACCTTGAAAGCCATTAGAGATGAATGGATAGATATTTTAAACATGATGGGGAAAGGAGACATTTCTCAACTTCCACTTCGTGATATAGCAGAACTATGTGTCCATCTCTCAAGAGGAAAATCTAAAACAGGAAAAGGGCCTAGGGATCCTTCTCTTATTAGGGCTAACAAATCTGCAACTGGATCAGTAAGTAGGGTAGAGATTGGTAATATTCTTGATGAATTCAAAACTAATATCTTAGGGAGCCTTAGTGAAAAACTAGACACCCTTAAAATCCAAAACAAGTAGAAAGCATAAACAGATGCTCTAGCCATCTTTTGTCCGAAATGTAGGAAGAAACATGCTTTAAGGGAATGTCCCTTGGATGCAAAAGTTGTAGAAACATGTATAATTTGCTCAGAGAATCATGAGATCAAGGATTGTCCTTCAATTCCTGGACTCAAAGCTGTTTTTCAAGAAGACCCAAATTCAGTAGAATCTCTCTGTTTTGTTGCAAGAAGACCTTAGCAGGGACAACAAACTCAAGGGTTTAACAACCCTATGAATTTTCAAACCCCACCAAATTGGAATCCTTGGCAACAACCTTGGCCCCAACATCAAAATCCATATCAGCCATGGGTACAAGGGATGCAAAATCCTTATGGGAGATTTACTCAATTTCATCAATATCCTCCATCTTTTCAAAATCAACAAGCTCCACAACTTCCAAACCCAAATTCACAACTTTCATTGCCATTTCCACAACAACAACCTTCTCAAAAAAATCCAAATCCTCAACTCATGCTCCCATACCAACAAAAGACAAATCAACTTCCAGCTCAACCATTGCCAAATCCTAACAATAAAAATCCTCAGAATACTTACATGATAGAAGGACAACAATTTCCTACCTATATGATTGTTCCTCTCAATGATGTACAACTCAGATCTGGTAGAGTTTTAGAAAAACCTTCTATAGATGACCAAGAGAAAGATACCTTTGAGGAGGACTCTCTTGAAGCTAATAAGGGTTCTGAGGAAGTATCTCTTCAAAAATCAAACATTCAAAAAGAGAAAGAAAAGTTAACACCCACAACTCCTATAGTTGAGCAACCTGCATCTTCATCTACACCTCCTTTTCCTGAAAGACTACAAATTGACAAGGGGGTGGAAAAAAAAATCTTGTTGCCTAACTATGATTTTCTAGATGAATTGAATAATGTTTGTATCAAGATTCCCTTGCTACAATCCATTCGAGAGATTCCTATTCTAGCAAAAACAATAAAGGAGTTGAGTTTCAAAAGACCAGGAAGGAAACTAAAAGACACAAGAAGAATCCACCTGGTAGGAAAAATTGCAAATATTATGATGGGAAAATTTACCATGCAGAAGTATGTAGATCCAGGAAGTCCAATTGTCAAGACACATATAAATGGGATAGAAATTCCAAACACATTGATTGACTTAGGGGCTACTATTAACATTATGAGTAGACAGACTATGGACCAGCTAAAACTTCCTAACCTTCTTTTTACACCTACTTTACTGCAACTTGCAGATCGATCAATTATTAAACCAGATAGTTTATTAGAAGATATTTCAGTCTCCTTAGATTCTTGGGAATATCCGGTAGATTTTATGATTTTGACTCCCAAGAGTAATCTAGGAGGGCACCCACTTATCTTAGGAAGACCTTGGCTAGCCACAGCTGATGCTTTTATTAGTTGTAGATCTAGGGATATGTACATTTATAATGGTAATTCGACAAAGAAATTCAATTTGTATCCTCCAGCAAAAGCAATCACAGAAGTAGGAGACAATGAATGGGTCGATGATGAGGACATTATACAACCTGTCTTTACCATTTCTGAAATCAGTGAGGATAGTCAAATTCTGAACACATTAGAAAATTTTAAGATATCTTCAGAATATGACCCCACACAATTTCAGTTGGAATCTGACATAGAATATTTATCATCAAGACAAATGTCTCTTTACTCTATGGAAGAGTTTGGTAGTTCTACCATTGATATTTTTCCAGGGAAAACATTGAATATCAACAAACATTTGGAAAAGTCACAACAAGAAGAACTAACCAAAATCTTGCAAAAACATTCTACTGCATTTGCATGGGAGTATACTGACATGAAAGGTATTGATCCCAAGACTTGCATCCATCATATCTATATTGAGGAAAACAGTTGACCAATCAGACAACCTCAAAGAAGGATGAATCCAAATCTTAGGGAGATAGTGAAAGAAGAGCTCCAAAAACTACTCAATGTAAACTTCATTTATCCAATTTCAGATAGCCGATGGGTTTCTCCTTTGGTTATAGTACCTAAAATGAATGGTAAATGGAGGGTATGCATTGATTACAGGGAATTGAACAAAGCAACTTTGAAGGATCACTTTCCTTTGCCTTTTATCGATCAGGTATTAGATACATTAGCAAGTAAAAAGTACTTTTCATTTTTGGATGGTTTTAGTGGCTATAATAAAATTCAGGTAGCACCTGAAGATCAAGATAAGACCACATTTACTTGTCCATGGGTAACTTTTTCCTATCGAGTGCTTCCTTTTGGGTTATGTAATGCACCTGCAACATTCCAAAGAGCAGTACTAGGAATTTTTTCTGATCTAATCCATGATTGTGTAGAGGTTTATATGGATGATTTTACAGTTTATGGTAATTCATTTGAAGAGGCATTAGAAAATTTAGAAAAAGTTCTTAAAAGATGTAAAGAAACAAACCTTTCATTAAGCCATGAAAAATGCTTTATGATGTTTACTGAAGGGATTGTTTTGGGACATCATATTTCAGGAGATGGCATTAAGGTTGATAGATCAAACGTTGAAGTCATCTCCAAGTTACCTATTCAAAATTTTCAAATAGATGTTAGAATTTTTCTAGGATTTACTGGTTACTATAGAAGATTTATAGAAAAATTCACTAAAATAGCATCTCCACTCTTCAAATTGCTTACAAAAGACTGTGAATTTAAATGGGATCTTGATTGTCAATCAGCCTTTGAAACTTTGAAAACAAGAATATCTGAAGCACCTATCTTGAGAGGACCAAATTGGAAACTCCCTTTCCATATTTCTACGGATGCTTCAGATATAGCTCTGGGAGCTGTGTTGGGTCAAAAAGATTTAGTTCCTTATGCCATGTATTATACCAGTAAAAATTTGACTCCCACAGAGTTGAACTATACTGTTACTGAAAAGGAGTTTTTAGTTGTTGTTCATGCAATTAATAAGTTTAGACATTATATAACAGGCTATGAAACTTTTATTCATACTGACCATTCTGCAATTAGATATTTAATGAACAAACCTGTTACTAATGGCAGAGTGACAAGATGGCTTTTACTTTTGCAAGAATTCAATATTACTGTGTTGGATAGACCAGGAAAAAAAAATACAGTAGCTGATTTCTTGTCTAGGATTCAGAATACTAAAGAAGATTCTCCTGTAGAGGATAAGTTTCCTGATGAATACTTGTTTGCAGTAATTATTAAGACTCCTTGGTATGCAGATATTGCTAACTATTTGGTTACAGGGAAACTGCCTTCACATTTATTTCCAAGTGAAAAACGAAAAATTATTCAGGAAAGTTCAAAATATTCATGGATTTCTAACGAATTGTTTAAAACAGGGCCAGATCTTGTGATCAGAAGATGTGTCAGGGAAGATGAAATGCCTGATATTCTTAAGGCATGTCATGATGAACCATGCGGCGGACACTTTGCGGACAAAGGACGGCCTATAAAATCCTTTCCTTGGGATATTATTGGCCTTCTCTCTTCAAAGATGCAAAACAATATGTCAAAAGGTGTGATAGCTGCCAAAGAGTAGGGAAACCTACCCTTTCAAATGAAATGCCATTGCAAACACAGGTACTCATTGAACCCTTTGAAAAATGGGCTTTAGATTTCATAGGACCTATTAATCCACCATCTAAGCAAAATAAGTATATATTGGTTTGTACTGATTATGTTACTAAATGGGTAGAAGCCAAAGCATTAGTATCTGCTACTGAAAATTCAGTTGTTCATTTTCTTTATGAGGATATTTTTACTCGCTTTGGTGTTCCAAGAGAAATTGTGACAGATCAAGGAAGCTAATTCACATCCAACTTGGTGGAGAAATTGATGGAAGAATACAAAATCAAGCACAGAAGATCTACTCCTTACCATCCGCAAGCAAATGGTCAAGTGGAGTCCACAAACAAAGTTCTTGAAAGTATCATCACCAAAACTATTCATCTACATAGAAGAGATTGGGCAGAAAGGCTTCCAGAAGCCTTGTGGGCCTATAGAACTACATGGAGGAATACAACAGGACATTCTCCCTATGAACTTGTTTATGGGAAAGAAGTCTTGTTCCCCATTGAGTTCCAAGTCAAGACCTTCAAGATAGCAGTTCAGTTGGGAATGGACTTATCAGAAGCCCAAAAGCATAGAATGGAGCGGTTGAATGAGCTAGATGAGATCAGACAAGAAGCAATTCTAAGAACTGATCTAGTTCAATATCAAAGAGCTAAATGGCATGACAAGTATATCAAAGAGAAGAAGTTTCAAGAAGGAGATTGGGCATTGTTATTTGATTCCAGGTTTAAATATTTTCAAGGAAAATTTCAGACTCATTGGCTTGGGCCATATGAGATTGACAAGATCTTTAGCAATGGAGCGGTAAGAATCAAGACCATTGATGAGTTTCAAACTCCTCTGATTGTGAATGGCCACAAATTGAAAGTTTATCATAAGCCACTCTCAAAAGAGGAATTTGTCAAAATGTTTCAAGAAAATTCTGCAATCAAGTTGGTACAAAAGAATTCTTCTTCTCCACCAGCCTAGCTTTTGTTCTTTTTAGTTTAAAAAAAATAAAAAATAAAAAATAAATAATAATAATAATTGTATAAGCCTGAAAACCAATCACTGATTGGCAGTCTTATACAGAAAATGTAGGGTGAAAATCAGGGACACTTGACACCCTATATTTTCCAAAAAAAAAACTCTCTCTTTCATTTCACAAGTTTTGTGACCACCCATTCCACTTCATTCCACTTCATTCCATTTCACTTCATTTTATCTATTTCATTCCATTTCACCAATAAAATTCTCTTTCATGACCATTTCCATTTAGTCAATTGTCATCTGTTCATTTCCATTCACCCAAATAATAGCTGTGTCAGTTTCCGCAGCTGACATCTGTTTCCGCAGCTGACACCAGTTTCCGCAGCCAGAAGCAGATTCCGCAACTACCACTCTGTTTTTCAAAAGAATGTACAGTCAGATGTTATTTCGACAATCATGAAATCAAATGCAGGTATGAGGACCAATTATGAAGACATGGGGCATTCAAGATATCAATGAGGAGCAACTAATTGAAGACCAAGGAAAAATGGCAAGAATTCGAAGGTATGAGTAAAAATTTATTTCAAATAGCATTTAAGCACACTTTTATATAGTTATAAACCATAAGCTCCATTATGTGCAATGATTGTATTGAAAAAATCCGTAACCACTCCATGATCTCTATACAATCCTCCCACAATCCTTGCATTCATTCTCAAACGGTCCCATAATTAAACCTCTAATCTCCACTCAAACTCCGATACTCCACCTGTGATGATGAAACGTGGTTGATTTGACTACGGCTTCTTTCAGCCGCATGAAATCCGTAGCCGTTGTATAAACATGCTTACATTTACTCTGCAGCCACCAAATTTTAAACACTGCCGGATGTGTTATACTCCTCCTATTGTTCTATTAATCTCACAGCCGCATTTCCGCCGTGCTCACGTAACCCTTCTCTGTTCCGCTTCACCCCATTTCGTTCTCTGTTACGCTACAGTCTGTATACCCACTCTCTGATATCTACCTACAATCATTGTGCTCATTTCCGTTCATTCAACCGTCCTACTTCCATTGAACCCTCCTCACGCAGGCAAGTTTTTAAAGAGCAGAAAGAAGGATGGGTAAATTGTTGAGAGCAGAACCAGAGGGACCTAAATTCATGGAAGGATACCCGCAAGTCAGGGATATATTGAAGAAGGCAAAGTGGCTGCGGTTTATCCAAAAGTTTAGAGGCTACCATAAAGAGGTGACAAAAGCGTTTGCAAGGTCTTTCAATGGCCTGGAGGTAGAGATTGGAGACCTTAAGTTCACGGTGAATGAGGCATCTATAGCATCTGCCACAGAACTTCTTCAAGAGGGTGAACGTTGGTTTAAGAACAAAAGCATTAGTGATGAAGCTTGGAGAGTGATTCTACATAACCCAGGTATGGACATAACTATTTTTAAAAGAGGAATTCATGTTCATGCTTTGAAAGAGGAATGGGCTACTTTGCTGCTAGTTGTTCAAAAATTTATCACCTGTGAGGGTCATTTTGGGTCAATGTATATGTACCATACCAGATTGCTGATGAATTTTCTAGATAACCAGACCCTCAATCTGCCATACTTTTTATTAAATAGTTTGAAGAAGATGTCTGTGACTGTTCAGAAGCATTTAGGGGATGTAGAACCACATCTATATCACCATGGTCTTGTGAAAATTTTGATTGAAAAACAGTTAAAAGAGAACAAGGACACATGGGAACAATTTTTGATCAGAAATTTCTTTGAAGAACCCTAAGAAATTCCTGAAGGTAGCACATCAAGAAGGAGTAGGAGAAAAGAACAAATGATGAAACTCAAAGTACTCCTACTACTACAATTGAAAGAACTAGTAGGGAAGAGAGACTGTCAAAAAGGAAGAAGAAAGAAACCAAGGGTAAAAAGCCAATAACATCAAAAGAGAGAAAAAGTATTGAGGCTATGCATCAAACCCCTTCTTCCGAAGAATATCATCAAGTGTTATCTGAGAGACTAGTTCACCTTCAAGAACAGTCATCTATGGCCAAGAAGAAAGGGAAAGGAAAACAAAAGCAAAAAGACAGTGGTCCACAGCGTGTGAGAAGAAGTTCCAGGCTTAAGGAGAAGTTGAGGAAAACGCAAACGAAAGGACCCCATTTTATTGATTTGGGAGAAGAAACATCTGAACAATCCCCAGCTGGCCATAGTCCATCTCACTCTCGGTCAGACAGTGAACCTAGTTCATTTCATTCTCAGTCAGACATTGAACATAGTCCATCCCATTCTCAGCCAGACATTGATGTGAGCCCTTCTCAGCCAGATTTTGAAGACAACTCTCCTCCACGGCATTTTGGGAACAACCCAATAAAAACGACACCTGATATAGACCCAAAGCAGCAAGAAGTATATGATTATATATAATCTTTAGAAAAAGCAGCTACAGGTCCGAGTACTTCATCCACTCAGCCTCACACAGCACAAGATGATCTAGTCCAATCACTGAAACAAGAAGTCTTTGAGCTAGATCTTTTAAAGAGACACATTAAAAATGAAAATGAGACATTGAAGGAACAAAGCAAATTGGACAAAACCATTCATGATAATACCATGCTACATCTGGGACTATGGCAGAAGAAGAACATGAAATTGAAGAAGAAATGCCAGAAGTTAAGCAGAGCACTGATTAATATCAAATTCAGATGCTTAATGAAGAAGCCCATGATGTTAGCAGCACCAAGGAAGAGGAGGAGAGGACTGGATGTACTGGCTGAAGTGTCAAGGCATATGAACTGAAGAAGGATTATCAAAATTTTGGTTGCATGAGGACATGCAACACCTTCACAGTGGGGGTATGTTGAGTCTCAAATCCGCATCTTTCCTATACACCATTCTAGACCTTTTTCATTCACCTGAACCTTCCAAGTTGTCAATATCATTGTATATTAATTGCAAAAGAGCATCTAAAATGGTTTTTAACTATATTTTGTGTCTGCTGTTTGATTTAGATTTTTGCTCATTTAGCTGCGGAATCTTGCCACTTTCCGCAGCTGCTGCAACTTTCCGCAACCATTTTGTGAAAGTCTATGTTGCAGGTGTCTTCAGGCAAATCGAGCCACATGGGCAAGTCAGAAATGATGTGGACATGGATCGTGTCCTATTGGCTCGGGCAAATTCACCTAAGGAGGCTGTGGTCAAAGGTGGCCAAGTGGAAGTCAACCGTAGAGTCCCACGGTGACAGGACTCTGTTTCTCATCACGTGAAGATTTGTATGACCGTTTCTAATTTATGGGAGACACATCAACACCTGTACACGGCTCCATAAGCCGAATCCAACATCCACTCTTCATAGATTTACTCCTCACCGCGGCCATGATGCTGGATCTCTGGACGTGATGGTTCACGTGTCTCTATCAGCACAAAATTTAGGGAATTAGTTATATCACCTTTGTTATAAATAACGTGTTTTCATACGCATAATAGTTAGCCTCCATATAGCTCTGTAATGTAATTGCGTTGCCACTGTGCTGTAATATCATTTCTCTGTTATGACTACATTTTAATATATAAGAAGACTCTGTTTCCAAGCGTAATTCGTATTTGAAGGCTGTTGCCCGAGGCTGGTGTAGAGGGCCCCTGCACATGCTGAGGTTTTGTGCATTACTGTATAGTTTCTTGTTTTATTTCTTTAAGTTCATTGTGCCATAAGTCATTCACGGGTTTATACATTGCATTTTTCATGGTATTTATGCTTCATCTCTATTCATAATCTTTCATGTTTTACATTTTACTTCTGTCCATAATCTTTCATATTTTATGTTGTTGTTAACTGATCAGTGTTCTTGTTTCAGATTACAAATAGGTAGCCCGGGCATTTGCATATATTTTGACTAATGACATGGAATCAATATTGTTCTGCTGCTAATTTACTTTTCTTAGTTTTTGTTTAATTCCAGTACTGCTTTGTTTATTTCAATCTTGCACATTTGCTTCCGTAGTTAGATTTAGATATATTAAATTTCTCATATCATTTTCAGTTACCTCCGAAAGCCATAGCTGGACTAATGGTGAGGGATTAAATTATGAGTGTGTAGTTTGATATTAGTTTACTTTCTGCAAGTTAGAAATATTAAATTTCTCATGTCATTTTCAGTTAACTCCGAAATCCATAGCTGGACTAATGGTGAGGGATTGAAGTATGAGTGTGTAGTTTAATATTAGTTTCTTTTTCTGAAAATTAGATATCAGGTTGCTCAAGTTGTTTATGGTTACCTCCGAAAGCCATAGCTGGACTAATGGTGAGGGATCAGAATATAAGTTGATGTAATTTGATTTAGATTTACTTTGTTGCAATTCTTGGATTTATTTAAGCATAGTTTCTTTTTTATTTTGACAGCAGCAAGGATAATGAGTTTTCATGATCAGTAGTTCACTGTTTGTTTGACTAGAATAGTGATGCAATTTCATTTTCTTTGAAGAAATAATTTTGTCATTGTGTGTTTTAAAATTCTTTTGAAGTTTGGAAAATCATTAGAAGGACATCATTGTCTTGAATATTTGTCTCCATACTTGTCTTTTAGAATTTCATAAAAATCCAAAAACGAAAAAAAGTAAGAGATAGGTTATCTTGCACATATAGTGCGCCACACTTCATCAGCTTACGAATCCCAGATTGATAAATTAATGTAGCAATTTAGGACACACTAAATTGACCTAACAGCTGGATTGTTTCCTAATATCAGACAATTCCATTCATTTAGGGGGAGATATAACAGCTTCAATATTGGCTTTATCAGGATCGAACCATTGGCCCATTTCTCTTCAATGTCAAAGACCTGGAAACTCCACTCGAAAACCCTTCAGATTTGAAGCATTCTGGCTTACTCATCTAGAATTCAACAATATGGTCATCTCAGTTTGGAACAGCTTCATCCCCCCTGAGGGAACAAAGATGTACCAATTTCAATAGCGGCTCAAGTATCTCAAACGACACATCAAGCAGTGGAATCAATCAACCTTTGGAAACATCTTTCAAGCCCAAAAAGCTCTAGAACAAGAAATGGAAAAGGTCCAGCAGAAAATAATTACTGAAGGAAGAAAAGAAGTACTAGTGAATCAGGAACAGGACCTTCTCACTCAGCTTGAAGAAAGAAGAAAGCAAGAGGAGATTCTCTGGAAGCAAAAATCTAGAATAATATGGCTAAAAGAGGGGGAAAGGAATATGAAATTATTTCACCGCACTACAATCCAGCGAAGAATGCATAACAACATTGCTCAAATTTAGAATCAGCAGGGAGAAAGGTTGGAAGAACATGATGACATCGAAAGAGAGCTCCTCAATCATTTCAAAGATGTCCATCAAGAACCACAAATAAACAGACAGCTGGTGATATATTGAATCCTCTAGCATATTCCTAAAATCATAACAGAAGAACACAATCAAATGCTCCTTCGTCCGGTTACTTTACAGGAAGTCGAATCAGCAATGGATCAATTCAAGGATGGTAAAGCACCTAGTCATGATGGTTTTACCTCCAAATTTTTCATCACTTCTGGGATCTGATCAAACTGGCGGTATGGCAGGTTGTGGATGAATCTAGGAATCTTCATTGGCTGCTTCCGTCTCTAAATGTGACTTTTATTGCCCTCATACCTAAGGAAGATCATCCTATTACTCCAGATAAATTCAGGCCAATAGCACTCTATAATGTTATATATAAAGTCATATCCAAAGTCATTGATTCTAGACTCAAACCGCTACTACCCCTGCTGATTTCGCCAAAACAATCGGGATATGTAGAAGGCCAGAAAATCCTTGATGGCATCATTCTCACGCATGAGATCATTCACTCTCTCAAGCATAATAAAAAAGTAGGTATGCTTCTTAAAATTGATCTTTCTAAAGCTTTTGACAAGTTAAGCTGGAATTACATAAAACATATGCTCACAGCCTTTGGCTTCTCTCCCACATGGGTCAAATGGGTTATGAATATCGTCTCTTCTACCTTTTTTTCTATTTTGGTTAATGGCATTCCTTCTCATCCCTTCTCTCCCTCCAGAGGCATTTGTCAAGGAGATCCCCTTTCTCCCTTTTTTTTTGTCCTAATGGCTGAAGGTTTAGGTCGTCTCATCAGGAATGCTCTTCTTACTCAGTAGCTCAGAGGTAGCTAAATCCATAAATTCCCTACTATCACTCATCAACAGTTCGTGGATGAAAACATGTTTCTCGGTCACCCCTCAGTTCAAGAAGCACATATGTTCAAATCCTTGTTAGATGTTTTCTCTGAAGCCTCGGGCGCTACCATTAATACTGACAAATACCAAATCTTCTTTTTCACACCCCAGCCATGACCCAGACTTCTAGTGCCTGCATTCTTGGATTCTCTATAGCATCTCAATCCTCCAAATATTTGTGTGCCCCTCTGATTGATTTTTCTCTAAAACATGCCTCCTGGCACTTTCTTATTGAAAAACTAGAAGCTCGTCTTTCCTCTTGGACCTACAGAGCCCTCAATATGGCTAGCCAGCTGGTTCTAGTCAAGGCCATGTTACAATCCTTGCCTCTGTATCTTTTCTCTGTCCCGGCAGCACCAAAAATGGGTGCTCAAGAAAATAAAAAATCTTCAACGCAATTTTCTTTGGGGATCCTCAGGTCAAAATCGTAAACGGGCTTTGGTGAAATGGAAAACAGTTTTCCTTCCAAAAAATAATGGAGGCATGGGACTCCGTGATCCTCAACATAGCAATGCAGTCATGGGAGCAAGAATATGGTGGCAATGGCTATCAGCTCCGCATACACCTTGGGCTATACTCCGGTCTGCTAAATATGCAAATAACCGACCACCAGAAGATCTAATAAGACTCACAAATATTGAAGCGGGCTCCTTAATTTGGAATGTAGCCAAACAACACAGAGACATGATCCAACAGCACATTTTTTGGGAAATTAGAGACGGAAGCACTGCTCTTTTTTGGGTAGAATCATGGAAACAAAGACACACATTAACCAATATTTTCAGACCTCCGCAGACAGATGAATGGGGTACACAACAGAGGGAAAAATTCAATCAGAATTGGGATCTGGCCATCAACCAGGGATACAGGCAATGGAAGAAGGCGGCACAAATAATCAGCCAGGGAACAGAGCACTTCCATAAAGAAATTTGGACAGAACTCACTAACCGGAAAATTAGATATTTTGATAAGAAGGATATTCTCAGATGGGGGTACACTCCTCGAGGGATTTTCAACACTAAATAAGCGTACAACCTCTTGATCAGCACTCAGGACCCCTAAGACCCACTTTGGGATAGAATTTGGTCTCCTGGACTTTGGCCCAAGGTATCTACTTTTTTATGGCTTCTATGTCACAAAAGGATACTCACTTGGGACAATCTTAGCAAAAAAGGCTTCCATGGGCCTTTAAGATGTCCCAATTGTAATCAGCAGGAAGAAACCATACAACATCTCATGGATTCGTGCAATCTAGCCAATAAATTATGGGAAAAAACAAGCTTCAGATGTCAAAAAGGATGCAGAGTTTCAGGGGATATTACAACCACCATTAAAAACTAGGCCATAGATCCTTACAAGAGCAGGTTGCTAAACGCTCTTTGGAAAATCATTCCGAGTCTTTTACTCTAGACCATTTGGAAGGAAAATAATAGGCGCATTTTCAAGAATCAATGCACACCTCTAGATACCATCTAGAGTAATTTATGCCACAATATACAAGAAACCTTGGCTCTCCAAAAGTGGAAGGAAGATGATTTCCCCACCATACCCTAGGAGTAGAACATATGGGAGAATTGGCATCTCATGATTGCCCAGAAACATGAGGATCCACGCAATTCTTCCAATAATTCAAGTGCATCCAACAAATGGAAGCCTCCTCCAAAAGGAATGATATAATTAAACTTCGATGGGGCCTCCAAAGGCAACCCAGGCATGGCTAGATATGGAGGCACTTTCTGGGATCATAGAGGCAAACCACTTCTTATCTTCTTAGGTTCAATTGGATGGGACACGAACAATTTAGCTGAGCTAGAAGGATTGTGGCAGGGACTTTTTTTGGCTCAACAACATTGCTTCCACCCTATTGTGATCGAGGGGGACTCTCAGATATTAATCAACATGGCAAACCAAATTCTTTTGGGGACCCCTGCTTACAAAGTGGCCAACAGCTGGAGATTGGTAGCTCGACTAGAACTCATTGATCAATGGCTAAAAACCAACAAAAGTATCACCTTCAAGCATGTTAAAAGGGAAGGCAATAAAGTGGCTGATCTCTTGGCAAATTTGGGGGTGGACAGTGATCAAATTCTACAATCAGGATCTCTCAACATATTAAATGATAACTCTCATCTACAGGAATGCACTGATTTGGTGCACAACGATGCAGAACTTCTGGATGTGGGTGTTTAATGGTAGGGGTACGTTGGTTCGTTTGTGGACTGGAAAGTGGCTTGGCCACATGGCCACCCACATTCCCATCACGCTTGCTCTTAATCGACCGAATGCCACTCTTAAATGCGACTTAATGCAGCTCGCTGGTTGATGTTTCACTGTTATGTTTTGGCTCCTCATTATGGCTTCCGCTGGAATTTTTCCTTCTGCTCTGATTCCTTTGAGTTACAATTGTTGCCCTATTGTTGCGGAGTCAAACTCGCGCACGACAATAGGGAGACGTTGCCATTTACTGTGCTGCATAGAGTTGGTGGCTGGCGTCCATTTTTTGTAGAGTTTGCTCTATAGCCTGCATTCTGAGCCGCTGGTTAATGAGTCCTCTGCCCACACTGAGCATCCCTCCAGTCTGTGCTTTGAGACTCTGGTTATTGAGTTCTCCGCCCCCATTGCACACCATTTCTCTGAGTCTATACTTCTTATTCATTCCATCTTAGCCAGGGTGAATATGCCTCGTTTACGCCAGAGGATGCGCTGCAGCAGAGGTAGTAGCAGAGGCAAAATTGCTACCCGATCATCTTCACCCTCGTCTCTCTCTGACTCGTCCTCCCCCTTGTCTTTTCAATGCCCTGGTCACTACCCGGCTATGCGCAGTGGTCAGGAGCAGGCTCGCACAGTGAGCGCTCGGCTGACTCAGTCTGACGATGTTACCCCCTAGTTGTAGGCTAACTTAACCTCTCCCCAACAATCCCATCAATTATCCCAATTCCGCTTCCATTGTTCCCTTAACTGTCCATGTATTACTGCGACCATGACTGTGGTGTTTACAGAGGAGCCTCCCAACGCTGAAGGATTCACCCACATTACGAAGAAGACGAAAGTTTTGGCTCGCAAAAAAGGCAGTCTTGGCGCTATTCGAGGCAAAAATCCGAATAATGGAAGCAACGATGAACAAGACAACACCAAAATCGGTTGCCTCAACATAGGCAAGAACGAGGAGGACAACACTGATGACAAGCAGGATACGGAGGATGACATCGAAGCTTACAGGTGCCTAATAGTTAAAGAACCTCCACCTTCTCCTCATGACACCTAACATGTCTAGTTTAATCAGATTTCTGGTTCCTAGCTCCCAATCCTATGGGTCTACTTTTGTGTTTTTGTGTAACGTTGTTAGTTCGGATGTTATTTCAAAAACTTCTTCTCTCTGGTATAAGAGGTTGGTTTCCCCTACGAGGGCAGCAACTACTTTGTGGACTGGACTGGTTTCCCTCACATGGGCAATCAATTTCATGTTTTTTCTATTGAATTATGCCATAAACTCAGGCTAGCACTGCAAAGGCTGGTGCCTCCATGTACTATTTTGTTACAGTAATAGAATTTAGACCAATTAAGAAAAAAAAAAAAACATTTATATTTCAATATACTGAACCTTAGTTTTAAACCCATTTTTCCAAACCTTTGAATAAGGTTTTTGGCATAGATTTTAATATTTTTGTGCTAGGATTTTTAGACTTAGGTTTATATCATTGTTTTTGTAATTTGTGCTAGGACTTAGTTTTAAGGTCTTACGTTTATATGCTAGGTATAATACCATAGTTTCGCATTTATGAATAGGACTAGGTTTTTTTCATCATGCTTAGGTTGGACACCATAGGGTTAGAGTTTTAGGAATAGGACTTAGGTCTAGATTTTAGGGTTTAAATCTAGATTTTTACAACCCATTACATCACCATTATAACCCAAATTCGAAACTCTTGACGATCATAACATTTGAATAAATTTTCAATGATGAAACTGTCGATACTGAAGAGTGAGCTAGACATCGAACTGTTGAAGTTGACTTGGATCTATGTTGATCTATACTGATCAAGATCCTCCTGGATCATCCATGGGAGTGTGGGGGTTGGTGGGGATCTAAATCTTTCGGCTGGTTTGGTCGACTCACCATGGGCGGCCCCATAACTAAACCTCACCCAAATTAATACAATGAAAAAAAAAAGCCAAGTCAAATGGGTGAGGTAGAGTTGGAACTGCCAAACTAACCATAACCAACAACCCCACACTTAGTCCACCAACCAAGACTTCCAACTTGGAACATTGAAATAAACGTCATAGTTTTTTTTTATTTAAACTCATAATTTTACCATTCGACCAACGAAGGCAAAGAGCAGAGCGCACGAAAGCCATAGCACAGTGGAACCCTTAGCGAGCATGAGAATAAGGAGCAGAACCCTGTAGTAGGGAATATGTCAGGGATCTAGAAGATTCCCTTAAAGCCAAATTTTCACATTGCCAGAATCATGGAAAGTTTATACTCAAATGAATCAGTTTTCCATAAGGAGTCTAATGGTGTAATTATTTTCCTCATCTGAGCAACAAAATTTCAGTCAACCTGCACCAAGGAATCTTTATGGAATCGTGAGGAATCTTTGAGATTCGACCCAGAAAATGTGGTTTAAGGGTGGCAGGCTTTATACTCATTTCTATATTTACGGGAAGAACATGAAGGTGTGATTATATTTTCATCACATTGCAATCAATTCCGATCGACCCGGCGGAAGGAATATTTGGGAAAATATTTGAGATTTTCGAGGTCTAGGTTGAGCGAGCCATTAGGGGGTCAAGTTTATAATCATTTGAATGTGAATTAACCGAGAATAGGTCTAGATGGTAGCTGAGAGAATCCAAATCAAGATTGGTAATAGAGTGGTATTTTCGCTGATGTGAATTGTGAGTGTAAATGATAATCAAATATTGAATGTGCAACAAGAAGGAAAATGGAGGATCATAAACATCTCTACGAGGAAATCCTCAAGATGGAACACATGGTAGATATAATGTCTGCATATCATAACGAGAAAATGGCAAAAGATGAATAGGAGAAAGAGAGAGCGAAGGATGATGATCCATCTCCATCTTTAGGATGTTCTTCCTCTTCATCTTCTTATCATCATTAAAATGAAGAGATCAACGAGAGATTTCAAGCAGAAAATGTTGAATTGAGGAGACTTCTATAAGAAGAATAAGAGGATAAGTAGTGGTTGCAACTTCAATTGCAAGCCATGGAAGAGGCCTTATAAAAGTTGAAATGCAATGAAGGCTTAGTGAATCCATCATCACCTACCTCAGAATTGACAATTGAGGTAAACAATGTTGATAATTCTTCAGTTTCATTTTCACATGATGATGATGGTTTGGGTGCTTTTGAAAAGCACACTACATGCATTGGTTCAAGACTAATGATGAAGATGGGATATGAAGGCAATGGCCTAGGAGCTAATGGGAAATGCATTGTGAATCTCATCCAAGTGGTGAAATTACCAGAACACGTGGGATTGGGCTATATCATAAAGGAAGAGACAAGAGGATCTTCATGAAAAAAGTCCGAGATAGTGAGATGCTAAGAGTACATCACAATCCTCTAGTGATTGTGATTGCATATCATTTCCAAAGGAAAGAGAGGGAAAAAGCAAGGTATGAAAATTTTCAATATTCTAAATTTAATTTTGATTACAAGCATATTAAAAAAGATGAGAATAAATCATGGCATAGAAAACCATGTAGTTTTGTGGCTTGTATAACCATGTGGTTGTCGAGTGCTGGAAGAGAATGGCAATAAGAAATAGGACAAGACGTGAAAGACCTTCTCCACATCAGGCAAGGAAAAAGGCTAGGAATTTCTGGAAGAGAAAGAATCATTAGTCACTGCATCAAGGATGGTCATCATAGAGCCACATGTCAGATACTTAATGACCAAAAAGCACCTATGAAGGAATTAAATAGTGAATGTGTTCAACAAGCAAATCAACCGCAAAGAGATGATTGTTATACAGAATTCTAATCTACGGATAAACAAGATTCCCTGAGTATGGTGTTCCTTCACTTAGGACAATAGACTAAAGACAACTATTATTTTCTCTAGGAAAAATAGATAGACAAAAAGGAAAGAAACCTACTTGTGATCCTTGATCTCTCGTTCCCTTTCTTTCATTGTTGTCATCGCTGTCAATGCAACTAAATCCGCTAGATTGATAACTTCATTCAAAGACAGATAAAAATAAAAAACATAGAAATATACAATTATCTACTTATCTTAACCAAATCAAACCAATTATATTTTAGAATACATACACATGAGAATAAAATCTAGGAGATATAAGCATAGATATGAGAAAATGAATAGATATATTTATTAAGAAACTAGGAGGAGAAGAATACAACCAATAGATCGATTCATCGTCAACCTGCTCCAACTTCATTCCTTCCTCATCACACCAATCGTCATCCCAACAACATAACAATACTCCATCTCTCATCAATTGAGAATCCAACAACATAAGACTACACAAATTTCTCCCCAATGGTTTCGCCAATTTGTTATACGGAATTATAATCTACAGATAAACTAGGTTCCCTGAGTGTGGTGTTCAATTTATAGGGAAATTTATGGTAGTTTCTCAATAAATGGAATTTAATGGATTTCTAATAATAGGTGAGACATGTTTCCAAGTTTAGTGGTGATGGATGAACACCTTTATTCGAGGTACGACACCTATGAGTTCTTCTAGAAGGCACTGGATGTGGAGATTCCTAGAACAATGATGATTTCGCTCTCAGGAGACCAAAGCACCCTTAAGTGTTGGGAAGTGCTTTGCATAGCACCCTTGCATGGATATAAGTTCTTTGAAACACACTTAGGCCCATTCAGAGGAGCGTTGATGAGTCAATGGGTCATATAATCTATACTTCAAACCTTGGAAATCTCACAATTAAAGCCATAAATGAAATGACTTATCTTAGGGAGTCTAGCAACTAAATTAGGGGATGATAGAACCTATTAGTATTGAATTAGGGGATGATAGACCCTGTTCATACTGTTCTTGGGGGATGATTCCCAAATTTACCTATAACAGCTACCCCCTAAAGCATGAAGTCAAAATAATGATAATATTTGGATGAGATTCTTTACGACGTGATGAGTAGGGTCTGAAGTAGACGATGACCTGTATCAATTTGCAATACATTACATCATGATATCTTATATCTTGGACACGAATTGCTAAGGGAGGTGTTAGCCACCTATAATTTTTGTCAAAGCAAACAGGTGGCTAAATAGGTTTCTGAGCCTTCAAGAGAAACATTTCCTTTGTAAATCTATCATTCTTGAAGCCTCCATGTGTCTTCTATCCTTTAAAGAATCTTCATTGTTGTTTCCATTAATGAAACCTGTTGTTTGTGAAAGAAGTTGTTCCCAAAAAATCCCCATTTTCATCCTAATTTCCTCCATGAAATCCCTCAAAAAATACCCTCATTTCACCTTTAAAGTCTTCCTAAATTCCATTTTAAACGTTATAATTTCCCTTTATTTGGTTTAAAAATCTGTTCTATTACCTATCGGAACCTTCAGTTTGGCTTAAAAAGCACTATTTTTGGGCCTAAGACAATCCTTTTACATTATAAGGCCTTAAGCCCCTTTCAACCCTAGCCCTAGCCCTTTTTCGCATGTGACCTCATCCCGCAACCAGGAGCTAGCCCCCATCGCACAATCTCAATCGGGGTTTATAGTTTCTTTGTTAAAATGTTTATTTCAAAAAACTCCGATGCGATGAGCCCTTTTCATGTCGGTCGCCGATTAGATCTCCACCGTCGATCTCTTCAAATCTAATGTCCAGCGTTCCATCGCCTCGATCCATTGGTTCTTCGTTTCACTCATCACTCCGATCCTCCAATTTAATCCTGACCGTTGAATCCACAAGAACGAACGGCCAGGATTCAATCGCGCCTCGCTTGCAGCCCCCGTCATCGCATCCGCCGATTTGATCTGGACCGTTGAATCCACAAGAACCAACAGCCAGGATTCAATCACGCTTTGGTCATAGTCCTCTGACATCACACTGGCCGATTCAATCCTGACCATTGATCTCCCCTCTGATCCGACGGCCAGCGCTTAATTGCACATCGAAACTCAAAGACCCCGGTGCTTTGCCTCTTTCCTTTTCTCCGATGTGATTTAATCTTAGCTGTTCATTCCCCCTGATCCAATGGCTAGCGCTTAATCGCATAGCACCAACACAGTCTTCCCTTTTTCATTTCCTCCGATGGCCCGATTCCCTGATTTGATCTGTACTGTTGAATCCACAAGAACCAACGGTCAGGATCTCATCGCGCCCCGCATTTTTCTTTCTCCCTTTCACTGTTCCAATGATCACCTAATAGATCTCCGCTGTCCATTACTACAGATCGGACGGTCCACATTACTCCTGCTCTTCAAACCCCACCCTTTTCATTCTCTCCCATCGGCAAATCTCGACCGTCGATCCTCACAATCTGATGGCTCACATTCACCTCACAAGTGGACCCCACCTCCTTATCGCCCGTGCATCTAACCTTGTGTCACATTTCACCCGCACCGTCAGATTTACCTGCCGATGATCCAACAATTTAAACTCAATATTGCATAATTTATGTGCCTGAACGTTAACATTCCAAAATTACGTGAAATGGGTGGTTTTATAAATCCACGTGGCAGTCAGCGTATGGAATCGTGTTTTTTTGGGCATTTCCGCTTTCCCCCTTTTTGTTGCACGAATACCACTCTGATTTTCCACCTTACCCCCCTCTACAATATAACTCCTGATTTAATCTCAACCATTGATCCCTGAGATCGGACAGTCCTGACTTAATTTCAATCCCATTTGTTTGTCCACCATCTAACCTCCCGAATGACTACATCAAAAGATCTTGACCATTGATAGTTCTAATCTAACGGCCCACGTTATATCGCATTTTAATTTTTTCCACCTTTCATCTGACCTTCTAAACGACTCCATCCGCAGATCTCCGCCATTGATTATCATAATCAAACGGTCCACATTTAATCTCGATCCCGTTCACTTACTCTTTCATCCATCCTCTAAGCAACCTCATCAAAAAATCTCAATCGTTGATCATCATTGATTGATCTAATCCAATGGTCTACAACCCACGATGCCCCAAGCTCCCATGAGACCTGTTTTCACCTTCCACCATCATTTTTCAGCCATTTTTCCACTGCATACACCTTTTCGATTCACTGCCCTTTCACCCTCACAAGCCTCTGAAGCAATCCTCCCACACTCCCCCTAGTTTTTATAACATGTTTCTCGTATTTTGCAGGTTTCAAAGATGGTGAATTCCCACTGTTTTCACAGTCACAGCCCTGGCAGAGAAATAATATCACAGAGCCAATATTGCAGAGGAAGAAGTCTATGAAAAGGGTTAAAGGCATAATATTAAAGATTGAGAAGCCTAATCCACAGTCAGCACAGATTAAATGCAAATCATTAATTGTAGCAGCACATAGGATATATCAGCAGGACATTCCTTTTATTGAAGAAAGGACCAAATCACTACTACCCATTCTCTATTCTTCATCGAGCTCCAGAGTAGTACTATTCTGACAAGAAGTCCTAAAGAAACTGCCAGTGCATTAGTTACAAAGTATGGAAGACCTGAAAGCCATCTATCTGCTTTATTTGTTTCAGAATATAAATAGAGTACTATAGCCATAAAGTACTTCATGGAACATACCCTTGGAGTTATCATCAAACTGACGAAGACCCCCAATTCATCTAAAGAGTAATGAAAGTTAATGTAAAGGTGTTAAAAAAGAATCGGCTTCAAAAGACACTTCTCCCTCTGTTTTAATGAATCATTTAAGTTCTATCTACCACTACTATCGCTCTTTCACCTATAAGAACTCCTGAGAAATACATTGTAAACGTTGGTTGGTTGGATATTGAAAAAACACCGATTGTAAGTTGTTTCACTAAGTTAGAGTTTTGTGAGTGGTAGTTGTACATAGGCTGGGAGATGATTTCTGGATGATATCAAGTTAATGGACAAGGATGTATGTGACTGGTTTTGCTCTTCTAATATGATAGGCATGTTCATTGGATCCTGATCTAAATCAGTGGTGATGTTTTCTATCTTTTTTATTGTTTTCCCGCTGTTATACATCATGTTTCATTTTCTCTGATAAGAATCAGTAATTTTAGCTTACGATATACTGCTGCAAGTACCCTAATGCTTCCGACACTTTCTTATCTTTATGTTTTCTGCTATTTGTGTATCTAACAACAAATTCAACATAATTTAACCAATATAGAAGTTGGTTTGTCCCTGCTTACTGATGTTTAAATTTAGAGTTTGTTCCTTAGATGTTCTTTCTTGGTTTTAGCTGAAAGAATTGGGAAACTGAGAGGTTTAGAGTTAGCATTGTCCCCTAGGTTCTTTTTCTAACAGTTAACCTCTCTAAGATCCATGTGAGTTTGAATGCCGAAAGAAGAGAAGGTTAAAATTCTTTCTCTGATCTTAGAATTCATTCTGTGTTAAACTTAAATGTTTTCTATTGTCTGAAAGTAGTTAGGAGGACTGCTAGATTGTTGTCTTCAGAGTTAGCCTCATTAGGAGTTTAGATCATAGAGGTTAAGGCATGCCCTCTCCCTAGATTTGCTCCGAAGTGGTTACCTTGTAAGGTTTTCCTTGTCATTACCATTCATTTCCTTACTGTTTCATCCCACACTATCATCTTAAGAGATCCTATGATATAGGTGACTAGCCCTTTGAAAGCTTTGGCTATTTGAATTTCAAGTAAACCCTTTTATGACCCCATCTCCCAATGGACTTGTGTTCTCTTTGAATTATCTCCCCATTCCCAAAAAATCCTTCTCTTCTCATTCTTTTACCTTACATTGAACCCTTCTTTCATTTTTCCCAACCAAACAAACAAAAAAAAACAAAAACCCTTGTACTCCATAACTAGCCTAACACCTTAAATTGAACATCAAAGATATACATTTATTTTATTTATAGAGAGATCCCTCTCTGGAACCAGGAGGGCTAGATCCTAAGATCCCAAAGTGGTTTGATGTTTTCTTGTCATTTGGTATTGCCAAATCTTCCAAATCACAGGAACCACAACATAATGGTGACTCCACTGGGGACTTTGAGTTAAAACACTCCCTGAAACATCTCTGAGAACTCAAAGAAGGCCAATTAGCCTCGGTTTGGTATAGATTGCTGATGGTGGACAACAACCTGCATCAAAACATTTTTAACCCTCCACCTGGAGACTCCATAGTTCCTAAATGACCAAAAGACTCCACTGGTGATCAGTAGGCCTACTGATTATCTCTGTTTTCACAAGACTCCACTAGGAGACCAGTTTCATTTCAACATCATCCATACTAAAAGAAACACATAGGATTAAGCTCTCTTGTTTAAATATAGTTTCCTCTTAAAGATTGTTATACTTAACATACTGGCTTCAAGACAAATCCATACCAGAGCTTATCCTGATCCAAATCCTCCTGAAATAGTTGACAATCCAGAGAGAATTCTTAGGAAGTCTCTCACATCTAGAGATCCATCTATTGTCAGACCCATTCATAGAGCTAACTCAGCACCTGAAAAACTTGTAGCTCTATCAGATATTCAACTTGACTTAGATTTACCAAGTAATTTACCAAGAGCTAAGTCATTTAGTGGTATAGATCATACACACTTTGAGCCTCCAAGTTCACCACCACATAGTGGTCAAAATATTAGTGACAAAGAAACCCCTCCATCAACACCTCCTAACATCCACTTCATTCATAAATTGGGTCTCTTTCACCCTAAGTCTGCTCAACAGTCTGTTGCTAGTCCAAGCATTTCTATCATCCACATACCTGTTGTCCAAGCCAATCCTTTACCTCCACAAAACACTATCATGGCAGAATGGTATGCTCCCCTAGTGTTACCACTCCTTTACCCAATGACTATCAGTCTAAAATTCCCCATTTCACTGGAGAAGGATCTACCATAGCCCAACAACATGTAACTAGGATGGAAGATGCCTTTGATTATATGGAAATAGAAGATGAAACCATTAAGATGAGAATATTTGCTCAAAGTTTAGGAGGAGAAGTTAAAAAGTGGTTTAAGGGCTTAACTCCTAATAGCATCAATGACCTTCCCTCCTTACATGAAGCTTTCATAAACAAGTGGGAAATCAAAAGAAACCCTCTACAAATATTAGCAAAGTATAAAAATCTTAAAAGAAATCAAGGGAAGAGTGTTCATGATTACTCCACCAGGTTTAAAAATGTCTACAATGCTCTTCCACCCCACATGAAACCTCCCCAAGGAATGGCCTTAGTGAAATACCCTTAGGGTTTCGATGCTGACATGGCCTATAAACTAAGGGAGAGAGACTATACAACTCTAGAAGACAAACAGAAGGGGGCTGTGAGTGTAGAGGAAAACTTAATTGAAAAAAGAGCTAGGATGAGGGCTGAAAAGAAGGTAACCTATAGGGAAGACACCACAGCTTCTACATCTGATCCCAAATATGATAATCTAGCCAAAAACATAAATAGGCTAGAAAGAATGATGGAGAAAATGGTTTTCTAAGTCAGTAATCAGAATAGAAATCAGTCTCAAAACCAGAACCAAAACTTTAGGAGAAACACTCCTCTAAATAAACAAAGGGATTCTGACCAACAAATCATACCTCCATTCCAAGAGAATTTCCTTGATGAAGATGAGGGAATAATAGAAGAATCAGAGAGAAATATTATAAACATGATGGAAGTGGATAACCAAGATCACACCTTTTTCATAGAAAACAACCAGACCTCATATACACATTGGGATGAGGAAGGGTTAGAGTATGAAGACTATAGGTTAGGATTTGAGAATGCCATCATGCAAGTTCGAGAACAATATGATCTCAGAAGAAAAAAGAACATAGATACTCCCAAACCAAAAGCCTCTGAAATCACTATTAAGAAAAGACCTGAAAAGACTCCTAAAGGGACTGCTGAAAGCAACAAAACAACAGCTAAGAGTTCTGGCAAAAACAAGGACAAAGACATCCAAACCACTGATAAAATAGGTCAAGAACCTAGCAGCACCGCATTACAGCTAATGCTCCTGAAAAAATAGTTTCAACCAGTGTACATAGTGAAAATTAGCAAGCTGACCTTGCCAATAAAACAGTGACCAACAAGACAGAATTGAACCTTTCAAAGAGTCAGTCTCCTTTCAATCTGGAGAGTGAAATAGCCAAAATGAAAATTTTTGTCCCTCTCACTGAGTTGGCCACCCAAGATGTATATAAATTTCAAATCCTAAAAGCTTTAAACTTGTGAGAAAACAGTGACTCTGTAAACTTAAATGATGATCAACCAGCTCTCTTGTTTGGCCCAAAAATTGAAGGGAAATTTCAGGAAGGAGTAGTGACTCCTTTCTATATTAGTGTAAATATCCATGAAAAAATCTTACACAATGCTATGCATGACTCAAGGGCTTCACACAACCTCATGCCAAAGGTGATCATGGAAAAATTAGGCCTAGAGATAAGCAGACCATATAAGGATTTATATTCTTTTGACTCTAGCAGAGTGAAGTGTGTGGGCCTGATTAAATATCTCTATGTAAATTTGACCCAAATCCCAGCCAAGTGCATGGTAATGGATGTTATAGTGGTTGATGTACCTCCTAAGTATGGCATGTTGCTCTCAAGATCATGGGGTGCCAAGCTACAAGGTACAATGAAAATGGACATGACATATGTCACAATCCCTATTTTTAGCTAGCTTAGAAGACTATATAGGGAAGCACACATGAAATTTATGGTAAGTAGCCCAGAGAAGCCAGAAAATTCCCCTCTTTACTCTGTCCATACAGACCTAGACTCTTTTATCCTTTACAATGATGAGTTTATAGATGAACAAGAGCTAGAGAATAGAAACTTAAACAACAGAGTAGAGGCCACAAATCCAAACATAATGGTAGCTCTAGATACAGAGGAAAACAAGGGAGAAACATTTGAACAATCTGCAGAGTTAGAAAATCTGAACCAAGAATGTAGAGAGCAGATAACCCATTAGCTTGCTGAACTTAGGAAACAAGATGAAATTAAGGGTGAAACTCATAACAAATTTGGTAAAAATCCATTATGGAGCATGAGCTTTGATGGGTCATGCACTAAAAGGAATGCAGGAGCTGGGGTATGGTTGCACAATAATGAAAACAATTATACTGAGAGTCATGCCTTCAAGCTAAACTTTAAATGCACAAACAACATAGCTGAGTATGAAGCTCTTCTCTTAGGACTGCATCTATTGAAAAAACTAGGAGCTAAGAGGATAGTTGTCCATGGAGACTCAGAACTGGTCATCAAACAAATAAACGGAGAGTACACTGCCAAACATCCTAGATTAAGGGCATATAGGAATGATGCCATGGATCTTTTGAAAAAATTTGTAGAATATGAGCTTGTGTTTGTCCCTAGAAGTCAAAACATACTTGCAAATGGATTAACCTATGCTACTAGTTCATATCAGTGACCACTTAGTGACAAACAGATCATTGTTCAAACAAAATACAGACCAGCAGTACCAGATAATGAAAAATATTGGAAATTCTTTGAGGGTGACAAACAGATAGAGGATTTCTTTCTTTGTAGGAATAAGTTTGAATTACCTGATTCAGACTCTAAGTCCAATGAAAACTGTTTGGATAAAGAGACCCCTGATGAAGAAAAACCATTCCCTACAGCAGAAATAAACATGCGGACCAAAGAATTCAATAAACAATCAGAGGAATACATGAAAATAGATAAACAAGACATAGAGGTACTGCAGTCCAAAGACAAAAACATACCCAGAGGACTAGCACCTCTAGAGGACCTCTTTGACTTCAATGATGTGGCAAAGAAGCCCACTATAAAACCCACTGAATCTGATGTTGAAGAATGCAATATAGGCAGCAAAGACAAACCTAAAATGATCAAATTATCCAAAACTTTGCTAGCACATATCAAAAAGAAATACATTGATTTATTTAAAGAGTTTTCTGATGTGTTTGCTTGAAGTTATGAAGATTTGAAAGCCTATGACACAGAGATCATCCAGTATAAGATTCCATTGAAAGAAAACCAGAAACCTTTTAGGCAAAAGCTACGCAGAATAAACCCTGTACAGTTACCCCTGGTAGAAAAGGAGATTAAGAAAATGTATGAGGCTGGAATCATAGTGCCTGTGAGGTTTTCATATTGGGTATCTAACCTCGTGGCCGTAAGGAAAAAGACAAGATAAATAAGGTTGTGCATTGATTTCAGAAACTTAAACAGAGCCTCCTTAAAAGACAATTACCCTTTACCCAAAATGGAACACATCCTACAGAGGGTAGTAAGCTCTAGGAGGATTTCTCTGTTAGATGGCTTTTCAGGGTATAACCAGGTCTTAGTACTCCCAGAAGATCAACTTAAAATAGCTTTCACCACGCCTTGGGGAACTTTCGTGTATGTAAAAATGACTTTTGGATTAATGAATGTTGGGGCCACCTTTCAAAGGGCCATGGACATTACATTCTCAGAATAAATAGGTCACTTCATTGTAATTTACCTTGATGACATAACATTTTATTCCAAAACTGATGAAGAGCACCTTAAACATCTGAGAAAAGTCTTTGAGAAATGCAGGAGGTATGGGCTATCTTTAAATCCCAAAAAGATAGTGTTTGGTCTCCAAGAAGGTAAACTTCTTGGTCACACTATATCTGAAAAAGGGATTAAAATAGAACCAAAAATATTTGAGGGGATATTATAGATTAGACACCCTGTTGAGATTGCAACAAGATGATGAGCTTAGTGAAAAAAGTCGCCTTCACTAAGTGGGCCCGCAGGCTATTTTTGGCGCAAGTCTATTTTTAGACATGTCGATCATATTCTATGAGTTTCAGGATGCTATTTGTGGATGGTTGGTCAAGTTGGAAAAATATATGGAATTCTATTTTTATACATATTGGGCGGAATCTATTTTTAGATTGCCAGTCTAAAAATAGATATGTCGAATATTATTAGCTCTTAATAATATTTGGACTGTAAACATTAACTTATTCTCTTAGAGCACTTTAGTTAAGTGCATAGATGTGGCACAAGAGATGACAAAAATAATTACACTATTCCTGAGGGTTAAGTGGAGCTATTGCATGGAGACTTCAGTTAGAACTCATGTGACAGAGTTTGGTGGAGTTATTGAGGTAGTTGATGGAGTTGTGTTCAGTTTAACTCAGTTAGACATAGTTGAGATAGTTGTATCTAGTCTAACTGATTGATACACTAGAGAGAGTGGTGTGAATTAATTATTAATTAATTCACTAAATATTAACTCATTGATCAACTAAAGAATACATCAGTTAACTACAGTGCATGGACAGTTTCAGTGGAGACCAGTGGAGAGATAGGAGAAAGGGAAAGTTTACTATCAGTTGTGACTATAGTGTTGCATTAGTTTGCACCACACATTGATGGAGATGCCAATGAGGATTGCATGAGCAAGGATATGCCAATGAGGATTGCGTGAGCAAGGCTGAACCAATTCGAGTTCATTCAAAGCCATTATTCAGCAGGGATTGCGCAGTAGAGGCAGGCTAGCAGGTGGCAGAGATCGGTGCATGGATTTGCTAGATCATGACCTAATTAGTGTGTAGCGATTGTATTGTACTGAGAGCTTGTGAGAAGCTTTGTATGAGGATTGTTACATGATCTATATGACATATATTATATACATATAGTTGGGGTTTTCAGCTTCAATATTTCCCGTAAATCATTGTGTTAATGTGTGTGAATTTTTATGGTTTTAATGAGTGCATGCAATTGATTTAATTTTATCAATGGTGGAATAGACTCTGTATTGTGCATGAAGTCAAATAGTGTATGATCAGGTGAATCTTAGAAATACAACATATCAGTTATATAATTTCTACATGGTATCAGAGCGATATTGATCATTGGAGCAATTGCAAAACATTGAAGCAGTTGAGTTTTGTGCTGGTGGAATTCGAATTTGTAGTAGTGTTTTCTTGGTGTCGAAGTTGAGATGTATTTCAATAGATTGCGATTGAAGTATGCCCTTGAGGGCAGGTCAAATTATATTTCATGGAAGGACAGGATGGAGGTTGTGCTAGAGGATAATGGGTTGAAGGAGTTCATAGATGCAGAAATTCCAAAACCTGCTTCTAGTGATGTTGCCGCACTTGATGCATGGCAAAAGAAGATAGAAAAATGTCGAAGGATTATATTGGAAGGTGTGAAGGATCACATAGTGTCCGGCCTTCATGGTAAATATTCTCCATTCTTGATGTGGAAAGATTTGACATATTTTTTCCAAAGCAAGAGCGACCAGAGGAAGTTGGCGCTCAAGGATAAACTCAGGAAAATAAAAATGGAGAAGGGAGAAAGTATACCCAAGTACCTCACGAAGTTTTTCCAGTGTAGGGATGAGCTGGGAAGTGTGGGGGTTCCTATAGATGAAGAGGAAATGGTGAGCTTGGCTCTCCTTGGGCTTTCTAAGAGTTGGAATTCCTACGAGGACTCTGTCAATGGTTGGGAGAAACTACCGGGATGGGAGCGACTTTGGTTGGATCTTGTACAGGAGGAGATAAGGCGGAGTACTAGGGATGGATCTTCATCGAAGAATGAAGTTGAAGAAAATTGTGCTTTGGTTTCCAAAGCAAGGAAAGGGAAGGGAAAGAAAAATCCTTCCTAATCTGGTGCAAAAGGCAAGAAGCAGGACATGTCCAAGGTGAAGTGCATTCACTGTCACCAACACGGACATTACGCCACTAATTTTCCACAGAAGAAGAAAAATAATCAGGCTACTGGATCTGCAGCTGGAGAGGCCTTAGCCTCGCAGTTTGAGATGGATTTTTCATTGATTGCATGCTTGGTCTCAATTGTGATGGGTTCAGTGTGGTTTATTGACAGTGGTGCATCTTTCCATATGACCGGAGACAAAGATTTTTTTTCTGATCTGGATGAGAAGGATATTGGAGTGCACATCGAGATGGATGATGATGGTAGATACAGTGCGACTGGTATCGGGACCATTTCCTTTGAGAGGGAGTCTGGAAAACCTTTCATCTTGAAGGATGTCATGCATGTTCCAGGATTGAAGAAGAATCTTATCTCCGTGGTGATGTTGGAAGACAAGGGATATGATATTGTCTTTAGCGAGGGAAAGCCTTTCCTGTGTAGTAAGGCAACTGGTGAAACCCGGAGGATAGGGGTTCGAGTTAAGAACCTTTATCAATTAAAGGTAGATGGCTGCGTAGCAATGGCATACAAAGCAGAAGGAGTGGTGAGTTGGGATGAGGGCGAGCTATGGCACAGGAGATTGGGCCATCTTCACCATGGTGCTTTGAAAATTTTGCAGCAGATTTCTACCAGGCTCCCCAAAGGTACACTTGTGCAGTCAGATCAGTGCAAGGGATGTACTTTGGGAAAATTTGTGAAAGCCACCTTTCATGAGAAGAATAGTCATGCCACGACGATCCTTGAGAGAATTCACATAGACGTGTGTGGACCATTCTCAGTAGCTTCGACAACAAAGCACAGGTATTATGTGATATTTGTTGATGACTTTTCTCGTAAGTGCTGGATCTTTTTCATGCAGAAGAAGAGCGAGACATTCTCAAAGTTTTGTGAGTTTAAGGCACTGGTTGAGAAATATTCGAGGAAGCAGGTGAAGGCTATTAGGAGTGATAATGGTGGTGAATTCATCTTTGGCGAATTCAAAGACTTTTGCAGCACAGAAGGAATTCGAAGAGAGCTCATAACGCCTCATAACCCACAGCAGAATGGGGTCGTGGAGTGAAAGAACAGAATGATCGTGGGTTCTACACAAGCGATGTTGCATGATCAAGGCCTTCCCATAAACTTGTGGGTTGAGGCATGCAGCACTATGGTTTATGTGCAAAATTGTTGTCCTCATAGAGTACTTGGCATGAGTACACCCGAAGAGGCGTTTTCTGGTAAGAAGCCTGATATTTCTCATTTGAAGATTTTTGGCTCACCTGTTTACATTCATGTGATGAAGGATGGCAGGAAGAAGCTGGAGCATACCACAGAGGTTGGGATATTTGTGGGGTACACAGAAACACCCCACAACTATCATGTGTATTTACCAAACAATCGGAAGACTGTTGTGCGACGGGATATCAAATTTCATGAGGAAAAAGCCATGAAGTGTTCGCTTGAGTGGGAGCTACACTTGCATGCAGATGAGGAGATATTAGTTCCTAAGGATGAGCCTCAGGATGTGGATCAACCACTTGAGGAGGTTCATGGATTGGAAGAAACCACTCATGTAGCGCCAACCATCAGAGGGCGGAAGTGCACTGCAGAAGCTGAGCGACTGAATCTTGATGCAGAGAAGATTGTATGAGCACCTACATCACAACGCAGATAGAGACAGTCACCTGACCGATATACTGGATACATGGCTCTGATGAGAAAGTGTATCGTGACAGAACCATCCTCTTTCGAGGAAGCTGTGGAGGACCCTGCATGGGTAGATGCGATGGTGGAAGAGTATGGGAGATTGTCCCAAGGTCGAAAGGGAAATCAGTGGTAGGTTTGAGATGGATCTAAAAAGTGAAGCAAGTTGCTGACGAGAGCGTCGAGAAGTATAAGGCAATATTTGTTGCCCGGGGCTTCTCACAGATCGAGGGGATCGACTATGAAGAAACCTTTGCACCTGCCACAAGGTATTCTTCCATACAGAGCATCCTATCTCTCTCAGCACAGATGGGATGGCACACTCATAAGATGGATGTGAAGATTGCGTTCCGCAATGGAGTCATTGAGGAGGAGGTGTACATAGAGAAGCCCGAAGGTTTCTATATCTTCAACAGCGAGTCGCATGTGTGGAGGATCAAAAGAGCACTGTATGGGTTGAAACAAGCACCTTGTGCTTGGTACACATGGATAGACAGTTATTTCACCGGTCTTGGATTCACCAAGAGTGAGGTGGATCCAAACCTATACCAGATTGTGGTGGAGGGTAAGCTGCTAATCATTGTAATTTATGTAGATGATTTGATATTGACGGGTGATGAATAGTTGATACTCTCATGCAAGGCTGATCTTGCAAAAGAGTTTGAGATGAAGGACTTGAGCCTCCTTCATTATTTCCTAGGATTGGAAATTTGGCAGTGCAGTGATGGATTGTTTATGTCTCAAGGAAAGTATGCCCGGGAGATACTGGAGAAGTTCAACATGCAAGGCTACAAGCCTATTGACACTCCTCTTCTTGGTGGTTGGAGGAAAGAGGATGCTACATCGGCAGAGGTAGTGGATGCCACTGTTTACCGACAGTTGGTTGGTTCGCTCATGTATCTAGTCAATACATGACCGAACATATGCTATGTTGTTAACCAACTTTCACAAGCTCTACCAAGATCTTTTGGAAGGTGGGGAAGCATGTATTGAGATATCTCAAAGGCAAATCGGGATATGGATTATGGTGCAGACAGTCGGATGAGGTGAAGCTGCATGGCTTCATGGATGCAGATTGGGCCGGGAGCCCAATGGATAGAAAGAGCACATCTGGAGGGATTTTCAGTATCGGGTCTACAACAGTTTCTTGGTACAATAGGAAACAGAGATTCATAGCACTCAGTTCAGCGGAGGCCGAGTACATGGCAGCAAGTTTGGCTACATGCGAGGCTATATGGATGAGGAAGATCTTGGTCAAGTTGTTCGGTTCACACTTAGATCCTACTGTGATATATTGTGATAATCAGAGTTGCATTGAACTCTCGGTTAATACAGTATTTCATGATAGATATAAACACATTGACATCCAGTATCATCATATCAGATATTGTGTGCAACGAAATATCATGTTACTTTCTTACATTCCTACGGAGGATCAGGATGCTGATATCTTGACGAAGGCGCTCACCAGGAGCAAATTTGAATACCATAGAGGCAGGATCGAGGTGGTAGATAATCCCTATCTTGTTGAGAGGGAGTGTTGAGATTGCAACAAGATGATGAGCTTAGTGAAAAAAGTCGCCTTCACTAAGTGCGCCCGCAGGCTATTTTTGGCGCAAGTCTATTTTTAGACATGTCGATCATATTCTATGAGTTGCAGGATGCTATTTGTGGATGGTTGGTCAAGTTGGAAAAATAGATGGACTTCTATTTTTAGACATATTGGGAGGAATCTATTTTTAGATTGCCAGTCTAAAAATATATATGCCAAATATTATTAGCTCTTAATAATATTTGGACTATAAAAATTCCGCCATTTTTCTTGGAGCGTCTTCAGCTATTGAGAGTTGTGTATAAGGAGTCGATGTTTGGCTTAATTATTCCTGAGGGTTAAGTGGAGCTATTGCATGGAGACTTCATTTAGAACTCATGTGACAGAGTTTGCTGGAGTTATTGAGGTAGTTGATGGAGTTATGTTCAGTTTAACTCAGTTAGACACAGTTGAGCTAGTTGTATCTAGTCTAATTGATTGATACACTAGTGAGAGTGGTGTGAATTAATTATTAATTAATTCAATAAATATTAAATCATTAATCAACTGAAGAATACATTAGTTAACGACAGTGCATGGACAGTTTCAGTGGAGACCAATGGAGAGATAGGAGAAAGGGCAAGTTGACTATCAGTTGTCACTATAGTGTTTCATGAGTTTGCACCACACATTGATGGAGATGCTAATGAGGATTGCGTGAGAAAGAAGATGCCAATGAGGATTGCGTGAGCAAGGCTAGACCAATTCGAGTTCATTCAAAGCCATTCTTCAGCAGGGATTGCGCAGTAGAGGCAGGCTAGCAAGTGGCAGTGATCGATGCATGGATTTGCTAGATCAGGACCTAATTAGTGTGTAGCGATTGTATTGTACTGAGAGCTTGTGAGAAGCTTTGTATGAGGATTGTTACATGATCTCTATGATATATATTATATGCAGATAATTGGGTTTTTTAGCTTCAATCTTTCTTGTAAATCACTATGTTAATGTGTGTGAATTTTTATGGTTTTAATGTGTGCATGCAATTGATTTAATTTCTGCATATGATGATCAATGGTGGAATAGATTCTGTATTGTGCATGAAGTCAAATGGTGTATGATGAGGTGAATCTTAGACATATAACATATCAGTTATATAATTTCTACACACCCAAGAAACATCAAAGAGTTGCAATCCTTTAATGGGAAACTTAACTTCTTGAGGAGGTTTATACCCAACCTAGCAGAACTCCTTAGAAACATTACTAATATGCTTAAAAAAGGAGTAGGATTTAAATGGACTCTAGAAGCCAAAAATTCCTTTGAATTTGTAAAACATGCACTCACCCAGGCACCAGTCCTCATCAGCCTTGATTTTACTAAAGACTTCCTTATATTCTCTTTTGCATCAGAACATACTGTGGCTGTTGTCCTATTGCAGAAAAATCTAGAGGGACAAGAGCAACCAATTGATTTTTCAGCAAGGCACTAAGAGATGCACCTCTGAAATATAATAGCATGGAAAAATAGGCCTATGCTTTGGTAAAGGCCTTAAAATATTTTAGAGTGTATATTTCACATTCCCATATCATTGCCTTTGTGCCTAACATAGTGGTGAAGGACATTTTGTCACAAGATCTAGATGGCAAGAGAGGCAAGTGGATCGCTATGATACTAGAATATGATTTGGAAATCAAACCAACTAAACTCATCAAAGTTCAAGGCTTAGCACAATTAATGGCTGAATCTAACTTACAAGCCCTTGACATAAACATGGTAGATGCATTGGATGAACATGAAGGATTACCAGCTCCCATTGTTGAAGAATAGTTCCAAAACTCACCTTGGTATGTTGATATCTTCTATGTGCTTGTAAATCTTAATGCTCCTCCTGATTTTTCAAAGACAAAGGGAAGGTTTTTAAAGTTGAAAGCTAGAAATTATTGCATTTTAAATGAATGTTTATATTGGAAAAATGCCAATTGTTTATTACTTAAATGTTTTCCTGAAGTTGATGCAGATAGAATCAAGCATGAGTTCCATGAAGGAGAGTGTGGAGGCCATCTCTATTGGAAAACCACTGCCAATAAAATCCTTAGAGCTAGCTATTACTGGCCCACCCTTTTCCAAGATGTCCAAAAAATGATAATTGCCTGCCATAAATGCCAAATCTTTGAGGGCAAAAGAAAACTCCTCCCTTTACCTTTACAACCAATCACTATTGAAGCCCCTTTTTGACAGTGGGGCCTAAAATTCACAGGGTAAATCCATCCTGCTTCATATACCCAACATAGATGGATAATCACAGCCACTAACTATTTCACCAAATCGATAGAGGTCATCCCTTCTAGAAATGCCACAGACTCAGTTATTATAAAATTCCTTGAAGACCATATCCTATCTAGATTTGGCTACCCTAGGAAAATTATCACTGATAATGTTGTTGCATTTGGTTCCAAAAAGATGATTTATTTTTGTCACAGGTATCATATTGCACTTGGTCATTCTACTGCTTATTACCCAAAGGGTAATGGGCTAACAGAATCATCAAATAAGAGTTTGGTGACCATCATCAAGAAGCTACTTGAAGAAAATAAGAAATCATGGCATAACAAGTTAGTGCATGCTTTATGGGCAGACAGGTTGACAACAAAGAAATCCATTGGTATGTCTCCTTATCAGCTTATTTATGGAGAAGATGCAGTATTCCCTACCAGTTTGGGAGTACCATTGATAAAATTGATCCAAGAAATGTTGTCAAAGGAATACAACATGGTAAGGAGGATAAATCAGACCATACATCTCCAACAAACAAGGGAAGAAGTCTACAACAGAGCTCAGAAAGTGCAAGAGAACATCAAGAAGTTGTTTGATAAAAGGACAAAGGCTTGTGATTTCAAAATTGGGGACAAAGTACTCAAATGGGACTCCAAGAGAGAGGATAAGGGTAAGCATGGAAATTTTGACAGTTTATGGCAAGGCCCTTATATTATTCAATCTACAATTGGTCCCAATGCATTCTTTCTGCAAGAATTGGATGGTACAGTGTTTGGGGGTCCTATCAATGGCAGGATGCTCAAGCATTATTACTGCTAAAGTTTAGTTTAGAATTTTCACTTCCATTGTAAATACAATTGCTTTGTTTTGTTTGGAAAAAGAAAAATACAAAAAAAAATAAGAATAAAGGTTCACACAAGATCAAATATTGAACCTATGAAATTATGAAAGAATGGCTCAAATCAGATAAAAACCTGAGCCAGAAAAGTGAAAGGCCGGTTCTAACATGCTCAAAACTTGAACTAGCAAAGAAAGAAAGAAGAAACAACTCTAACAAGATCAAAATCAGAGCTGAAATGAAGAAAGAAAGGTGACTCTAAAAAGCTCAAAATCTGAGTCACAAGAAGAAGGAAGGATGCTCCTAATTTTCAGAATTTCAAGCCTTCACAATTTTGTTTCAATTTCTGCAAAGTTTCAGTTCACGTGCAGCTTGTCTTTAGGCCATGGACCCACATAAAATCAGACAGTCTAATCTTGATTTGTCTGGCTTTAAATTTTTGTTTTAGAATATAGAGAATGAAAATCTGTCAGACACTTTAAACCTGGCAGATATTAGTTTAGGTAGAGAAGCTATGAGTCCAACTGTTTAATCTGGTCTCATGGAGGAATAAGGGTAGAATTAGATTAGTTTTTGCTTTCAATAAAAAATGATGATGTGAAAGGTCTGCAAGTCTAAATGCACCTTGAAGAAAAAATAGGACAGTAGGATGGGTAGGTAGTTGTTTGGGAAAAAGTATTGCTGCTGATATAATATCCATCATGTTTGTAACAGTTGATCAAAGAAGAAAAAGATGGTCAAGTACTAGGTGTCTGGCCTACTTCTAAAGACTATTTCTGAGATTCTTGACACCTTCAAGAAGATGCCATCCCCATGTGGAGCCACTGTTAGGCACCTATAATATTTTGACAAAGAAAACAGGTGGCTAAATAGGTTTCTAAGCCTTCAAGAGAAACATTTCATTTATAAATCTATCATTCTTGAAGCCTCCATGTGTCTTCTATCCTTTAAAGAATCTTCACTGTTGTTTCCATTAATGAAACCTGTTGTTTGTGAAAGAAGTTGTTCCCACAAAATCCCCATTTTCATCCTAATTTCCTCCATGAAATCCCTCAAAAAACACCCTCATTTAACCTCTAAAGTCTTCCTAAATTCCCTTTTAAACCTTATAATTTCCCTTTATTTGATTTTAAAATCCCTTCTTTTACTTATCGGAACCTTCAGTTTGGCTTAAAAAGCACTAATTTTGGGCCTAAAACAATATTTTTACATTATAAGGCCTTAAGCCCCTTTCGGCCCTAGCCCTGGCCCTTTTCCGCATGTGACCTCATCCCGCGACCAGGAGCTAGCCCCCATCACGCAATCACAATTGGGGTTTATAGTTTCTTTGTTAAAACGTTTATTTCAAAAAACATTGATACGATGAGTCCTTTTCCTGCCGGTCGCTAATTAGATCTCCACCGTCGATCTTTTCAGATCCAGCGACCAGCGTTCCATCGCCTCGCTCTATTGGTTATTCATATCACTCATCACTCTGATCCTCCAATTTAATCCTGACTGTTGAATCCACAGGAACCAATGGCCAGGATTCAATCGCGCCTCGCTCACAGCCCCCGTCATCGCATCTGCCGATTTGATCTGGACTGTTGAATCCACAAGAACCAATGGCCAGGATTCAATTGCGTTCCGCTCATAGTCCTCTGACATCACACCGGCCGATTCCATCCCAACCATTGATCTCCCCTCTAATCCGACAACCAGCACTTAATCGCACATCGCAAACTCAAAGACCTTGGTGCTTTGGCCTCTTTCCTTTTCTCCGATGCGATTTAATCTCAGCCATTCATTCCCCCTGATCCAATGGCCAATGATTAATCGCATAGCACCAACATAGTCTTCCCTTTTTCATTTCCTCCGATGGCCCGATTCCCCGATTTGATCTGGACCATTGAATCCACAAGAACCAACGGTCAGGATCTCATCGCGCCCCACATTTTTCTTTCTCCCTTTCACTGTTCCGCTGATCACTGAATAGATCTCTGCCGTCCATTCCTATAGATTGGACGGTCCACATTACTCTCGCTCTTCAAACCCCGCCCTTTTCATTCTCCCCCATCGACAGGTCTCGACCATTGATCCTCACAATCCGACGGCTCGCATTGACTCAGCAATGGACCCCGCCTCCTTATCGCCCGTGCATCTAACATTATGTCGCATTTCACCTGCACCGTTATATTTCCTCGCCGATGATCCAACGACTTAAATTCAATATCACATAATTTCTGCACCTGAACGTTAACATTCCAAAATTAGGCGAAATGGGCAGTTTTAGAAATCCACGTGGTAGTCAGCGATGGAATCGCGTTTTTTTGGGCATTTCCGCTTTCCCCCTTTTTGTTGCGTGAATACCACTCCAGTTTTCTTCCTTTCCCCCCTCTGAAATATAATTCCTGATTTAATCTCAACCGGCGATCCCTGAGATCGGACGGTCTTGACTTAATTTCACTCCCATTTGTTTGTCCACCATCTAACCTCCCGAATGACTACATCAAAAGATCTTGACCGTTGATTGCTCTAATCTAACGGCCCACGTTATATCACATTTTCATTTCGTCCACCATTTATCTGACCTTCTAAATGACTCCATTCGCAAGTCTTCGCCGTTGAATATTCTAATCAAATGGTACACATTTAATCTCGACCCCGTTCACTTACTTTTTCATCCATCCTCCAAACAACCTCATCGAAAAATCTCAACTGTTGATCATCGTTGATTGATCTAATCCAATGGTCTACAACCCATGATGCCCCAAGCTCCCATCAGACCTGTTTTCACCTTCCTCCATGGTTTTTCAGCCATTTTTCCACTGCATACACCTTTTCCATTCACTGCCCTTTCACCCTCACGAGCCTCCGAAGTAGTCCTCCCACACTTCCCCTGGTTTTTATAACATGTTTCTTGTATTTTGTAGGTTTCAAAGATAGTGAATTCTCACTGTTTTCACAGTCACGACCCTGGCATAGAAAGACTATCACAGAGCCAAGATTGCAGAGGAAGAAATCTCTGAAAAGGGTTAAAGGCATAATATTAAATTTTAAGAAGCCTAATCCACAGTCAGCACAAATTAAATGCAAATCATTAATCGTAGCAGCGTAGAGGATATATCAGCAGGACATTCCTTTTACTAAAGAAAGGACCAAATCACTGCTACCCATTCTCTATTCTTCATCGAGCTCCAGAGTATTACTATTCTGATAAGAAGTCCTAAAGAAACTACCAGTGCATTAGTTACAAAGTATGGAAGACCTGAAAGCCATCTATCTGCTTTACTTGTTTCAGAATATAAATAGAGTACTACAGCCAGAAAGTACTTCATGGAACATAACCTTGGAGTTATCATCAAACTGACGAAGACCCCCGATTCATCTAAAGAGTACTAAAAGTTAATGTAAAGGTGTTAAAACAGAATGGGCTTCGAAAGACACTTCTCCCTCTATTTTAATGAATCATTTAAGTTCTATCTACCACTACTATCGCTCTTTCACCTATAAGAACTCCTGAGAAATACATTGTAAACGTTGGTTGGTTGGATATTGAAGAAACACTGATTGTAAGTTGTTTCACTGAGTTAGAGTTCTGTGAGTGGTAGTTGTAAATAGGCTGGGAGATGATTTCTGGATGATATCAAGCTATTGGACAAGGATGTCTGTGACTGGTTTTGCTCTTCTAATATGACAAGCATGTTCATTGGATCCTGATCTAAATCAGTGGTGATGTGTTCTATCTTTGTTATTGTTTTCCCTCTATTGTACATCATTTTTCATTTTCTCTAATAAGAATCAATAATTTTAGCTTAGGATATACTGCTGCAAATACCCTAATGCTTCCTGCATTTTCTTATCTTTATTTTTTCTGCTATTTGTGTATCTAAAAACAAATTCAACATAATTTAACCAGTATAGAAGTTGGTTTGTCCCTGCTTACTGATGTTTGAATTTAGAGTTTGTTCCTTAGATTTTCTTGCTTGGTTTTAGCTGAAAGAATTGCGAAACTAGGAGGTTTAGAGTTAGCCCTGTCTCCTAGGTTCCTTTTCTAACAGTTAGCCTTTCTAAGATCCCTGTGAGTTTGAATGCCAAAAGAAGAGAAGGTTAAAAGTCTTTCTATGATCTTAGACTTCACTGTGTGTTAAAATTAAATTTTTTCGATTGTCTGAAAGTAGTCAGGAGGACTGTTGGATTGTTGTCTTCAGAGTTAGCCTCATTAGGAGTTTAGATCATAGAGGTTAAGGCATGCCCTGTCCCTAGATTTTCTCCGAAGTGGTCACCTTGGAAGGTTTTCCTTGTCATTCCCATTCATTTCCATATTGTTTCATCCTACACTATCATCTTAAGATATCCTCTGATATAGGTGACTAGCCCTTTGAAAGCTTTGGATATTTGAATTGCAAGTAAACCCTTTTATGACCCCATTGCCCAATGGACTTGTGTTCTCTTTGAATTATCTCCCCATTCCCAAAACATTCTTCTCTTCTCATTATTTTACCTTACATTGAACCCTTCTTTCATGTTTCCCAACCAAACAAACAAAACAAAACAAAAACCCTTATACCTCATAACTATCCTAACACCTTAAATTGAACATCAAAGATATACATTTCTTTGCTTTATAGAGAGATCCCTCTCTGGATCCAGGAGGGCTAGATCCTGAGATCCCAAAGTGGTTTGATGTTGTATTTTCATTTGGTATTACCAAATCTGCCAAATCATAGGAACCACAATAGGAGGCATACCCATGATCAAACCATAAACTATCATAACATGTACATAAATCAGATAATCGTCTATAGATATAGACATGCCTACAGATATAGGCCCATTTTTGGATGACCATCTATATGTAAAGCCATTGTATGAATGATGTGGTACAATTCCTGAAATCGCATCCTGGATGGATGAAAATAGATCCGGGTTCTTCTTATCTCGTTCACTCGATCATTCAAGTACAAGTCTAACCATGCTAATATGTGATCTGAATTTGAACATGGGAAGACATCATCTAATTACCAGCCATTGATGTAAGTTGTTAACAGATGCAAGAGAAACCACATTTGATGTTAATGGTTCTCAAGGTACTACAGTGCAATTTTCAAGTGTGAATAGATGACTTGATGTCAAATGCCAAATGAAATCTCTCCGTGGAAGGTCTGATGATGATTTCAACCTGTTGCTGGAAGCGAGAAACCTGCCGATGTTGTAGCAAGCTCCAAGGCACCGGAAAGATGTTTCTAAGTTAACTTCCTGGGTGATGAGATGATGTTGACAGGAAGAAACTTTATCGTGAAATAGGAGTAATAATTTTAGATACAAAATGTGACATGGTGAAGCAATGTTCAGGGATGGTAGTCATGAAAATGAAGGTTTATGAGTATTGCAGAAGATGAAGAATTACTATATGACTTGTCTTGAACATATCGGTGACACTGAAATGAGTTGGAAACATTGACCCAAAACCAAAGTGATGGTATGATGTTCCATAGGTATGCTATATCATCAAGAATATTACCCAACCCAAAAATCACGGTGATGAAGTCAAAGTGTCATGTTCAAGAGTGACCTGCTACCATAATTTTTTTTGTTCTTTTTCCAAAACTTCCCCTAGTCATTGTTGACCAGTACCTCTTTATTTCTTAACAAGATTGAGGAGGGTAACATATGCTTGATCTATAATTCGACCCTTCAGGTGAATCCGTCGCTATTTAATGATTTAACGAATCTAGCGATAACGAAACTCGATCTTTCCATTATCGACAAGTCCGTCGCTATTTTATGTTTTAACGAGTCTAACGACGGTGAAAAATTGGTCCTTTTTCATGTTTAGAGAGTTTGAAAATGGGACAAAAAGAAAACTCCATGAGTCCTTTTTCGTGAATTTGTCGCTCAGGTCCGAAAAAGTGGAAAATGATAACTTAGAAAACCTCTTAGCCATGTTCGACTAAGGTGTTCTTTTTTCATAAATAATCTATCTCAGTCTGGAAAAGGGTTAAAATTATACTGAGTAGATGTCATTCCATTTACTTTTATAAGCTCGAAAAGGCAAGTGCTCAGCAATATTTTTACATTATCGGAATCTAAAAAGAGCTAAAAGAGGACTCTAGGGGGTTCCTTTTTCACATTTATCAAATCTCGAAAAAGAGATAAAAGTTCACTTTAATTCCTTTTTAATTTTTATCAATGATCGAAAAAAGACATAAAAGTATGCTTTGTGGTCAAATCATTTTTGAATAGTTGTTAACTTCAAACTCACTGTATCAGCTATAAAACATGTTTAGTGAACCATGAAATGGATTAAAAATACCTGTTTAATAGTAAAAATGAAAAAAAAAAAAATAGTCACTTCATTAAATATGAATAAAATAATCAAAATGACTTTTAAAAAGTAGTTTTTACCATTCCATAGTTACCATTTGAAAATTAGGAGCTCTGAACCAGTTTTTCCCTCGAGCTTCAACGATTGATTGCGGCAATTTCAGTGGACAATTTATCATGTTGTTTAATCTAGGTTGGAGCTATGATCCCTCTCTTTCTTTTAGTATCATTTATGTTGCATTTCATGGTAAATTTTTAAGGTTTTGAGCCCCTTAGGGTAAATATATTACGCTCTGAGGGCAATGAACCCTTGAATTTCGAAAGGTGTGTTGCAAAGCACTAGAATTGAAGTCCAAGTACATTTGCAATGCTATGTTCTTTGACTTGGGGTGCGTTGGGCGCATTCTTCAAATTTTTTTCATGTTGTATGCTCAAAATTCCCCAATTTTTTTGCATGAAATGGATGCTAATGAAGCTTATGGTTGGATTTCAAGTATTTATCAGATAAAAATGACTATTACATGCCAATAAATAGAACATGAAGAAAAAGACATGATTTCCCTAAATGATCTGGGTACTGTAAGAGCCCTCAGGGATTGTGGGTTGCTTAAATACTTCAGATTATCAAGGATGAGACAACATATGGAACTATTGGAGTTCCTAGTTCGTTCATGGGATCCGGGATTGTATAATTTTCACATTGGGGAAAAAGTGCTCCTAATATTGGTTGAGGATATTTACTTTCTCACTGGATTATCGAGGTGTGGTTCTCCTATTTCCCTTGTGGGATATGCTCTTGGAGGAGATACAGTGAAGGATTACATACGCCAGTATTTCCAGCCAGGTACTGAACCAAGTAAATATGAGAAAATAAATATCCGTGATGTGTGTGATTTGCCTTTGAAAACCATCCTTTTTATTATCACAAGGCTTGCTGGTTCTGTGACGCTACATGGCACAAATCGATCATACATGTAGTATGCTCTTGAGTGTTTAGAACTAACACTGTTCAACTGGGTTGAAGAAGTACTCTTTCAGATGAAAGAACAACTAACTAAAGCAAAGGGAGGCAGAAAGAAGAATTTAAGTTATGGTTTGATCTTGATTTCCTTCATTATAGAGTGAGTTCCATTGATGTAGCCGCATCATGTTACAATGAGCATATCTAGTCCTAGAGATCCTCAGATGTAGAGATGGGTTGAATTGATGGCTAGACATGCTAGTCAATCGACCATCATATTCTCTACTGCATTCTTTGCCTGGTTAGAAGATAGATGATCGCCATAGAGGAGTATCCATATGCATGTGTATATTTCTGTGGAGATCCAGACTTGATTTTACCATATGGCGCTCAATAGGGTGTAATGGGTAAAAAAGTTCTAACCATGTTTTTTTAATTTTTTTTTCAGGTTTATTCATGTTTTTGTATTTTTTATGTTTCCGAAGACTAAAATAAATTTTTGATGTACACATATGTGGGTCGCGTTTGACCAGTGGGTCAACCAGAGCAGGTAGCAGATGAGCTAGCAAAGAGAACTATTGGTAGAGAAGCCCTTGCTGGAAATATTGTCATTGATGGCATGGGATCACAAAGGCAGAAAAGGAATCGAATGTGGCAGAGAGGCAGCGAATGTATCTAAGAAGCAAGGCAGACAAGGAGCAGAGTAAGCAAAGAAGCAGAGGCAGCAGAGACATTAGAGAAGCACCAAAAGTAGAGAGGCAACGAATGTAGCAAAGGCAGCGAATGCAACTAAGAAGGCACCAAAGGCACCAAAGGCAGTGAATGCAGGAGAGGCAATGGATGAAGTAGAGAGGCGGTGAATTTCTTCAGCGCACAACAGAAGGCAATCGTATTTGCAAGACACAGCGAGGACCATAGATCTTACACAAAGATGATTAAGCCAAGGGAGAGAGGTGAGAGCCGAGAGATAGAGATGGCTTTAATAAGTATGAAAAGGGTAGATGTTGAGTGTGATAACTTGGGATGACATTCATTAACAAAGACAAGCATAAGAGGAACAACGTGGAGAAATCGGAGTTACAGAGCGGGACAGTGTAAACAAACAAAAAATTGGCTAAGGTAGAGAATTATTTGAATAATTCCAAGGGTGGTGAACGGACGGTGATGATTAGATCAGAAAAGAGATGGATGGAGGAGATCAAATCACTTCTAGAGCTATTTCATAAACCACAACAGTTAAGATTTAAGAATTAAGTTCGTCACAGGGAAATTTAAGTTGTGTGTGATGCGAAGCAGAGAAGGGACACGTGTTGGCACGGCGCAATATCATAGATCGCACGAAATAGAGATTAACCAATAAGTTAAATAGTTATAAGTTGCGAACTACGAAGTATGGGTAGTCACGTAAAGATGACGTGGCAGTGACATAAAGATGATGTGGCAGTGATGTAAATATTACAAGGCAGTGACATAAAGATGACGTGGTAGTGATGTGGCAATGATGTGGCAGTGACATGGAAAGCTGACGTGGCAGATGATGTGGCCCTGACCCCAAATATCATAGGAATTTATGATTATGTGGCAAGGTAACATGGCAGTGACATGGCATGATGACATGGACCTCGTCCGCATACTGCACATCGTAGCACTTAAGGGATATTAGTAAGGCGACCGCAAGTTAAGTTAAAGTTTTGCGATGTGAAATGGACAGACACATGTTGACCTTGTGCAACATTACATACCACAAGTAATAGGGATTAAATTCAAAGACATCGCAAGGTATGTTGTTTTGGTTGCAATGTGGTAAGGATAAAGCGATGCGATGCGATGAAGGGAGTCCACATGGCAACACCACACACGAGCGCATATCACAGATCACATAGTTTATGGTTTATCGCTATCGGTAGAGTGGGAAACCTGCGAGCAAGTAGTTGTGATGAGATGTGATTGGCTCAAGGTATATTAGGACCCTCTGGTAGGAATTTCCCATGTATTTTACTTGGTTTGGGTTTATGCATTAGTTTGGTCTATCTATATTATTGGTGCATTGTTTGATATCTCAAAGTATGTATGTTAATATGTGTGGTTCATTGCTAAACATATGTATATTATATATGCGATGTTTAATCGAAAATCATATGTATGTTGATAAAACTCGGATTTTTAATACTCCGCTATGTTAAAAGGGAGTTTTATGTGGGCCATACCCCACAGGTCACAAATAAATGATCTGAACGCCAATCAAAGGACCAGGATCTCGGGAAGAACAACATTGCGGAAATAAAGAAAACGAAAAGGCTGAACATGGAAGAAAAGTCAAGCTAAAAGGGGAAGTTATGAAACAAATTTGGAATATAATGGCAGAAATAGAAAATGCAAAAGGACAACAAGTAGAAGAAGACAAACACACAACAAAGCTAAGAAAGTGAAAGGGATGAGTAAAATAATCGATTGTAACTGTAAATTTATGATTTATTTTATATTGTTTCTGATGCAAAGGAAAGTCTCCGTAAGAAAATAAAAACTCCCATTAAATAATAAAATGAGTATATAGAGTTGTAACATCCTAATGTGTTGAGTGAGGAAATGAGAAGGTGGAACGAAAAGAGTCATACCTGTTCATTTCATATTCCCATATGGAATGCAAACATTTATGAAGTGATCTCTAAATGATGTTATTTTGATATGAATAGAGAGGTTAGAGAGTGGAAGAATAAGAAAGAGCAGATAGAGAAGCTCTAAATATATAGAGATGATATAAAGCATATTTTTAGGCTGTAAGTACAATAGTGAAGATGGAGGAAAACAGAGCTGATATCTAGCTAAATCAGCATATGCTTTTATTTTAGTGTGAGGAAGTTGGTGCTTCCATATCAATTTGTCGCTTGATATATGTCCAGTTGTAGTTGGTTGAGGTAGGAGCCTCCTGTGGGTTGTAGCCTACAGAAAATACATGGGAGTTGGTGCTTCCATTTCAAGTTGTAGCTTGATGGATGTCCAGTTGTAGTTGGTTGAGGTAGGAGCCTCTTGTGCGTTCTAGCCTGTAGAAAACAGATGGGAGTTGGAGCTTCCTTGCAAGTTGTAGCTCGTAGAATTTGAGGTAGTAGCCCCCTATAGGTTGGAGCCTATAAAAAATCAATGGTCAGAGGGAGTTGGAGCTTGCCTTTGCATCAAAATAATAATAAGATGTGGTTTTCTCCCTTATGGGTTTCCACTTATGTGTTGATGTTCTGTTTCATTATTTAATAAGTTGATCATGAAATGAAGGTGTAAATAAGTTTAAAGGAAAGTTTTAAAAGACCATGAATGTATTAAACTGATTCACCCCACCTCTTAGTTTAGCTAAGGGTTCAACAATTGGTATCAGAGCCAATCTCCTTCTGTATCAGCTTAACAAGTGGAAGGAGATCCTAGGTCCCCAAGATGGCTAGCCTAGAAGGATGCTCAACAAATAAAGCCCCTTGGTTTATTAGCACAAACTATGCCTTCTGGAAAATATAATGAGGACATACATAATGTCTCTAGGAATATAATTTTGGGCTTCTGTGGAATTAGGATATGCTCCAAAGGATAGTGACATAGAGAAAGAATCCAAACAAGATTTCATAGCTAATTCAAAAGAAATGAATGCACTCTTGAGTGGTCTGTGTGATTCATAATTTATCACGGTTATGCATAGTAAAACAACCAAAGAAATATGGGATACATTAGAAAATATCCATGAGAGAGATAAAAAGGTGTAGATGGCCAAGCTGCAAACCTATAGAGCTTAGTTTGAAAATGTAAAAATGAATGAAGATGAAGATATAGCCAATTTCTTCTTAAAGGTTGTGGAAATTGTGAATAACATGAAAGATCATGGAGAACCCATTAAGGAATGTGTTATTGTGCAAAAGATATTGAGATCCTTACCATCCAGGTTTAACCCAAAGGTTTTAGCCATAGAAGAAACAACAAAATGGGAAACATTGACCATGAACCAATTGCTTGGAAACTTGATGGCCTATGAGATGAGACTTCAAAAAGAGAAGTGAAAAGTGAGGGAGGCAACGTTTAAGGTAGACAAGTGGATGAAAGAGAAGGAAGATACATGTTCATGCTCATATGAAGAAGAGGTCAAATTCATCAGAATATTGGATAAAGGAATAGGTAAATACAAAGATAAACTTCCATTTAAGTGCTTTAACCGTGGAAGAGTGGGGAACTATGCATCTAAATGTCCTCATAAGAAAATAGAGAACCAACCACAAGAGATAGAGAAAAACAAAATAAATAAATGGCAGAAAGGGAAGAGATTCAATAGCAAATCATTTTATGCTCAGCAAGATAGTAGTGCATCCGAAAGCTCAGATGAATCCTCAAATGAAGAAGGAACCTCTAAATTTTTATTGATGGCCAAGGAAGAGCCTGAAGGGTTCCTTTTGGAAGATGAGGAAGAAGGTGAGGTAGATCTTGAGGGGGAGCTAAGGAGTGCCCTGGAGGAAAAAGACAGACTTAGACTCAAGTGTAGAAAACATAAAGACATTCTCATGAAATATGTAAAGGAAGAACCATATTCAGAAAACCTAATTAAGTTGAAAGTAGAACTTGAAGAAGCTAAGAAGGTGGAAGACATTTTGCTAAAGCAAATTAAAGATAAAACTCAGGAGCAAGAGAAATTTTAAGAAGAAGTAGTATGCCTAAGAAAGAAACTAGAAAACGCCCAAAGGGAATTATCTATGAACACTCCATGAATGAAAAACTATGAACAGTTGGAAAAAATTCTAAATGCTCAAAGATCTCCTCTCATAAAGTTCGGGATAGGCTATGAAGGAGAAACAAGTAAGTCCAAGGTAGGAGATAACAGGAATATCATTTTTGTAAAAGTTGTAAAGGATAATGAAGCAACTCAAAATATTCCTACAAGAGTAGAAGCTAGCAATAACATGATTTGCAATGAAGTAAACATAAACAAGCAATAACCTAAAACGACAAAAAATGAAATGAATAAATAGTCAGCTGAAAAAGGATCAGACACTCCTGAATATGAATTGAATAAATTCGGAAGCTGTCAAAGGAGGTTTTTTCCTCCTATGAGATGCATCACTTGTTTTTCCTACCACAAACCTGGACATATTGTAGCATACTGTAAGACAAAGAAAATCTAGCCCCACCAACTAAAGATGCAGCCAATGAAATGACTACCTCAAGCAAACAAATGGAGAAGGCAATCTATCACCAGGTACACAAATCATTTCCATGGCTACTATTCTTCATGCAATAAATTTGGGCATAAATATGTTGGATGTAAATTGTGCTAAAAAGGGGGAACAAAATGCCATACATCAGCTCAACCTTTCTTAGGTAAAATAAGATGTTATTGATGCCACAATCTTGGTCACAAATAAAAAATATTGTAAGCTGCCATATACATTAAAGAACTCTAGATAGATGATGGAATCCAATAAAATAAAATAAAAACTGTGAATCAAAAGGAAGTGCAGACATTATGAAGAACCCTAATAAAGTATGGAAGGAAAAGAGAAAGGGGGAGCCTGTTACCTTAATAAATTAATGAATCTATCATAGTCTCAGGGGGATCTGCTCTAGGAAGCAATGTAAATATCCAACCAGCAATATATAAGAAGAAACATTCTAGGGGAGAGCAGTTCATAAATAGTCACTATAAAAGTAGTTTAAGAAGAGCTCCTTGGAATAATAACAGCTAAAAGTTTAGGAAGGGAAAGGACAATTCCTCTGATAGAGAACTAGAGAGGAAGAAGGATACCTGAAGCATTCAATAACCAACAGGTTGATGGATGAAGAGAAGGTGTCAAGCAACTATGGTGGTAGAGGGAACATCACCCATGAGCATGTAAGATAAGAAGACAACAACACACTAAGTGATGAATGGTTAAAATCACAAAAATTATGTTTCAAACTATATAACTAGAAAGATACATAGAGGATTATCGCACTTTGCATCACACTACAAGAGTTAACAATGAAACAAAATTAAGAAGGATGAGTAAGAGAAATGTGTATCATCATTATATCATTACATAAATCATCTATAGAAGGTCCCCTTGGAGGAAATCAGTTAAATGAGTTATAAAAGTATGAGTGGTCTGCCCTTTTAGATTCCAAGTAAAGAAATTGAAGATGTCTTCTCGAAGATCATTATGCTCGAATAGTTGAAGTGTATATAGAGCAGCAATGATTCTAGAGCAGTCCTAGAAAGGAATATGCAGTGACATTATTTTAAAACAAAATGAAAAAATGAGCAAAAGGTTAATGATGCCAAGATCAGATTCGGTATATTGATGGTTGATGCTAAGAATAGTGGAGAGCTCAATAGTAGAAACTATGAAGGTTGTCTTAACTATGGGCACATGTGCAAGCTGAAGTGAAATTACTGCTTGGTTTATCAAAGTAGTATCAATTGGTATTTGGAACAAGCTGCCTTCCTATCAGTAGAACACCAAGTTTCATCAGTCGAGCAGTGGTATGGTATAGGTCCTCGGGATCCGAATATTATGGCATAAGTAAATCAAGGTCGTATTCCAAGCGTTATCTATATTATTAAAGCATGAAAAGGTCAATAACAGTGGTAAAGGATCATTATCTTGTTTACACTTGAAGTATTATATTGAGCATTGAAGCAGTATCTATTTCTAGATATAACTGCATGCCTTCCTCAAGTCAGTACAAATATATCTTCAAGGCCTTTGTCTTAAGATCATTCATAAAATAGTGTGAAGTCTATTTGTTAAGATTTCAATTAAACAACTTGAAGATGTTTTTGCTGAAGATCAGCATGATAGGAACAATTAAAGTATCTGAAGTATGAAGGACTAGTTGTGTTAATATTACATTTGAAGCTCAAGAGTCTGTTATTGATTCATCTAAAGCCTACTTTAGTAGAAAGAAATTGTTGGTATTTCACCATTGAAGAGAGGTGGATTATTGACATACATAACCCCTTATGTCTTAAATAAAATTGCATAGTTGATAAGTGAGACTGACCAACACTTTGAATGTATCTAGCCTCAAGGGTTATTTTAAAAGTACTCTGTGTAAGTAGTAAAGTCTTTTGGTCTCTTAGATTGAAATATATTGTATAATATTACAATAAGATGTAAGTTCTAGCTTGATTCATTGTTCACATCAATATAAATATCCTTTCCGTTGTTAGTGTAATATCCCTGTGAGCAGTCTAGCACATATCACCACCAACAGGAAGTTAAGGTGATGATCTAGATTTATGCAGGAACACAACAGAATAAACATATAACCATAAATATAGAGATGCAGCGGAAATAACACTTCATTTCATTAATATCAAAGAACTGAAATTTGCTTACAGACAAAATGGAAATAAAACTAGCTAGGGCGCTGGTAGCTATCTCTGAGAAGAGATGTGGCGGCTACAGGCCTCTAAAATGAGTTACAATGAGGCTCAAGGGCCTATTTATCATTTAGAAACAATGGGAAATCCTAAACAGCCAAAACCCTAACCCTAGGAGATGAAGCGCTAAAACTATGGGCCCCGTTTGGGTAAATTGGTGTTTCAACTTCCCAGGGGCGTAACTTTGGCATACGATCTCCGTTTGACGCGTACCATACCTCGTTAGAAAGATCTATCCGAGGACTACAAATTTGGAATGAGAAATATTGGTCAATGGACCCATGTTGCTCTCCATTTTCCCAAAAAACATCGTTTAGGGCCTCAAAACGGCTCCGGAAGTTTAGGACCCGAAAAACTGCTAAATATAGTAAACTGTGCCGAAACTAAAAAACTGAAAGAGACAATGGTGGAGCTCCAAGTGGAATAGGCGGGTGACCACCAATATCCACCTGGATCATTCCTCCCCCTTTAGGAAGCAATGGTCCCCATTGCATTAAGTTCCTCCATGAGATGAGGAAATTTCTGCTGAACTTGGTCCCTGATGAACCACTTTCCTTGGTGCAGGAGTTGGCCAGCTTTGACAACCCGATATAGTTGGATCTTCTGTTGGCGAGTGTTCTTGATTTGCATGTCCATGATACAATCTATGGTGGCCTATTCCATGCAGTCTGGATTTAACTCTGTTGGTGTGAGTTGTTCTGCAATGTCCGAGGTGTCCAGTAGAGGTGGGAAGTAAGGGTGAAGGTGATCCACATTGAAGACTGGGTGCAGACCAAGGAATGGTGGAATACTGAGCTCGAAGGCATTGTTCCCTACAGCCTTGGTGATGGTGTACGACCCATATCGGAGCGGTCGAAGCTTGCGGTGGGGTCCAGTGAGGCGCTCCTTCTGCAAATGTAGCCATACTTTGTCACCCACCTGGAAGTTGTGTGGCACCCGGTGTTGATCATGGCGTTGCTTGTTCTTGGTATTGGCTCTGTCTAATATATCATGAACCTATTGGCAGATGTGTCAAATGTGCTCGATGAAGCTACTTGCTTTGTCAACTTCAGATTGGACATGAGCTGAATTGGCCTGAGCAGCTGCAAATGGCATGGCTACGTCAATGGGACATAGTGGCTGGAATCCCAAGCCCACCTGAAAGGGGCTATGGCCGATTGAACCCGATTATAACTATGTTTTACATAGGGGAGGCTCTCGTCCCATGTGCATGGATGCTTTGAATTGTACATGCGAAGAATGTGTACAATCATTCTGTTGACGACCTCTGTCTGGCCATTTGTTTGGGGATGGAAAGCTGTGGACTTGGTGAGCTTGGTATCCAACATTGACCAGAGGCTAGACAAAAATGTGCTGAGGAACCTGCTATCCCAATCTGATATGATAGACTCTGGGATCCCAAAGTGCACCCACACTCGTTCAAAGAAGAGTTTAGCAGTGGCTTCTGCTGTGATATTATTCTTGTAGGCCGCCATAATGGCCATCTTCGAGAATCTGTCGATGACCACGAAAACACAGTCATTTAATTGCTTAGTAGAAGGCAGGCCCGACATGTAATCCATGGAGATGGATTCCCAAGGTCGACTAGGGGTAGGTAGAGGAGTATATAGGCCTTGCTTCTTGATGGCTTGTTTGGAAATGGCACAAGCAGTGCAGGATCTGATGTGCTTCTCGACATCCTTTCGAAGGTTCGACCAATAGAAATACTTCTACAGGATTGCTACTGTTTTCTCGACCCCAAAATGCCCAGCGACTTGACTGTAGTGTGCTTCCCATATCATCTTGGCACGCTCGCTTGAAGGAACACAAAGGTGTCCCATGTGACATAAAAGTGCATCTTGGAGGTGAAAATTTTGAACTTGCGTACCCCCCAAGAGTGCCTTGTAAGTTTGGCTGAATTCTGGGTCACTCTCATAGAGAAGCGGCCAATCAGAAGTCTCGTGCCCACAAGAGTTGAGCACAGTGGTGAGCGCCACGATCGGTGGTCGGCTGAGGCAGTCTGCAACATGATTGGTGCTACCCTTCTTTTACTTGATGTTCAAATGAAACTGTTGCAGATATGTGGACCACTTCTGATGGCGATCATTCTGCAACTTCCCTTGTGTCTGTATGAACTGTAGGGGCCGGTGGTCTATGTGGATGATTGTTTCCTTCCCCAAAATGTAATGCTTCCATTGTCGACAAGCTTGGACAATGGAGTACATTTCTTTGTCATAAGTGGGATACTTGCGAACTGTGTCAGACAATGTCTCACTGTGAAATGCCACTGGATGTCGCTGTTGAGTAAGAACTACCCCAATAGCATAGTCAGAGGCATCTGTCTCGATCTCAAATGGCTGTTGCAAGTCTAGTAAAGTGAGCACTGGGGCAGAACAGAGGCAATTTTTCAATTCTGTGAACGCCTTTTGTTGAGGTTCTGACCAAAAAAAATTTTCTCTCGCTCCTCCCTTGGTGACTTGACTCAAGGGCCAAGTGATATGAGAGAATCCCAACATGAACCTCCAGTAGAAATTAGCAAGAACCAGAAAGCTACGAAGCTCTGTTATAGTGGTTGGGGCTGGCCAATCCCAAATAACTTGGATCTTGGCTGGATCCACATGCACCCCCCTTTCATCAATAATGTATCCCGGATATTGAACCTAGGTCATGCCAAAAGTGCACTTCTCCAAATTGGCACACAACTTGTGTTGCTGCAGTGTTTGGAGGACTTGTCGGATGTGGTGAAGGTGCTCTTCCCAAGTCTGGCTGAAGATCATAATGTCATCCAAGTACACCACTACAAATGAGTTGGTGAATGGCCGCAAGATGTCGTCCATCATCCTCATGAAGGTGGCGGGAGCATTTTTCAACCCAAAAGGCATGACCAGCCATTCGAAAAGGCCTTCCTTGGCTTTAAAGGCAGTTTTCCATACATCAGAGGGTTCAATTGGTACCTGGTGATACCCAAAATTTAGGTCGATCTTGATGAAATATTTTGCACCTTTGAGTTGGTCCAGAACGTCATCAATCCGTGGGATTGGGTACCTATTCCGGACAGTGATCTTGTTCAGCACCCGATAATCAATACAGAGTCTCCACATCCCATCCTTCTTCTGTACCAACACGATCAGGCTCCCACAGGGCAATGAACTTGGTCTGGTGTGAACTTTTTGCAACAGCTCCTGAATCTTCCTCTTGATTTCATCATTCTCCAGAACAGAGCGCCGATAGATCGGTCCATTAGGTAGCGGTGCACTTGGGGTCAGATCAATCGAGTGCTTGACCTGACAGTGGAGAGGAACCCCTGTGGGTGAGGTGAATATGTCCCCGTACTCCTCCACAACCTTATCCATTTGTTGTTGTTGTGCAGAGGAGCCCTATCTGGAGGTCGTGGAGACAGTCTTCTTCTTGCCCTAGGGGCGGATCATCAGGAAAACAAATTTCCTAGTTTGGGAAATGAGCTTACTGCATTGTTTTATAGTAACCAAAGAGATAGCGGTAGGAGGTGGTACCTCTGGTATCCTGTACAACTTATTTCCCAAAGTAACAATAACAGCACGAGGTCGAGACTCATACATAGCATGACGCTTCCACAAGTATGGTTGTCCCAATAATACATAAGAAACATCAATAGGAGCAACATCACATAATACCTCATCCGTGAAGGGCTTGATTCTATAGGGAATGCGACACTGTCGGCTGACGCGGAGATCTCGTCCTTGGTGAAGCCACTCGATGGTGTATGGATGTGGGTGAGCTGTGGTCGGCAAGCCCAACCGCTTCACAGCATCTGCTGAAATGAGGTTCTTTTGGCTCCCATTGTCGACAATGAACTGTACCGGGGAGCCCTTTACCCACATCTGGGAGTGGAAGAGACATTCCTCCTCCTTTGGATCTTCTGGTGCCTCCTTCTAGATCTTTGTAGTGGCAACAATGGTGTTGGGCTCCACATCAACAATCTGTTTCCCTTTTTCATTCCCCTTTTCAGGTTCTAATTCGGAGTCAGAGCATGCATCTGACTCAGAAGCCCTCATCTCAGCCACTAGCGACTGCTTGGCCCAACATTCACTTGTGTTGTGAGTGGAGCTCTTATGGAACTCACACCACTTTCCCGTGTCCTTCTTTGGCTTTGCGGTGCTGTTCTTTTCTTGTGGCTTCGATGAGTTGTCTTTAGCAGCCATGCCTTGGCTCTGTCCTTTGTTCTGCAGTTTGGAAGCACCTTTCCCTTGCCTTTGATTCGCAGATCCAAAGTCTCTTCTGCAGCAATTCTGCTCAATCTTGGCGGCATAGCGATATGTCGTGCCAAGCGAGGTAATGTAGAAAACTCCATTTCCTCCTGAATTTGTCTATGCAAACAGCTGTGCTACTTGAGCACCAAATGTCTCTCTAAATATTTAATACCAAACTCTTTGCGCAAGGTATGGAACAGATTCACCAGTTCACACACATCTTGATCCCTTTGCTATCGCAGTGTGGTCTATTGGATGTACTTGTCCTCTGCAGCTCCTTGGGATAGTGCGTTCCTTGACGAGTGTCTCAGAAAGAATTCCAAGTTGGTACGGCCGAGAACAGAGAGGGTTCTGTCTAGTCCTTGTTCTCACAGTAGGTTTCCCACCAGTCCTTAACATGGGGGGTAGCTTTGAGGAGTGCAAAAATAATCTTCTCCCAGTCTGAAAACTCATGAACCGAGAAATATCCTTCTAACATATTCAACCATCTATCTATGGCATCTGCGTCTATTTGACCCTCAAATATGGGAATGTCAAAATTTACTTGTACCTTAAAATGAGTCGCACCTCCAGAGTGGCTGCTAGATGCAGATGCGCTGTTGATGGGTAGCCATTGAAGGATCTGAGCAAAGTTATCCATCATCACGTTCCTTTTTTTTTCAAGGGCCTCCTCGAGAAATATTTTGATAGGATCTCCTGCTCCCTCATCTTTCTTTTCGTCCCCCATGGGCGTCCGTCGGGGTTTGCGAGGCTGATCTTGCAAAGGTTCCACAAGATCGAGCCCTAACTCCTTATACCCCGACCTCGTTGGGGACATGCAAAGAAGGATCGAGAAAAAAAGCAGATCGCTCTGATACCACTGATCTGGATTTATGTAGGAACGCAATAGAATAAACACATAACCATAAATACAGAGATGCAGCGGAAATAACACTTCATTTCATTAATATCAAGAATTGAAATTTGCTTACAGACAGAATGGAAATAAAACTAGCTAGGGCGCTAGTAGCTATCTCTGAGAAGAGATGTGAAAATCTGAATTTCTTGAACTGAGTTACAATGAGGCTCGAGGGCCTATTTATTACTTAGAAACAATGGGAAATCCTAAACAGTGAAAAACCTAACCCTAGGAGATGAAGCGCCAAAACTATGGGCCTCGTTTGGGTAAATTGGTGTTTCAACTTCCCAGGGGCGTAAATTTGGCATACGATCTCCGTTTGACGCGTACCGTACCTTGTTAGAAAGATCTATCCAAGGACTACAAATTTGAAATGAGAAGCATCAGTCCATGGACCCATGTTGCTCTTCGTTTTCCCAAAAAATGTCGTTTAGGGCTTCAAAACGGCTCCGGAAGTTTAGGACCCGAAAAACTACTAAAAATAGTAAACTGTGCCGAAACTGAAAAACTGAAAGAGACAATGGTGGAGCCCCAAGTGGAATAGGTGGGTGACCACCAATATCCACCTGGATCAGGTGAACCACATCTCTAAAAGATATATTGGCATCATCATATTTGAATAGACTTGTACTACAAATATGTATCCCAGATGAAGATCATAATATGGACTGAAGTATATTAGGAGCAGAATTTATATTTTGTATGGAGCATTCTCAATATTGATCCAATGTTGCATCTCTGATTATATAAGTCTAATAATATAAGTGTATTCTATAAAGTGTCCTTATCATCACTTTCAGCTTTATACAAATGCAAAGATTCTGTTTTTTGGGATGGTATCAACTTACTATGTATATACATACAAGTTCAATAATTCTCAAAGTTTTCTCCCAACAACTCTTGTACACCGATCTGGAGCAGCTTGGTATAAAGTCAGAAGAAGAAGGCCTAAACTCAACTCAGAGAGAGGAAATGAAAAGATAGAAAATACACTCAGAAATGTGCAACCCTTTTCCATTGATGTCAAAGGGGGAGGAAAAGCAAGCAGAAGAAGAAAGGATTTTCTGAAAAGAAAGAAGAGAAAGACAAGACACTTCTCAGAATGAAAGGGGGAGGAAGTCCTCGAAGAATTACTGGAGTATTGCCATCAATGCAAAGGGGGAGACTGTTGGAAATATTGTCATTGATGGCAAAGGAGAAAAAAGGCAAAAAAAGCAACGAATGCAACAAAGAAGCAACAAAATCATAGAGGCAACAAATGCAACAAAGAAGCAAGGTAGAGAAGGAGAAAAGGCAGCAAAGAAGAAGAGGCAGCAGAGAAGCAGAGACATCAGAGAAGCAACAAAATTAGAGAGGCAGGGAATGTAGCAGAGGCAACAAATACAGCTAAGAAGGCACCAAAGGCAATAGAGGTAGCAAAGAAGCAGAGACAACAGAGGCAATGAATGTAGTAGAGGCAGCAAATGAAGCCGAGAGGCAGCGAATTTCTTCAGTGCACAACAGAAGGAAATTGGATTTGCAGGGCACAGCAAGGACCAGAGATATTAAAAAAATATGATTAAGCTAAGAGAGAGAGGTGAGAGCTGAGAGACAGATAGGGTTTTAATCAGTATGAAAAGGGTAAATGTCGAGTGTGATAACTTGGGATAACATTCATTAACAAAGACAATCACAGGAGGAACAACGTGGAAAAACCGGAGTTCCAGAGCGGGATAGTGTAAACAAACAAAAAATTGACTAAGGCAGAGAATTATTTGAAGAATTCCAAGGGAGGCAAACATACGGTCACGATTAGATCACAAAAGAGATGGACGACGGAGATCGAATCGCTTCTGGAGAAATTTCGGAAATCACAACATTTACAATTTAGGCGTTAAGGTCATCATAGGGAAAGTTAAGTTGTGTGCGATGTGAAGCAGAGAAGGGATACGTGTTGGCATGATGCAATATTGCAGATTGCACAAAATAGAGGTTAACCACTAAGTTAAATGGTTATAAGTTGCGAACTGCGAAGTATGGGTAGGGACGTAAAGTTGACATGGCATTGAAGTAAAGATGACGTGGCAGTGACATAAATATAACATGGCAGTGATGTAAAGATGACATGGAAGTGATGTGGCAATGACGTGGCAGTGACATAAAGATGATGTGGCAATGATGTGGTGATGATGTGGTAGTGACGTGGCAAGATGACGTGGCTAATGACATGGCCCCAACCCCACAGATCACAAGAATTTATGATGACGTGTCAAGGTGACATAGTGGTGACATGGCAGGGTGATGTGGCATGATGATGTGGACCTCTCCCGCATACCACACATCATAGTGCTTAAGGGATAGCAGTAAGGCAACCACAAGTTAAGTTAAAGTTTTTGGATGCGAAATGGAGGGACACATGTTGACCTTGCATAACATCGCATCCCACAAGTAATAGGGATTAACTTCAAAGACATTGCAAGGTATGTTGTTTTGGTTGAAATGTGGTAAGGATCAAGCGAAGCGATGCGATGAAGGGAGTCCACATGGCAACACCGCGCATGAGCACATATCGCAAATCGCATGGTTTATGGTTTAAAACTATCATAGAGTGGGAAACTTGCGGGAAAGTAGTTACGATGATATGTGATTGGATCAAGGTATAGTGGGACCCTACAGTAGGAAAATCCCACGTATTTGTGTTGTTTTGGTGTTTATACATTAGTTTGGTCTGTGTATATTATGTGCACCCTATTTGATTGCTGAAAGTATGTATGTTAATACATGCAGTTGATTTCTAAACATATGTATGTTATATATGCATTGTTTGATCACAAATCATATGTATGTTGATAAAACTCGGATTTGCAATACTTTGCTGTGTTAAAAGGGAGTTTTATGTGGGCCATACCCCACAGGTCAGAAAAAAATGATCTGAACGCAAATCAAAGGACCAGGAGCTCAGGCAGAACAATTTTGTGTCAATAAAGTAAACGAAAAGGCTAAACGCGGAAGAAGAGTCAGGCTAAAAGGGGCAGTTATGCAGCAAAGTTGGAATATAATGGCAGAAACGGAAAAGATAAAAGGACAGCAGGTAGAAGAAGACAAACACACAACAAAGCTAAGAAACTTAAAGGGCTGAGTAAAATAATTGATTGTAACTATAAATGTATGATTTATTTTATATTGTTTGTGATGAAAAATCAAGTCTCCGTAAGAAAATAAAAACTCCAATTAAATACTGAAATGATTATATAGAGTTGTAACATCCCGATTTGCTGAGTGAGGAAATGAGAAGGTGGAAGGAAAAGAGTCATACATGGTCATTTCATATTCCCATATGGAATGCAAAAAGCTATGAAGTGATCTCTAAATGATGTTATTGTGATAAGCATAGAGAGGTTAGAGAGTGGAAGAATAAGAAAGAGAAGATAGAGAATCTATGAAGATCCAGAGATGATATAAAGCAGATTTGAAGGCTGGAATGACTGTAGTGAATATGGAGGAAAACAGAGCTGTTATCCAGGTAAATCAGCATATGATTTTATTATAGTGTGACGAAGTTGGTGCTTCCATATCAAGTTGTAGCTTGATAGATGTCCAGTTGTAGTTGGTTGAGGTAGGAGCCTCCTGTGGGTTGTAGCCTACAGAAAATAACTGGGAGTTGGTGCTTCCATTTCAAGTTGTAGCTTGATAGATGTCAAGTTGTAGCTACTTGAGGTAGGAGCCTCCTGTTGGTTGTAGCCTACAGAAAAAAAAGAAGGATTTGGAGCTTCCTTGCAACTTGTAGCTTGAAAAATTTGAGTTAGTAGCCTCTTGTAGGTTGGAGCCTACAAAAAATTAGTGTTGAGAGGGAGTTGGAGCTTTCCTTTGCATCACAACAATAATAAGATGTGGTTTTCTCCCTTATGGGTTTCCATTTATATCTTTTGTCCATGTCCATGATGATTATGTGTTGATGTTCTGTATTTAATCTGATTAATACTTGTTGCTCACATATTAAGTTTGTTGTTTCATTATATAATAAGTTTACCATGAAATGAAGGTGTAAATAAGTTTAAAGGAAAGTTTTAAAATACCATGAATGTATTAAACTGATTCACCCCCCTCCCCTCTAAGTTTAACTAAGGGTTCAATAGTCCTTCAGGATTTATATTTGACTGAGACTGTTGTTGAGCTGCAGCAACACGTTGAGGGATTGACTCTTGAGATACCAGATTTCTAAATCAAGGAGTTACCTATGAGACTGCAGCGCCATACTATTGGTGTTCCTAATCGTTGGATGTGGTTATTGTGCAGGATAGCTAGAGAAGTTTCTTGTTATCATGAGCATCACTAGTTTTACTTTTGACATTTTTGCATACATTTTGAGGTCAGGTGACCAATGTGTCTTGGGCACAAATTTTGTAAAAACCTAAACTATATATTTATTTTTTTCAGTGTTTTCCTATGTTTAATGCGCAATCATATTCAATTATGTGATGTGAATTGAAAATGTGTCTTTACATGTGTTGCAAATGTCTGTTTAAAACATAATTCACTAAGGAATCAGGTAATGTGTTCAAATTTCTGGAAATGTGTTAATATTGAATGTAATCAAAATTTCTTTCCAAAAGTTGAACTCTAAGGAACATATGATGAAGTGTTGGATTTCAGACAGTATAAACGATAGTAAGTTGCAGTACGACAAGATGTGAGTCTAACCTAATGATGATATGGTTAATACAAAATGAAATGACATCAAAGAGAAGTTAGATCAACGTGCCATACTCAACAATATTGTTTGTGGATCGACCGATACAAATCCCTTGAAAACTCACTAACTCGCCACTTGGCACGAAAATGGCCCATGCTGCAAAGGATAGGTTATGCATACTATGACTAGCACCATTAGCATACCCAACGAATGGTTCCAAAGATTTAGTCATCTGCGATGAAATGTAAAGTGGATTACTAACTTCAAGAAAAATCTAGAAAAACAAACTAAGACAATAAATGCAAATCAAAGCATATATATAATATGATACAAAATTTTACTATGCTCAATTAAGCATAGTAACGTTTAAGATACAACCCATTTCGAGGCTGCGTTAATGGAATTCCATCATAATCAACTAACTCGTAGGTGCCCTTAGCCATAACACTTTTGACAATGTAGGAGCCATGCCATCGTGGCTCAAATTTTCTTTTACCTATCAAATCAACTTCTTGATTGTTGGCAATATGATGCAGAGTGTTGTCCTTGATGGCAACCCGAATGTCATTGAAGACTGTCTGTTGTTGATTTGTGTTGTCCTTGATGGGAATCCACATGATGCTGCTATTCTTGACGTAATGGACTTGGTAAATGATGTTTGTTAGCAATATGATGCTGAGTGTTGTCCTTGAAAGGCAACCCTCTTGATGAAGATAATGGCAACTTACTGGATGAAGATGTGCTTGATAGAATATGTCTTGATGAACTAAAACTGATGTATCTACAGTGAGTATAGAAGGCAATGAAGAAAGGAAGTCAGCATGTGCTAAATCTATGGTGAAAAGAGTATGTCTCAAGGCATACGCGGATCTGTCTAGGAGAAGTCGCGTATGCACGCGGGAAACAACGTGCCAAGTTGCGTATGGGAAAAAGCGCTCATAAAGTGCAAAACCAGGGGTAACCACCATGGTATTGACCCATTGTATTGGGTAATGATTCGCCTAAATGACCCCGTCCAGGACTACCATCGGAAGTAATGTGGTTTTGGCTCATGGTATTGAAAAAGGATAAACCTATATAAAGAGATGAAATTCATTGTGCAAATCATGTGTGTGGGTGCAAGATGTCTGACCTTGAATGAATACTTCTCTCTGAAGTAGATCTGAATGGAAATGGTTACACTTGAATGATAAATCTGAATGTATGATGCAGCATTGATGAAGAAGGGGATCTAGATACGAATTGTATTTAATATCTACTAGATTTGTTTATGGAGTGATCGAGATCTGTAATGAGCGAACCTGTCTGATAAAGGGTTGAATACGAGGCGGAATATCTGATCTGAAGAAGTATGCTGCTCTAAAATGGTTGAAGATCTATACGCTAGTTCTTCGCGGAGGAAGCGCGTATATATGCGGCTTTGCTGAAGAGAAAGTGCGTATGCGCAATAAAATTAGCTCTATAATTTGTACTTAAGTATACGCTGGTTTATGTGGACGGAAGCGCGTATATACACGACATCAGAGAAAGGAAAGCGCGTATGCAAACTAGGGTTTGCTGAAGTTTGTGGTAAGAAATGTCTGATCTGTTCTGCTAGTTTACTGATATCTGTCAGTAAGTTATTTGTATCTGTTTCATGGTTGACTGTGCTTAAAAGTATGGAAAGGGTCCAGTCTGAAAATATGATGAAATGTGGCCTGCAAGTGGTGTCCTAAAGGAAGCTTTGGATCCAGTGTGAAAATTGACGAAACGTGGTCCATATTGGTGCTGAGGGTTGTAGCCTTCAGTCAGGGGGTCGTAGCTCCCTTCCAGGAGAGGCTAGTAAACGAGATCAGGGGGTCATAGCTCCCTTCCAGGAGAGGCTGGTAAACGAGTCGGGGGGTTGGAGCTCCCTTCCAGGAGAGAGGTGAGTAAGAGAGTCGGGGGTTGTGGCTCCCCTTCCGGGGAGAGAGGCTGGTAAACGAGCGCAAGTGGGTGCCTGCGTGCTGGTAGGAATCTGCACCAGCACATATGTTGTAAGATGTTTTCTCTATAATAAAATATTGAAGGCTGAGCAACTGCAACGGTGGTTTTCTCCCGACTTGGGTTTCCACCTAAAATCCTGGTGTTCATATGTGATGCTTATTTGTGATGGTTTATTCTATTTTTACTGCACATGCTTACAGATTATAGAACATCTAATGAATGAATGATGGAATGATAAGTGAAGAATTAATGGCATAATTAGATCTCTGTGTATACGTGAGTTTTATGAAGGATATCCGTGTGTATACGCTAGTTGGCTTCAGAAAAGTAGCGTATGGGTTTTAGAGCATGAAAAAGTGAAAATTTTTAGTTTTCCCTAAATACTGATTCACCCCCCCCCCTCTCAGTATTTTTCCCAACACTGATCATAAAGTAAAACCATGTCTCCCCCTGAGAAGATGCGAGGCTTGACATGTTGGTCATATTGTGCCTTGATTTGTCTCTTATGCGTTTCCTTGGCCAATTCGGCTTCACGATGCTTTTCATCTAGATGGATGAGGTTAAAAAGACACACTTCTTCATTAGAGGTGTCAGGTAACAAGTTAGTAGTGAGTTTTAATGATGAAATTTGACATTGGATTGATAAGATAGCTTCCAGACCATATGCCAACTGAAAGGGAGTAAATCCGGTTGCATTTCTCACCGAGGTTTGATATACCCATAGATTCGAGTACAAGATTAAATGTGAATTTCGTTTATGAACACCTATCATTAATTGAAGCCTTCACTTAAGGATCTTTTTAATGGCTTCAACTCATCCATTGGATTGTGGATAACAAGGAGTAGAACTATCACATGACAATCCAAATTTGGTAGTCAACTCATTCATCATGTTATTGCAAAAATTCTTACCATGATCTCTAACTATAGCTTGTGGTACACAAAATTAAGAGATGACATGATTGAAAAAGAACGATTCAACTGTTTTGCCTGTGTTATTGAATGTAGGCATTGCTTCGGCCCACTTGGTAAAATAGTTGACTGCGACAATAATATAACCATGCCCCTCGGTTGAATGAGGGTTGTAGGTCATGAAGTCAATGCTCAGTTTTGAAAATGGTCCCACAACGATGGCATGATGCATTGGTGCTGGAAGCATGCGTATTTTATGATCAAATATTTGGCGCGCATAAAAACTTCTGACCGTGAGGATGCAGTTGCAAAATATGGTTGGCCAAAAGTAACCGATGCGGAGAATCTTCTCCATGGTAGTGTAACCAGATAAATGTCCACCACAAGCACCAACATGAAAATCATTTAGAAATTTCTTAGCCTCCTCATGAGTGAGGTACCTCCTTAAAACCGTATCGACACCATGACAATAAAGTGTATCACCGATGATCAGATAATATTTGGCTTGGTATTGAATATGTTGTTTTTGTGAGTGAGAGGTATCAGGCCAGAAGGTTTGGGTTTCGAGATAAATGATAAAATCCCCCTACCAAGGATTAGAAGACCCAATCAAAAACAAATATTCATTTGGAATTGATGGTTCCAATGTAGTTTAAGTACTATTAGAGGGAAGGTCGCAGAGAAGCTCAGCCAAAACTAAAGATTTCTTCGACTTGGATTTTATGAATTCCAATTCAAATTCCTACAAAATGATGATACATTTTGAATATCTCCCCCCCAAAAATTGACGTGAAAATATTTATGTCATGGGGTTGCATTCCAACGGTTTCCAAGGAGATATTTTTGGTGTATGAATACTTAACTTCTATATCATGGAAATTACGACTAAAATAATATATCAAATGTTATATCCCATCTTCTTCTTGGACCAAAACCATAGCAATGTTTGTTTATGACACGGTGATATATAGGAAATAATCAATCTGATAATTAGGGGGATACATTAATGATGCTTGGATCAGGGTATATTTAAGAGAGTAAAAAAAACCTTGCACAACCTTATCCCAATGGAAGGGAATCCCCTTTTTCAAGAGATGAGTAAATGCTTTAGCCATTTCAGCGTAGTTGGGTATGAACCTTCGTAGGAAGTTAGCCTTTCCTTGAAGTTTCTATAACTGAAGTAAGTTTGACGGCACAAGAAAATCAAGAATGGCATGGACCTTCAGTGGGTCGATTCAAATTCCATCTTTTGAGATGAAAAATCCAAGCGAACGTCTAGAACCAACACAAAACACACATTTTTTTGGATTGAGGTGTATCTTGTCATGTCGACAGCGTAGAAAGATAGCTCTCAAATGCGTCGGGTAATCAGTCCATTTTCGTGAATGCATGAGTAAATCGTCTAGATAAGGTTGAACATTGTGCTTGAACATTGTGCTTAATGTCATTAAAAGCATAATCCATTGCTCTCTGAAATTTTGCCCCAACGTTCTTTAAACCAAATGGAAGTTTACAATAAGTGAATGTGCCCCAGGGACAGATGAATGTTGTCTTATATTGGTCCTCTGGGTGAATATTTATTTGATTGTAACCATAGAATCCATACATGAATGAAAAAATTTCACAACCGACACATTCATAAATAATTTGGTCAATAAAGGGAGTAGGATGTCTTTTAGACAAGCGAGATTTACATCTCGATAATCAACTTACACTCTAATTTTCCCTTGTTTCTTCATGACAGGAACAATGTTGGAAACCCAATCAGTAAGCGAAATAGGATAAAAGAAACCAACATGCAAAAGTTTTTCAACTTTTGCTTTAATGGTAGCAAACTTCTTTCGATAAATAGGAAGAAGGTGTTGATTTACCTGTATGACATCAACGTACATTGTAATTGTGTGTTCAACAATACTAGAATCTATGCTTGGCATTTCCTCATAAGACTAAGCAAATATATCTCGGAATTCACAAAAAATAGAGAAAAAGTATCAATTTTGGATGGAGAACAAGACACGTCGACATAAATGTTTTCTACAATGCCGGGTTTGGTTGAAATATCAACAGAAATGGTTTCTTCAATATTTGATAATTTTTTCTCGAATTCTATGGCATTAATTGGAATAGAATTCAAAAGTAAAGTAGATATCATAGGGTGACATATTTCAATAAGATAATCTTCGTTGTAATCTTGAAGAGGGGAACGATGATGATAATCGTCCCATGGTTCTCCTTCTGGAATCATGGATTCCGCGATGCTTTCATCAGTCAAGAAAGTGGATGAAAAAGGATCATAAGGAGTACCAAGATCTAATGAACGATCAACCCCAACTATCGGCAACGATGAATCAGGATGTGTCGTCGAAGCCGAGTAAATTGATTTCCATGCCAGTTCAATTGGGCTTGGAAGCAGAAATTCATCCTACATATAAGCTTCAGAATCATTGGTAATCTTCCTTAAGTCAGATCAAGTGGAAGATATCATGCAACAATTCTTTATTCTTGCAATTTTCACCGACGTTGCAGGTGGCGATAATGAAAAGGTTCCCATTAGGGAAAAATCCTTTAAGAGCCCTACACCAATGTTTTGAAGTGCTAGCTGGGGTGTGTGAACTAACAGAATAATTCCAGATACCTGGGAACTAGAGGCAAAGAAGGAGAGTTGATTGATGACTGTGATAATGCCTTTATGAGGGAAGGCGATCATTCGAAAGTAAGTAGAGACAATCGCAGTCATAGCATATACTCATGGCCTTCCAAGTAAAATTTTGTAGTCAAGGGTTCCATCAACGACCTCAAATTCAACAGTTACATTTCCCCCTAGTTCGACATGCAGGTTATTGATGATACCGCAAGGCTTATATGTACGACCACTAAAATATTTCAACGTCATAGGCAATTGAGATAAGCGAGGTGAACCAAGTGACTTCCAGAAATTGAGAGACATAATACAAGTAGATGCTCCCTCATCAATAATAGTGCAATGAACGAGGTGATTTAGAATATTTACTTGGATTGAAAATGCTAATTCGACTGGTAGTTATGGTACATAGCCCTTGTGATTAAAGACTACAAGATTAGAGTTTGTCGGGTCGATTCCACCAATTTCCGACAATAAAGCCTTCTTCTGGGAGGGACAATTTTGAAGTACCTCAAACTTCGAAATAGATGAAGGTGACTGAGCCAAATCTTCAACTATATTATAATTTTGAGATGCTCGGGCTCGAGGATTGAACATCGATTTGTGGAACTCCCTTTGGTGGATTTATTGTTAAATCTTGAATAACAGTTAGCGGAATTGATTCAGTAGACGGATTCGTGGTCGAGGTAGTAGGTTGATCAGTATCCTAACTACCATAATATTTATTTCATGTGGACACCAAAAAATCAGTTTTTGGCTTTGTGCAGATATCATAAGCACTTGGGAACTAGAAGCGGGATCCGTAGCAAACATGTTTGTGTCTGGATTTGGAAAAGGATCTATCAACATAGCAGATGCAGCTGAGTTCTTAAGAAATTTTGAGACTTTGGCTCGATGAGGACAATCTCGAAAAAAGTGCTCCTCATTAAATATCAAGCAAGGGTAATGAGGTTTCCAAGAATTTCCAAATTTGTAATCAGATGATCGTTTTTGCGGGGTTTAATTTTGCTTTTTATTCACTTTCCCCTTTTTATTGCTTCTGGGTTGTTTGTCACTTTTGCCTTTGTCAGATGACACAGCATGAATTTCAGAAGAAGGTGTAGGATTAGATGTAGTAGAGTTTTGATTTTTTGCAGAACCCATCATACCATCATCGGCATGAGACTCCTTACCAGATGGAGGAGGAACAATAAAATTTGATCGCGACGCGTTTGGAATTTTCTCATAGAACATGCAAGACTGAGTATAACAATGACATGAGAAATGACCTGCTCTTTAGTGATGACACCGCCTTTAGCTACATCGTCGGTGATATATGGCAGCAAGGACTTAATAAACCACTCAACGAGCAGATAATCAGGAACAAATGTTTTGACCATTCTTCGACAACGATGCCACTCATGAATATGATCAGAAATGTGAGTAGTAGTTGTCTATTTAAAATTGGCCAGTAGTTCCATTCCAGTTTCATATCATATGGGTAACTCGAAGTGGGTTAAAAAGGTAGTGTCTAAGGCAGTGAAGCTATCAAATGAAGCTCGTGGTAATTAAATATACCACTTCACAGCCAAAGCAGTAAGCTTACGCTGGAAAAGATGTAGTCTAATGGAGTCATCATTTAAGGAGTTTGATGACCACCAAGTTTGATGGGTCCTCTCTAGAGTTTCCATTGAATTTAGGAACGTCGGAGGATAATTTATAAGGTATCACCAACCACCAAGGAGAGTAACTGATGGGATCATTGTAAGTTAGTTTAAATCAGGTAATTCTAATGTTGTGACAAAGGCAAATTGTCGATTCAAGCCAGGTTGAGCATAACCAGGATATGATCGAATTTCTTGGGCAACGGGCCTTTTAGCACCAACATAAGACATTTGTTGTTGATAACCTAGATAGGGGTTATTTTGATGACCAAACACTCGAGGTATTTGTTGACCGAGACCTGGGTAAGCTAGTTGTTGTTGGAATTGTTGTTGTGGCATTTCAGGCTATGGCTGCCAAGGTGACTGTCTACCAATATTATAACCCACACCAAAATAGCTTGGACGATTTTTGAATAGGTAAGACTTGTAGTATCCTGTGACATCCCATAAAAGGGTAATCCACCCTGTGGTTGTAAGATTCCAGATGTAGGTGGTTGTTGTAAACTAGCCAAAAGAGGTGAAGTTTGGGGGCCCAAAACTTGAGGGTAATGGGTTGAAGGTCCTGCCTGAGATGGTTGAGGTACAACCAACTGAGCCTGTAAAAGGGGTAGTGAAGTATTAACAATTGGAGTAGATTTAGGTACAACATGTTCAACCGGCTTATATGAATGCACAATTGTTTGTGGTTGAACAGGCAGGATAGGCTGCCACTGACAAACAATCATTCCAACATTTGAGTGACCATAAAACGACGGAGTACTGTCAAAATGGGTGACCATAGGTTGCCCCCAACATGAGGAGTATAATAATATGGAATATATTTTTCTCCAAATGGTGGGAGTCCAGTCTAAATTGAACTGGATGGCATGTACCCAGATGCACCATCTTGATGTTGCACTGAAGATGTGTATAAAGGATCAAGTCGTTCAGTACTCATTAGAGATGTACCAGATAAGATAGAAGAAGATGACATGGGTGAAGTCCATGTATTTGAGGAGGCACCAGAGTAGGTTCCATATAATGATTGGTAACCTGGTGGGACGGACATACCACCTTAAATATGTGACTCGGGTGACGTGGTAAACATCAATGAAGTAGAAATAGTAGATGCTTTCACAACTGTAACAGATGGTACAGTCGGATATTTTGACTCAGCCATGGTTAAATGACCCAAAGTATACCCTATAGGATCTAGGGGAACTTGTATTGAAATAGGATCAACAAATGTAGTGTAAGTCAATCGAGGAATAGACTCGTAAAGATAAAGCCTTGATCCGAAATGAATTGGAGTTGAGGGGCATGTTTCGTGTTAAGGTTCTTCCTCAATTGAAATTAAACCAGGTGGAAGAATTTCACCACCAGGCCTGAGATATATTTCAGGTGGTTGATTGCATGAAAGGGAAGATTCAATGGATACGAACGAATGAGGAGCAACCAATACCAGAACAACTTCTAGTTGTCCGACTTCAGGATTTATATGTTCTGGTAAAAGAGTGATGGGATTTGGATCAACTTCCAGTTGAACAACATTGGGTTTAGAATGTATAGTCTCACTAATTGGATGTGCAGTGTCCATAGGTAGCCATGAGGACTCCATTTCGATGACATTGAATGAAATAGGATGTGTAGAAATGACTCGAGATGACTCTGGTAGATGTGATGAAGATGATGCACCAGAGTTACTGATGGTACTAGTTTCAGTCAAATGGGGTCGCCTTCACCGACTAGAAATGGTTTTCAGTGGTAAAGGTGGTTTAAGCGCTATTCTATGTGAACGATGGGGAAAGGGATGTTCTTCTTCCACTATGACTGATTGATTTTATTAAAAAAACAAATAAAAAAATAGAAGGGCGATACTTGGAAAAAGGTTTACCAAGTAATTGTGAACTGCAGAATACCTCCTAGCGAACCAACAAATACAGGCAAGCAATATCCCCGAATGTTGTGTTCAGTGTATCACAAGTTACAAGGTGGCTGACTCTGTTACCTATTGATGGTAAGCAACCAAAATTTGTCCTCCCAAATATACCTGAAGGTACGTGGAGGCCTAAGTCCGTATTAGTGTTGTCTAATGCTAAACTGCGCAGTGAGAACACCCCCTTATACTTTTCATACTAAAACACCGCCCTATATACCCGAAGTTATGTGGATGAGCTCCGATATACTTACGTATTTTGAGTGGGATTTCACATTCAGAATGTATCACAAAAAATTTAGCAAAAAATTCTATGTTTAATGACGTTGGAACACGTCTCTAGCCTAGACCTTCTAAGTGTTATCGTTAATGTTACAATGATTTATTAGGTTGATTGAGGTGAATTTTATGTTGATCTTGTTTAAAAGTTTATATTTGAGGTTCACCGCGTGACGTAATGGGAAATTCCTAAAATGCGAACTAAATGAGAAGAAAAATTTTCAATTCAGTTTCTCAATGAAGATCCTAGCTACTAAGGGATAGAGCAATCAGATTTTTGAGAATACAACAAAGAGCACAAACTAAATGCAGATTTCCCTAATTTGTTCCTATGCAACTCAGTCAATCTCTAAATTCACATCCATGTTTTTATTTTCATTTTCCTTTAATGTGAATGAGTAAAAAATAACTAAATGCACAAATCAATCAAACAAATGTTTTCTTTTGAGAAACGAGTAGGGAAAATTTTAAGAACCCCCCTAAATTTATATATATAATAAATGGGCGAATCCCCATGATACATAGGAAAAATGGAAGGTGATTTTATTAATAGTATAATATGTCTATATAATTTTTTGGAAAATCTCTCACGAGATTATATTATCTTGTATAATCATGGCAAATCACCAGTACAAATGGCGAATCACTACTACAAAATGGTGAATCGTTGTCTAGTGGACTTTGGAGTGTTAGTTCCAATGAAGATATGGTAGTTGAACCAGGAGTAGAAGGAAGAGAACCACCGAGACCAAGCATGGTACATGGTGACTCGTGAGGGAAGTAGTTCTCGTGCAGTTTGGAAAATACGTTCTTCTAGTTTTGCTAAGCGTAGTGTTGTTGCTCATGCTACTACTAGCACTGATATTGAGGTTGGAGAGGAGTTTGAGGAGAAATGAATAGCAACAGGAAGAAAAGAAAACATGCTATTAAAAAAAATGTTGATAAACACTGGATCTGATCCAAGTGCCATGGTACAATAACAATAGCGCAAAATACTTCAGATGTTCAACTATGGAAACATAATTTACATTACAACACCATCACGACTCTTACAACCATATTTATAGAAATTATTTTATGTTGTGAAGCTCTTAAAGGAAGACCTAGCATGGTAACTATAATAAGGTGAACTGCTTTTCACTTCTTCAAAATATTATTCCTTCTCATGCCTTCAAATCTGGATATTGAAAGGAATATGTGCCAGTTGCAACCACCCTGCTGAATTTGTTAAAATTATAACCATCAACATGAAGAGAACCATTAGAAAAACTCCATTCCCCACGTCATGCCCATGCCATGCCATGAATCTGTTTGTAGAAGAATCCCACAAGTAGTAGCATTGGCACCCTGTATTTACCTGATAGCTCCATTGATTGGAGAGGAGGCCCACTCTAGAACTTGCCAATTCTCTCCTAGTATTGTTGTACAAATGCTATCTTGTTTTAAATTTGTACAAGGAGAGATACATTTTCAGTATATGCATCTTTTCAAATCTGGTAGTTATAACTTATAAGTCCAAATAAAATATAACCCAAAGAACCATATTGTTCTATAGGCATGACAAATATGGCTAGATATCAATTATTGGCAACTTGTCCGTGGATGTGATGAAGTCAATTATGACTGAAACAGTTTTCACCCTTGATGAACTTTGACCTAATCATACTTTCAATCATGAAATGCGGCAAGAATAGACAAGACAAAAGGACGAATTGGCTCTGGATTATTAAAAAAATCTAAGCATTGAATTGTGTATTAAACACCTGCACAGCTAGGAAACCTATGACGGCCCAGCAGCAAGATCCCTAGAACATATATATATATATATATATATATATATATATATATATTTAAATTTCTTCTCATGTGGGAGGTAGGCCTTTACATAATTGGTTTCTTGATTTTGGTGTATATATATATATTTAAATTTCTTCTTAGGTGGGAGGTAGGCCTTTACATAATTGGTTCCTTGATTTTGGTGCTTTAAAACACATGACCATCAAGAAGGATTGGTTTATTACCTTCGTTGAAGCCAAATCCAAAATAGAAGCTATAGTATTTGGTTTTGGTTGGGTGCATTTTGTGGAAAATTGTGGGGATGTTCAAATGAAATTGTTAGATGTTAAGAAGTGTAATTTTGAGAATGTGCATTACATACCATTGATCAGATATGGATAAAAATATTCTCTCAATTAGTGAGATAACAATATAGAGTCCATATTTGGAGGCCTCATTTAGTGCTGAAAATCGTTTTGTGAAAGATAAAGGTAATGGCCCAATGGTTAGGTGATTGCATCAATGCTAAAACAGAATGGGTTGTATAGGCTTGTGGATGTTGATGTTTATGAAGAATTTGTTGGATATATCAAAGGCTACCAAAGACTTTTTAATTTAGGTTTAAATTTCTTTCATATTGATGAGTTATTCACATCATTCAATAATGAAAAATGGTGTTACAGTTGGAATGGATGTTTAAAGGGACTTCCTCCTTGTGCTTTTTGCAGCTTGTACTGACCACTGTGGGACTCCACAGTCTCCAGCTCGGACATGTACATTGGAAGTGTAGGAGGGAGATATTTGTGTAAGAACAGAGAATATTTTTATCTTACATTTATCTTCTGTCTATATTCCCATATAATTTTTGAGCTATGTACATTGTTGGGAATACTAGATATTTTGCAATAAGCAATCCATGTAAAGGTTGTTTAAACTCTATTGGTTTTTATTTGTCTTGTGAAGGGTATTTTTCTGCATCTCCATTGTTTTTTTTCTGTATGGACTGACACTGATTTTTGGTTGATATTCTTAGTGGGGTAGAGCTTACTATGTGAGAGGAGAACCAGAGAAGGAAAGATTGGCTATGGAGGTGAGATGAAAGGGGAGGCTCATTGTTTTTTTTAGCATTTTTTTCTTTTCCTATTAATGGGAAAAATGTTGATGGGTTTTTACTAATAAATGTGATAATAAATATCCGGAAAGGAGGGAATGTGAATATGATCTTAAGGCCTCTGTAGATTTCTACACAGTATGATGCTCTGCATTGCTCCATATATATGGCAACTGCCTAACAATTTCTTGGAAATATATAGAAGCTATTCATGTTGACGCAACAACAGCTGAAAGTCTGCCCCAAGGAGAGCTGGTCAACAGTGACGTGGCTCCGTTAGCATTTCCCTTTCATAACCCCTTCTTTTCTCCGCGTGGTCTACCTTCTTTTCTTGGAATCTTATTTATCAAATACGAAGAATTTGATAAATAAATATCATTTGAAAACCTTTGAAAATTTAAATATACCTCTCGCTTTATATTTCGCCGCCCGACCTTATAACCGATGTTTAAAATTTCAATACTTTATATTATATTTCCCGGCTCATATACATTATCTCCGAACTTAGGATTAAAGTTATAACCTTTGCAATTTATAATAATATTCCATGCGTTTTATATAAATGACTTACAATAAACCATGGGCTCTTTTATTAAACTTCGCGCATCTCCGCCAGCTGAACACCGTCCGATGGGCCTCTCCCGAATCAACGGCTCTTGTCAATATCGCTCGACGTCTTGGTAAGAAAGTTAACATGCGATGGCATAGGTTAAACAGTTGTTTTCCGGGGGTACACCTCGCCACGCGTCAACAGGTCTATGGAATCACTCCTCTGCCCAGAAATACCGCCTACTTCGCAAAAGCGGTGTGATGAAGTCCGGAAACCGCTCGTGATTTTGAACAGTGACTAACCCAAGTTACGACGGGGTTGTGTTATCCTTCGTTTGCCTTAACTCAGGGTTGCGACTCAGGTTGGGAATTCTGATTACCAACAAACAAATGTAATTCTCTCTATAAAGCAGGAATTCTATTATCATGAAACAGAGTTAATTGACCACGGTTTCACGCAGATTTCTTCTATGAGTGGGGTTAGATGCACAGGGATTATTTGAATGAATTTAGGTAGACAAAAAATAGAGATATGTGGAATTCATATAGGAGTTCAATTATACATGCACAGAGTTCATCACTTCGCAATTAAACAATCTCTCCACTATTAAGGATCCGAACGACTTCATTGCAAATGCACCCTGAAATTATTTAATTGGAAGCAATCAACAACACACAGAGGTCTATTGCAAAAATCTCTTTTCTTCTCTTGCTCTCTCCTTTTCTACATCTGGAGAATACTATTTATACATATTACAATGTGGCTCTTTGGTTCCTCCGTTAGGACCATTTTGGAAAATCAACAGTCTAATTACAATAATTCAATTAACTGAAATATGACAGCTAGACTAACTAAGCTATTCGACTTCTATGACTCTAATTAATCTAAATAATACAATCAGCTTAAGGTATTGACACATAGCTGCAACAACTCGACTATTTTCAAACCCTCCTAGCCACAACATGTGGACAAAACTCCTACATTGTTGGCTAGTGTCTAATGCCCTTGCATCACATGTGTTTGAAATTTTCATATGGTGTCTAATCTTCAATGGTGGATTTGTTATTGTAGGAGCAAAGAGAATTTGCAACCCCATTTCTGACTGGAGTCCTAGTGTGAGTTCAAGCGAATTTTATCTCATAACCTTAATTTCTCTGGGCTTGTCTCATTTTTTGTTGGCTTTGTTTTATATGGAAATACATTTTTCTCCTACTTTTTAGACAGATTCATCATAATCACTGGTAGATTCATCATAACGATTGGTTTTATAATTCTTGTAGGTTGATATCAACTCCAAACAAGAACATAAACAAGTACTATTTGGGCCCAGCTCCACTGCAATAAATGGCAAGGTATGTAACTTACAATATTATATTTGACCCAAATGTTTGAAATATGAGATTTGTTTTAAGTATAAAACGTTTCAACAAAATTTCACTTATAGATGGCATCATCTTGTATGCAGGCAAATTGCAAAAGCTGCTGGTCCATGTGGGAATAACCGTGACTATCTTTTCAAGTTGGAGCAAGCCATGGATAGCATTGGTGAGTTTTCCTTCTGACATACTAGCCCTTTCATACATCCATGCTCTGAATACCATTTTTCTCTGCAGTTGGAGTGAAATTTATAACTTGATTTATTGTTATAATGTCATATGCTATCCAGACCAAGGGGTGATAAAGCTTTCAAGTGAAGTGAGGAAGTTTCTTGGAGGCATTCAAAACGTTTTCCATCAATCACCCTTGTGACTGCTAATAGCTCTGACATCCCATAATTACAACTTCAACCATATATCACCAACTGCTAATTCCTGAAATGGTTACATTCTTTTCTACTAACAGAGCTGAATATGCATGAATATTCCATCTAATCTGACAGTTGAGAAAGTGGTTCAGAATTTCCAATGAACAGCAACAGGAAGAAAATAAAACATGCTATTAAAAAAGTGTTGATAAACACTGGATCCGATCTAGGTGCCATGGTACAATAAAAATATCGCAAAATACTTCAGATCTTCAACTATGGAAACATAATTTACATTACAACACCATTTAAGTTGAAGAAGTGAAAGGGCATTAGAATTAAGATCTCATCATTTTCACAGTAGTTGTGTTGTCAAGCAGTCTCACTATATACAATAACTTTATCTTATTGTAGTAGTAAGCCTCAAGGTTCATCATTGCCCTGCAACAGTTGCTTAAGACTATCATTGCAGTGTTTTGATACAACACCCTTGTGACAATAACCTTTTATATGACAATAATACTAAAGTGTTCATGATAGTCCTCCTGTGGGCCTAACTAAAGTATACTTGCGGTGATTAAGTTCTGAAGATCATACAGTTTTGCAAGGCACAAAGATCTTCTAGAGTTTGCTGGCATGATATAATAATCATTAACACTGTCTTGAATGAGTGGTTTGCAGAACAAGGCCAAAAACTTGAAGGGATCCTAAAAGGCATCAACAAGCCTAAACCTTGTGGTATACTGTTGATAGCAAGAAGCTTCAGAACAAAAAGGCATCATCACACTTAAGGTATATTTCTCATTGACACATGCAAAACAGAGAATAGTAGGCAGGTTGCTTCAGATGCATTTGATCAATGTATGATACTAGATGATATAACTTGACCAGAGACTTTAAGTTTGTTTGAACAGAGACGTTAGAGGCACCACTGAGAGTGATGATGACAATAATCAATAAGATAGTAAATACTTACTTGAAAATCCCTTGCCTTCAAAAAATATACATCTGGAAATCTCCAGCACTATCCTATTTCCTCATTCAACCAGCCCATTCTATTCAAGTAAATAAAGTGTAGAATTGTCTTTGCCTTTAAATCCCTTCACTTGTGTAACAATTGGCAAATTCATTTGATGCAAACTCCCTTTCCTTATCTGATTGAAGGAATTTAATTATCTTACCTAATTCATTCTCCATTCCTCTCTTAAGTTCTTGAACTCAACAAATGCAACAAACTTTATTATTAAGAAAAACATGTACATTTTCCTAAATATGTCAACAATAAGGAGAAAATGCCTTACACTAGATACTGAAAGTGTCTTCATGGGTCCACAAAGGATCACAACAGACTAATACCAAACTTCACATCACACTCCATACATTTTCTTCACCAAAGATCTTCCAACACTATTTTCAAGGCAAGCATGTTGCACATGCATCCTTCTCCTCCTAAACTGAAATTAAACCACTAACCATCTTAGGTTTGCTCTAAAGGGAAGTTAATATGCTAATAAATTTGATGCCATCATAGAAAAATACTTCAGATACCCCTTGAAGATAGTTTTTATGATCATGACAGTTTTTAAATTAGAATAAATAATTAATTGTCTTGGGTCCAAACCCACATATTTGGGTCAAAACTCCAACTACTTGGGTAACTTGCCCAACCAACTCCTTTTGGTGGGTTTTCACCTCTCAAAAATTCCTTTGAGCTACCCAAATTCCAACATAGTCCACCAAGAAACAAGCAGGTAATGATGTTATCCCTTGGCCATATGGTCTCAAGCTTCCCCACTCTATCTTCCTAGTGTCAATCCCCATATCTTGGCTTAGAACCCTACCCTAGAGAATTACCATGACTAGCCTCCTAGTGTAACTAGTGTGGTCAATTCTTAATATTTATTTACTTGGGTAGTTTTCTGCAGTCTCTTTCATGGACAAGACATGTAAGGCATGTTTACCTTGGTTGTCCTTAAGATATTTTTTCCATCACATGACATATCCCATGTCCATGTGTTTTGTATTGCTTCTAATATGACATAATACTCTCATGATGTATAATGATGGAGTTTTTTTGTATAGGGATGATATGACATTCCATATATCATTTAGTATGTTGTTAATGCTCCATGATTCACATAATGATGTGAAGAGGAAGGACGAGATCTTATTTCTTTGGCTTCTATTGGGGGACTTTGGTCCTACACACTCCCCTACTTTGCATGATAGTGATGGAGGATGGCATCAAGAGGCATTCCTCCGATGGCTCTTACTTGGAGAGTATGGACACCATACTTGGTTTGATGATGATGTGGTGGGGCAGCAAGATGCATTTCTGCATTGGCTTCTCTTGAGGGAATATGGCCAACCCACTTGGTATTTTGATGGTGTGGTGTGGTATTAGGGAGGATTGCTACAGTGGTTACTATCAGGAGAATATGGCTTGACATCGTTGTCTGCGCATATGTCTCTACTTCTTCTTTTGCACAATGTTGGGATGATGCTTGGATCCAACAAGGGCACCAAGGCTAAGGACGGGGGCATGAGGAGCCTCTTTTTATTTCATGTAGCATGGGATGGAGGTATACTTTGTGAGTTGGAGCTTTCCTTTTCTGGAAGGAACCATCTATATTTATGTAACTCATGTATTGTGGAGGATGTGGGAAAACTTATGGTTGTGACTTGGAGCTTCATGATTGAGGAGGGACATCTAGCTACGCAGTTAGAGGTCACTCTAGACATTCTAGAGAGGTAACTTTGGTGTTTGGCATACATGAATCATTGCAGCAAATGGGGAGACCTTCCTTGTGTGGATGCCATTTGGAGGGGGATAGATTGATCTAGCATCAACTTTTGGCAGTTGCTTGGGGTCAAGCAACATTTTGGCATGGAGGACTATAATATTCCAAAATTTTCATATGTTTATTGGAATACTAGAGTTCTTAATAAACTTAATTAATTAAGTAAATAAAAGGGTGAAGGGCCCCATAATCCTCAAAGATGAATAAGGTCCACTTTTGATGTGTTAATGTGGATTAATTAGACCTAGATCTACATAATGGAGTAGTGTAGCAGCTCATTAATGATAGAGGAGTGGAGATCATGTCTCATTTATGAGATAGATCATGGAGGAAGAGGGAGTCAAGCAAGATCGTGGAGGGAATAAAATGTAATATCATAGAGCAGTCATGATGAGATGATGGAGGAATTACTGCATTTAATGCAAACATGATGGAGAGGGTGATCATCACATGTAGAAATGATGTAGGACATGGAGAGACAATGCAGTCAATCATGGAGACTTATGTCCACATGTACATTACAGTTTAGAGGTGGGCCAGGGCTTGGGAAGGCTCACTTTTCATATAAGAAAGATGAAGTCACAATAGAAGGCAGACTTGGATTATTCATTTCTTTGATCTGTTTAGATCTATATTTGTCTTAGGACATTTATATGCACGCTTAAGCTGTTTATCTAAGTCTACAATGTTGTTTAGAACAGTTTATTTCCGAGTGGAAATCCCACCCTTACCCATGGGGGACTTCGAGTGCCTACTCTGGGAAGGTTTCTATTGGGCTTTATTCCTCATCAGGAATTGGTGCCATCTTTAGGAGTTCGTTTCTAGCATCCTAGCTAGGAAACCAGTGGAGGATTCATCCTTCACTTTGTTCTTCACATTCAGCCTTTCAGGAGCAACAGATCTATATTTGGCATTCAGGACATTGTGTTATACCTCCATGCAGTAGCAATCCTATCAAGGATTGTGCAGTTCAATCCTGTAGATATTTTGGAGGAAGGAAGTTTCCAATGCTTTAGCTGGAAATCCTATCAGGGACCATCTCCTCACTTTGGTTTCTATGTTTCCATCATTCCGGAGCCGATTTTACATATCTAGCAGCAGGATATTGAACCTCCCTCTCTAACAACACAATTTTCTGAAGCTGTTGAGTGATCAACAGCCACATTCATTGGAGGATATTGGAGGAGATATATCTTGAGATTTTAGCCCAAGGATCTAGTGAAGGGATCAACCCTTCTTGCATAGAGATGATTTCACATCATTGTAGCCATGATATCTTCAGTTCATGCAGCATATTTGCGTACCTAATAGCTACATAGTGCAAGCCCTAAGAGGGTGATTTTCTTAGATTCATAGATCTGGAAAATCCTTTCTGGCTTATTTTGGGTATCCATCATAGAGCATGGATCTAAATTTTCAGCATCATCGGAGCTCCCGCACTGCCTAGATATAAATTTATATTTTCTGGCAGTTGCTGCCCCGAAATTTTCTAGCAGGAACATTGTAGTTTTCCTTCCAACAACTCAACAGTTACGTAGTCCCTCTTGTGGGATCATTTCAGGGTCATTCTAGGCCATTTGTTTGGCTTGAGTGTCTCATATTTTGAGCACTATTGTATTGTTTATCCACCTCCTAGTTAATAAAATGGCTCATCTTCTCTGTAAATTATGATGTTGTATTTAGATTAATTGTTTACTTTGCTGTTGCTCATCTATTGTGTTTTAGTATTAATACCTTCTCCATTTTGGTATATTACATTGCTTCATCAAAATAGACAATGAAATGTCTGTGGAAAGAATTTTCACATTTTAAAATGCATCTAAGAAGGGAGACGAGGTTTTTTCAATCGATTCCAATCAAAGGAAATTGAATTTTTCTTTGGAGGGTGTTTCATAGGAACGAGAGAAATTCCACCTTGTCTAGTAGAATCAGAAGAAAAAACAAGAACCCTGGCAGTATGATCCCCACTCTCGATGGGAAAAGTACGTGTTACACAACAATTTGTCACCGTCCCTGTAATTCCCCATCCTGCACATTATAGGGCTCATTCCGTGACCTGTGAGCAGTGACATAACCTGAAAACACTTTCATGGCATTCCCCTAGACATGGAATTTCATTCCCCTGAAGACATATCCTTGTGAAAAACCCTAAAAATAGCCTTTTCATCCTTGGTGCGACTATCCAGTGTTATACCCGCACCAATGGGGGAAATCCTTCAAAGAGGGTGCACCAATTGGTGCTCTGTCTCAGAGTCGCACTCGCGCCAGGCTTAATAAAGGGTGTTTAAAAAAAATAAATGGCGGAATATTGACTCCAACCAACTCCTAAACTAGTCTCTAAATTGAGTTGGGACGTTTGGCTCCAGATTTCCATGTAAAGGAAGTAGTTTTCCACCTCTCATGGAAGCTTCCTTGAGGATAGGGCAAATCCCATGATTGTAGGGATCCCAACTCCTCTTCCACCATCTATATAAGCTTGCCATTTCCCTTTGCAAGCTAATCTCCAAGAGCCTTCATAGCCTAAAGAATGCTGCAAGAGCTTTGATAGTCCTCATAGTGCCAAATCCATAGCAAGGAGATTGACGATCGAAGAGAGAGGCTTGTCCCTATTCCCGGAAAGCTTTACTGAGACGTATTCCACTGACGACCAGACGAAGGAAGGTTCAGCGTCAGAGCCTGGTTGTATTTTCCTTTGATGAATTAATGATAAGCGACTATTGGTTATGGTTCCACTCGTATTGTTCGTTATGATCATGAGTTGTGTCCTCTTTGACTGATACATAATTTCATATATCGGGTTTTACGCTTGTGTTTGTCATGTTTCTTGTGTGTGCAGGTGTTCAATCGCGGCGAGTGATAGGATTGTGATCTGCTAGAACAAGGAAATGGGAGCGCCATCTTCTCTACAAACAACAGCGTTGGACTCGAGGTAAGAATTCTTCGCAAGTTGGTTTACTGTAATTAGGAACCTGCGCCTTAGCGTGATACGATTGTTGCTAGACCCGATCTGGGCTAGTAGGGATCGCCTCTGTCCACAGAGGGGATTTACCTCCACAACAAATTGGCGACTCCACTGGGGACTTAGCTTGTTGTTTGCTTTATAAACTACAGATGGAGCCTGAAGTTAGCCAGATAGCCTTCGAAACGCTCTTGCTCTGCATTAGCGAAAGTAGATGAATGCTGCTTCAGTCAATCTCCAGTTTAGTTTATGAACTGAACACTTGGAGTATTGTCTTGTCTTTCGGTCAATTCTTGACTTTGCCTACTCGATCAGCTCTTTTGGCTGGCTCTTTTCGTGAGTTTAACTTTTGGTTTGAGCTCCAACATCACTGGTCTGCTTCTTGGATTGCTTATCTTTTATTTTTGCATAGAAAACTTGACTGGCGCGATTATTAGCATGACAGTCGTGCCAATTGGCGCTAGTTTCCAATTCACTACTCGCGCTAATCCTATTATGGCGCTAGTTTCAGCCTGACAGTCGTGCCAGGGATGTGAAGTGCTAGGGTTTGCTTAGTTTTGAGCTCTCTAAGCTTGATCTGTGATTTTGGTTTCATTTTTTTGACTGCTTGAGTGTTCTGGAGCCTTTTTGGACTGACTGTGACCTTCTTCTTTGGTTGTTTGCCCGTTTCTACCGATTTTACATATTAGCCCTAGGGCATCTAGGTGTTATTATGCGTCGATCCTCCCTTGGGAGTTTGTGGTTTCTGTCTGTTCAGTCAACTTTGTGATTGCTTCTCTGCATTTGTTTGGTGGTTTTCTATCGTTTTAGTGTGTCATTTGAGTGATTGGCTCCTTCTACATTTGAGTTCTGCCTTGTCTCATTTTGGGCCTAGATTACATAGTTCAATTGAGTCTTTGGGTGTCTTTTGATTTGAGGGAATTTTTGTCGATTTGAGATCTGATTGTGTGCTTGCATTGAGTGAAATTTGGTTGTTTTTCTCTTTTTTTATTGCTTCTCAAATTCCTTGTCTCATTACTTTTCATTTTGTTTAGTGCATTTTTACTCCTAAACATTGAAAATACAAAAAATCTCTTTTGCTTTGGATTAGTTAGTGTGAATTAAATCTTTTCGGTGTTATTAGTGATTAGTAACTTTGAAAGAAAAGTTTTTAGTTTCCATTAGCTGCATTAGAGATGTCATTGGTTGTTTTCTGATCATTTTGTTGTTGTGTGAAAAGCTCTTAAGTCTCTCGTAATTAGCTTTCATCGAATGAAATGATATACTGTGGCATGTAGTGTGCATTTAGGCGATTTTGAGACATAACACTCGCTAGGGCCTGAAAACTGAAACGTAATTGAAGATAAACATTAAAATTTATTCAATTTACACTAAGGCAACATTGAAACATTAACGAGATATTTAGAGGTCTAGGCTAGAGATGTGTTCCAGCGTCTTTAAACCTAGTAGTCAGTCTCTGCTCCCTGGATTTAGACAAAGACTAGTACCACTGTGCTCTCACTGCCAGAGTATAAAGGGAGACCCCACTAGGTTGTTATCCTTTATCTTTAGGAGGCCGAGTCTTCTACCTTATACCCATGATACACCAAACACAACATTCGGGGAGATTGCCTGCACGTACGTCAAGTCCTTGGTTGATTTCTCCTTCATTTTGAAACCAAGGTGTATATTGCAGTTCATTGTTATTTGGTACACCCTTTGCCTAGCATTTATGAGCAGTCATTTTGATCTTATCTGACTCCTTAAATTTGAAAATATCACCAAGCGCTTGTCCTTTCACGCTTGCTTCAAAACTGAAAGAGATAGATTCATCTTTCATCCGTTTCTCGACTCTTAAAACATGAAACGGTGAAGTTTCTAAGTTTCAATGTCGTAAAATCAATCACCCGCGATCACATGCCCCCGTTATATTTGCTTGTTTACACATCTGATTGTGCTCATTCTTTTTCAGCCTCATGTTTGTTTTATATTTTCCTTTCTATCAGTAACACATGGCTTTAACCTCCATTATTTCATCGTAGCCCATAGACAAGATGATTCATCGTATGTCTCGTTAATCCCTTCCGCCGAACATCACAAATTTTCCATAGTTTCTGTTTCCACTGGGACCGCCGATTCCAGTTTCCTTGGAGGACCAGTTGAGTTCAATTGGCCCTTTTCCGACCCTTGGTTTGGATTTGGAGTAGGGGAACATTTCCCTCCTCTTACATCGGGTTCGCCTTTTTTAGTTGTTGTTATTCCTCCTAGTCCTCGCCATCTGTTATGATATCTAGCAGCAGGTTCAAATATGAGCGAATCCAGCCATTCTCCTAGCGAGGAAATCCCCACATCTGGTGAAGATTACCAGCTATTCCCAGAAGCAACTCGGAAGTTATTCTTAGAAGACAACGCCGAATCATCTGTTATGTCTTCACTCGGTCCCTCACTACCAGCAGGGTATAGATCCTTAGGTCAGATTATCGCCGTCGCTGCCTCTATGGGGGTATCAGCTCCTTCTACGAGGCCAGTTATTCCTTCACTGGGGATGTCTCCTAGGACACCTATCACATCATCCCCTCAGGTCACTTATGTACCCGTTAGGCCCACTGTTTGTGTGGCTGCATCTACACCTGTTGTTACCACTCAGTCCGTAAGGACCACATCGCTTCTCGAAGATGTCTATATAGCTTCTGCTATGTCGGAGAACATTTCTCCTAAGGAGTATCGATTGTCCCTACAACAATCAAACCCCGAGGTCGGACAATCCTCTCAAGATCCCAACCGCTCGTATTTTTCGCATTATGCATAGGATGGTACACCCGTGTACATTTTTCCATATCAGTACGATGAGTACGGGAATCCTTTATGTTTACCCGCTCCTGAGGCTCAACTTCATGCTCAGGGTTTACCGTATAACCAGGCTGGGCAGTCTTATAACCCGCAAGGACAACCTTTTCAAGGCCAACCTTCAGGCCAACCTGGCTATCCTTATGACCTGCAAGGTTACGTTGCGAGCTAGTAGGGGCCATTATACGGTCCGCAAGGACAGTATTACAACCCTTCAGGTCAACTCTTGCAGCCTCTCCCTGGAGTCCAACCTGGGCAACCTCAAGGACTCACAGGTCAACCGGGGTACCAGCCAAGGCCAGTGTATGGTCCTGGGGGGAAAGTCCAACCTTCACAACCTATGCAACCTTAGTATCCTATTGCTTCAAATGTTGCACATCAGCCAGGATCATCTTATGGTCCTGCTGCAGGTCAAACCGGTTACCAGCCACCACTTGGCTCCATTCCACCACTGGGCCAACCGGCTCAACCCGGTGTTCCACATCATCCAGGTCAACCTGCACAACCGACACAACCTGTTCATCCGGGTCAACCTGTTCACCCAGGGCAGCCCGTTCAGCCAGGTCAGCCTGTTCAACTAGGCCAGCCTGCACATTCTGTCAACCCTACCCAACAACTTATTTACTCGATGCCGCAACTGAATCAACCAGTGAATCCTATTTATCAGGCTCAGCAGGGTCCCACCTATCAGCAGCCCACTCAACCTCAAGGAGGTTACTACCCTCACGGTAAATCTTGACCGACTTATAATCCACCCCAAGGTTCCCATTATTACACTCAACAACCCGGCTACACCTATACTCAGCAGCCAAATCCACAAGCTACCCAAACAGGGCCGACATACAATTAGGGTCCATACTCTGGTTATCAAGCCATGTACACTGGTTACCAACAACTAAATCAGACTGGTTATACACCCTATACCCCCTACGGTTAGAATCCTGCCAGACAGAACCCATGGGGGCAAGGATATTCTCAACCAGCGTGGAGTACAGGTACCGGTCCTTATCAAGGGCCTGGCATGCCGTTCAATCCGCAGTTGTCGTTCTTAGCTACCTTGGAATTACCAGACGTTTCTAAATTAACCAATGATCCGATTCTTCATAATCCTTATTGGCCTCTAGTTCCGACCAAGGTACCCGACGACTGCCGAAAGTTTAAAGGTAAAGCTGGTGAAGACCCCCAAGCTCATGTAATGACTTACCATCTATGGTGTTTGTCCAACTCTTGGGTGTATGATTCAATTCGTCTACGTCTCTTCCAACACACTCTTACCGGTGCTGCCGCTAAGTGGTATATTGAATTACCCCGTGGCATGTTTCAAGATTTCAATACTTTAGCAATGGATTTTCTAACCCACTTTCAGTTACCGGTTCGCTATGAAGCTGGGATGCATCTCCTGACTTCCTTGAAGCGGGATAAAGCCACCCACATATTTGATCATATTCATGAGTGGCGACGTCGTTGTAGGCTGATCAAGTTTGATATACCTGATCAACTACTAACTCATTGGTTCACCACATTCGTCGTTAACAAAATCGCACAAGATATTGCTATGGGGGCATGTGTGACTGAAGAAAAAGCCACTGCGCATGCCTAGTACCTTGATCTCGAATACTCTCAGTCCATCACGCTTTATGCTATTTTGACTGATGCTCCACGCCCGGGAACCTCTAAAGCTCCACCTACCCTAGCGGTGGATGGTGTTATTGGTTCCGTGTCTCAAAATTCTCGAAAATCTTCAAATCGGAAGCAGAAGTATAATTCTTCCAATAATTCTGCTCTTCCTGCCCCTCCGAATTCTGGAAAAACTATGGAGGTTAATGCCGTTCAGGCTAATCCTACGGAAAAATCCTCCAAAGGAAAAAATAAGGGCAAAGGAAAATCCAAACCTGACGCCCCAAAGTTAGAGTCTTCTAAACCTTGTACTGATGACGGTTCCCAACATAAACCAAAGTACCCCTGCCTCATTTGTGAAGGAGATCATTATACCAAGGATTGTCCCAGACGATCCGAAATTAGTCAACTTCTTAAAGGATCTAAAGGGACTCCGACAGTTCTTAAAGAACCGTTCCCGTCTCAGTAGGCCCAGATGGTTGAACAACCTTCACCATCTGCACCATTTGGGTCCCAGGTCTTTATGATGGATGGTGCTGCACCTGTCTCAATCGCTACACGTTCGAAGGATTATGCTGGATTGCGTCAGCCAGCTGGGAAGAAGATTGTATATGGCCCACCTCCTCCTCCTGTCTCTGGTAATTTGGAGATTGAGAAGCCTACTGCTGAACCTATTGTGAGGCCACCTTCTAAAGGTGTTCTACGAAGGTCTTCCTACAATCCAAATCCCTGTGCCGCTCAGCACTATAGTATTTTTGAGGATTTGGCACAGGCACATTCTACTATGTCCGCACTGGAAGTCCTTCAAATTTTCCCTTCGCAACGGAAAGCTTTGTTGTCTGCAATCGGTGGAATCGATCCCGCCGATTCTAGTCTTGTCACCTTCGACTTAGAAAACTTTACCCCCCAACTTCCGCATCAAATTTCTCTTGTGATAAAAGTCGGGATCAACAGTCTGAACATCCATAGGGTTGTCGTGGATGAAGGTGCTTCTACCTGTGTCATGTCGTATGCTTGCTGGAAGGCCATTGGCTCTCCAACTCTCTCATCGTCTCCCAATGCCTTAGAGGCATTCGATGGTCGGGAATCCGAATCCTTGGGTGTTCTCTAGAGTTTTCCAATTACGTTACAGGGGAAGATAGTTAATGTTGAAGTAGAAGTGGTTGACGCTAAGCCTAACTACAATCTGCTTCTCAGCCGCAGTTGGACTCACGCCACGTTATGCGTGCCATCCACCCTCTTCTGACTTCTTAAGTTCCCTCATGAGGGAAAAATTGTCACTGTGGATCAGTTGTCTTTCTTCACCTCCACCTCTGAGAACAATGTTCCTTATGTGGATCAGATCCCCAATCCCCCTAACAGTGTAGAACCCGGTCTCTTCAAGGACCCCATCCTCATGGGTATTTTTCCCGCGCCACCACCGCACACCGTTCAAGTTAATATGGTCTCCAGGTCTGATGACCCATGGATCATCCCTTCGCCTGAACAGGTGACTGATTTTGGAGAATCGATGCCCCTAACTCTAGTAGAGTTCAATTACTGTGAAATCATCGCTGCATCTGATCCTCCTCCTCCTCAACATGCTCCTTCGAGCATGGCTTTAGATATCTATTCCCAATCCCCCTGGCTTGGCGAGGCCGACTCGCTTGATCCTCTAAAAGAGATTTTCCCTTCTAACGAAGCCATTGTGGAAACAATGTCTCTTGAGGAGCTGCCTTGGAGCGATGGACATCATCGCTCCTCCTTTATGCCTAGCCTGGGGGCAATGTCAGATTGTCTAGAGCGTTTTTCATCTCAAGTTCCTACTCCGGCTCTCCAGACGCCTATATTGACTCACGAGGTCCTTTCGGAAGGAAAACTAAGCAACATTACTCAAACCATTCCAATCGACATCTCCATCAAACCGGGATAGTTGACAAAATACATGTGGGAGTGACTTGTTCTCCTGATGAAATACGAGTTTATATTGATCTCTTTCGTGAATTCAGAGACGTGTTCGCTTGGTCCTATGAGGAGATGTCTGGGATTGATCCCAGCATAGTAGTGCACGAGATTCCAACCTATCCCAGCGCGAAACCCGTGTGCCAATGCCTATGCCCAGTGCATCCTCGCAAAGCCACTGCCATTAAAGCAGAAGTTGAAAAACTTCTGAACGCGGGCTTCATTTACCCGATCCCCCTCACAGAATGGGTCTCAAACATTGTCCCTATAGATAAGAAACAAGGCACTATAATAGTCTTCGTTGATTACCATGATATTAATCAAGCATGTCCTAAGGACAACTACCCCACTCCCTTCATAGATCAAATCATTGACGAATGTGCTGGGAGCGAGATTTATTCCCTGATGGACGGCTTTTCTAGGTATAATCAGATAAATATTTTACCTGCCGATCAACACAAAACTACATTCATCTATCCATGGGGTACCTTTGCTTATAAAAAGCTCCCATTCGGCTTGAAGAATGCTGGAGCTACTTTCCAGCGTGCTATGTCTTACACATTCCATAACATACGCCATATCGTTTAGCCTTATCTGGACGATTTTCTAGCTCACTCAGCTCGGCGAGAGGATCATCCCGAACACCTCCGCCAAATTTTCCTTCGTTGTCAACGCTATAATATCCGGCTCAACCCTCATAAATGCGTCTTTTGGGTGGATTCTAGCCGTATTTTTGGATTCATAGTCTCCAAAGACGGGATTTGCCTCAACCCTCTAAAATTCGAGGCCATTGTCAATCTCCCATCACCCTCCTCATTATATCAATTGTAGAGTCTGCAGGGAAAAGCTAATTTCCTTCGACGCTTCATCCCGAACTACGTGGAAGTTGCCAAAGGTTTCACGCGTATTTTAAAGCAGAACTTTCCCTTTCGTTGGGACGAGATTGCTCAATGATCCTTCGAGAAGCTAAAGACGTTACTTGTTAATGCTCCGTTGCTTTATCCTCCAAACTATCACCGTGATTTCACTCTATATTTGGCCGCCGCGTTTAGCACCATAGCTATGGTTCTGGTGCAGGATGACGATGATGGAAATGAACACGTCATTTATTATCTATCATAAAATCTTCTCGACACAGAAACGTGTTACACTCACGTCGAGAAATTTGCGTTAGCTGCAGTACACGCTGTGCAGCGGTTTCGCCACTACATCCTGTTGCATACAATAACCGTGGTTTTGGATTGCAACCCCATGACATACATTCTATCTCGACAATTACGGGGGGGAAAATACTCGAAATGGATCGTTATCCTTCAGGAGTTTGACCTAGAGTTTACCACTGCTAAGTCGACCAAATCACTGGTTTTTGCGGATCTCATTTGCTCCCTCCTGACAGACTCCACCCCATCTCATTCCGAGGATCATATCCCGGACGAAACACTCTTCCTTATCAGCACTTGCGACTCATGGTACTGTTAGCCACCTATAAAAATTTTTATAGCAAAAGGTGGCTAAGACTTTTTGAGCCTTCAAAGAACAAATTTTATTACTAAAAGTTGTTAGCTCTTGAAGACTTCTTTAGGCCTCATGCCTCTGTCCAAAATCCTCATTGTTGTTCTCATTTAAATTCTGCTGATTCCAAGTGAAAGACTGTTGAAAGATCATCATTTTCCCCCCTTCTCAAACTTTCACTTGCTCCCCCTATTTCTTCATAAAACTCCCTTATTTTCATAGATCTTTTTCTTCCATTTATGAAAATCACTTTTCCATAGTTAAAAACCCATTTATCCAAAGTTTTAACTTAAAAACTTAAGTCACATGTTGAAATACTTTAATGGGTTGATCAAAAAGACCGATCGCGCAATCGTGATCGGAGAAATCAAATGGGTAGATTAAGAAGGTTGGGCCCAAAAGCTTCGACTGCGATCAGGCCCTTTGTATGATATACGCCCGATCGTATCACGTTTCATATACCCCACGGCCCCGCAATCGGGCGCCTATTCCCTTTACATAAAAATATTTTTCCCCCGATCCATTAAACCTTCTTTTGTATTGAAAACTTTGGTTTTTATATATATAAAAGGGTTTTCCCCCTGTTTCATCTCCATCATTGATCACTGACCGATAAAACGATCAATGCTCAATCGCATCGCATGTCTCAATCACATCAGCCTTTCTTCTGATTGCGCAATCGCATCACGCCTTTCTCAACCTCCGATTGCGATTCCTCCGATTCGCTCCCCACCGTTGATCTGACCCTCAGATCGAACGGCCATCGCTCCATCGCATCGGAGCTTTCCATCGCATCGCAACTCTTGCATCGCATCCATTTGTTATTTCCGCCGATCAACCATTCCCCGATTCACTTTCCGTCATTGATCTGATTCTCAGATCAATGGCCCGCGCAAAATCGCAAAGTTTTCAATCACATGTATTTTATTTTTTGTTCCCCCGATTGCCCATCCCTCTGATTCTTTCCCCGCCGTTGATCTGATCCTCATATCAACGGTCATCGCTTGATCGCACTAACCTCCCCGATCGCGCAATCGCATCGGAAATTTCCATCGCACCCTTTGTTTCTCCCCACCGATTGTGATCTCCCGATTAGATCTGGACCGTCCACGTGTCCAGATCCAACAGCTACGATCTTTCCCCACCATCTGAAGCAGTTTAAACCTAATTCTGCAGGATTTCTTGATTGTTTTTTGTGTTTTGCAGGTTTTTATAATGGTTTTTTCGCTGTATTGAAGAGAAAGGCCGAAGGCCGGGAGAGACATTTCCTGTGCCTTCGGACTATTAAAAAGAATCATTTACAGGTTGGATTCGACTTTTTATCAGTGTTCCGTGGGCATTGATGCCTTAAAAAGCCCCGCGCGACCTGCACATCGACAAAGACAATGTTCTATTCAGAACACAGTTAAAGAGTATCGGTTTTTGAAGAAAACGCAGCAAATGAAGATTGAAGATAGTATTACGGGGATTACAGCTAAGATGGTTATCAAAAGCCTAATCCCCGACTCAAAACATAGTTTAAAGAAAATCTAAAAGTGTTTTATCGAACAGAAAGCCTCCACCGCCACATCTGAGGCGAATTAATTCCTCAGCTACCATAAAAGCCACCTGTTGCCTCAAACCATTCAAATAGAGGCCGAAGTTATTGAAGAAAATCTGATATTCACCTCCAGCACAGCCAGGGAGTTACTTCTACAAAGAAATCAATGCAGAAAATATCTACAGAGTTACTCCACACAGCACATAGAGCCTCAAAGTCAAATAAGACTCCCATCGAGTTTTAAATTCATAATTGTAAAAATTTATACAGTAGTCCACCTGTTCACTTCTCTATCGAGCCCCTCAAAGGGCCGAGAAGTCATTTAATCTGTATTAATGACCCTTGAAATATTTTTGGTTCTCACCTCCTCATCCTTCTATAAATACTGCTGTAGAAGATAAAAAATTGTTGGTTGCAGAACTTTGAAATACATTTGAGCTCGAGACTTCTATTTGTACATAGTGTTCACTGGCCCTTGAAGCTCTGTCTGTGATAGAGTAGTTAGGCTGAATAGTGAAGATGATTGCTGAACTAAAACATTGGACTTGAAGATTGTAACTGGTTTGACATCAATAACAAGCTTTTTCTTGGGATCCTGGTCTATTATACTGGTGAAGTGCTTCTTTCTTTGTTAATTGTTTTTCCTTCTATGTATGCCGTATTGTTCATATTCTATTGTAAAGAACAGTTTAAACAGGGTTAGGATCTACTGTATTTCAGTAACCTTCTATGGCTGAGAAATATTTATCTTAATGTTTTCCTCAAATTTGTTTATTTAAGAATGATTCAATACAGTTTAAATAGTTAGGGATGTTGGCATTCCCTCGTCCTTCTGTTTGCTTAAACATTTTTCTTGAATGTGATTTCCATTATTTGCTATTAAAGTTGGACTAGAGAAGATATGGTTTGCTCTGATTCCTAGATTCTTTTCTCCAAAGGCAGATTCTGAAAGTTTCCCTTGGTGTTTACTGAAAGCAGACTAGGTTTAAAAGTACCTTATCTGATCTTAAGGTTACATTGTGTTTCTCTTATGTGTTTTCATACTTTCTGAAAGTAATTATGTGGATTACTGGATTGTTTGTCAATTAAGCTGCTTTAATATAGACTTGCCCAAGAAGTTTATGGTTAGCCCTGTTCTTGGTTGGTTTTAAACTGTTACTTAAGAGGCTTTTTCTTGTTTGGAATGACTATAAATCACTTGAGAAATTATTATCAGTTTCCACCCGTCCAACACTTTACTGTTTCCATTCCATCATTTTAATCTCAATAATCTTGTGATATAGATGACTTGCCCCTTGGATCACCCTTGATGTTGCTGCTCAATTAAAGCCCAGATAGGACTCCATAGCCCAATGGACTAAAAACCAGCGTTATATCTATCTATCAGCCAAAGCTGTTCTATATGCTTAAAATTTCTCACTTTTGAAATTTTTGCACTTAGAACTTTCCCCTCAAGTAACATTCATGCTCAACCATCCAAAAAACAAAACAAACCCTTGGCCTTCATAACTAGCCTAACATTTTTACCCAAAACTTCAAAGACAAATCCATCTTTGCACTTATTGGAGAGATCCCTCTCCGGATTCAGGAGGGCTAGATCCTAGAATCCCAAAGTTGGTTGAAACGATGTTGTTTCTGTAATTGGACTCTGCCAATATTGCTAATAAATTACAGATTCCTAACAGGTACGACGATATTATTGTGTATCTTCAAACGTCAACCTTTCGGTATGATTTGACCAAAGATGACCGACGTCGGATTTGGCATCAGTCTTAACCCTACCGCATTGTAGGAGATACGTTATACCGAGTTGGAGTAGATTCGGTGCTCCGCCGGTGCTTGACCCTGGAAGAGGCTGAAAGAGTCTTGAATGACTGTCACAGTGGCGCCTGTGGCAGTCACATGTCCGGATATGCCACTGCACAGAAGATTCTGCGTGCAGGTTACTTCTGGCCATCAATATTCAAAGACTGTATTGTTCCAGTCTGAAAATGTCATGCGTGCAGGTTTTTCAGCGCAAGATGCACCGCCACCTCTCCTGCTACATCCTATTATTACCGTCGTCCCTTTTGCAAAATGGGGCATAGATTTCATGACGTGTAACCCTCATTCAGCTGGGGGGCATGCATATATAATCGTTGCTATCGACTACTTTACTAAGTGGGCCGAAGCGATGCCTACACTAGCCGCCGATGGTACGACAGTTGCCCAGTTTATTTTCAACCACATTATTACACGTTTCAGGGTACCTCAGGCCATTGTTACCGATCATGGCACTCGTTTCCGAGACTACATGATGGTCGAGCTGACATCAAGATTAGGCTTACAACACGATAGCTCAACGCCATATTACCCCCAGGAAAATGGCCAGGTTGAGGCTGTGAACAAAGTTTTGGTCACTATGCTTCAATGAATAATTGGTATTCATAAGTCCAATTAGCATCTCCAATTGTTCTCAGCTCTATGGGCCTACCGGACGTCAGAAAAGAGTGCGACTGTATTCACACCGTTCCAATTGGTGTATGGTCTGGAAGCAACTCTTCCAGTTGAGTGCGAAATTCCTTCTTTAAATTTGGCTGTGGAACTTTTTGCCGACACTTCTCTTGAAGAAGAGTGTCTCTTGTATTTGGAACTGCTGGATGAAACATGCCGCTTGGCTGCTTTAGTGATTGAAGCACAGAAGAAGCGGATCAAAGTCCACTTTGATCAATCTGTATCTCCGCATTCCTTTGTCGAAGGGAACCTCATCCTCCTATACGACCAAGCGCACGACAAACTTGGAGCAGAAAAGTTCCAAATGATGTGGCGTGGGCCCTACATAGTAAAACGAGTATTGAAAAATGGGGCTTGTGAGCTCATTGATTATGAAGGAGTTCTGTTGGTGCAGCCTAGGAATGGGTTGTACCTTAAAAAATACTACGCTTGAAGTTATTTTCGTTGTGGTGTGTGTACATAGGTGTGTTTATTCATTTGTGTGCATGTGTGGTGTGGTGTGTGATGTAAGCATCTTTCTGCTGATCGGGTCTTCCTGATTGTGCAGATGTCTATTACTCCGTTTGTGGGTTTCGAGGATGGTGCCTCCCGCAGTACCAGGAATATGTCCTCGGTAGCCTGGGTAATCTATGATCCTTCTGGTGGGTTGGTTATCCTGCAAGGTGTGTGTCTGGGTCCTGCTACAAATAATATCGCGGAATATAGTGCCATGTTGGAATTATTAACCGAGGCTGTGAACCTCGGCATTCATGAATTACTTGTGTATCTAGACTCACAACTTGTAGTATCACAACTTAATGGTCATTAGTCAGTTAGAAACCCATCCATTTTACGTCTACATATACGTATTCATTTACTGGAAAGAAATTTTGATTATATTACATATCAACACATACCCAGACATATGAACACATTAACAGATGCCGTAGCGAATATGGTTTTAGATAGACATTTGCACAATTTATAAACAAAAACATCATCACATGTAAAAATATCCATCCAGAAATAGTTATATATCTTTATATATATATATATATATATATATATATATATATATATATATATATATATATATATATATATATATATATATATATATATATATTTCTCTGTGTGTGTGTGTGTGTGTCGAAATGTTTGCATAGTGTGAATCACGTAAAATAAAAAAATATACATGTTTGTCTAATAACAGTCGGAGACAACATGTCTCTCAAAAAATATGCATGAAAAGCCCTATATTCTAATCTGCAAGGTGCTCACGGTAACAAGCCACCGCACGCACTAAGCGTCTTATTAGTCGGTAGAGGCGACTGGGTACCCCCACAGTGTGTCGCTAGTATGCTAGCAGAACATCTGCTAGTTGTGCATAGTCCGAGATACCCCGGGCAACGCCCTCTAGGTTCTGGATCAGTTCGCCCCCTTCTCCACCCTCAGCCTGAGGGTCATGTACGACATGGGTCCTCCGCGCAATGGGCGACATGCCCGCGGGCCTCTCTGGGCCGACATCTACATACACATAAAACTATTATTAGAATGGACATGTATTGCCAAAAAAATCATAAATACATAAAAATCAAAAAGAGTATCATACCCAACTCCTCATCCCAATCCTCCCCCTCCAGGAGCGGAAGATCGGGATCTCCGGTGAAATCGGTCCCAGCATAGGGCCAATCTTCGACCACGATCAGTTATCGCCGCAACCACCCAAAGAACTCGGGCCTCCAGGACATCTGTTGGCCTCCTCCTGATCTGGGCATAAGTGCTGCCCAGTGAGCCATCCTAGGCTCTCTTGGTACCGGCTCGCCAACTATGGCCCCTTGGCCCTGGAAAATGCGTAGTCGTTCCAGAATGAACGACACCAAAATCGAACCGTAGCCAAACTGCTTTAGTTTGACTTGCTTGCATCTTGTCAACTGCCTCTTGATATTGCTTGTCACTGCAGTAGCCCAATCAAACAATGTGGGGTTCATACACTCGGAGGCTAATATGAGTTGGGCCTTGGTTGCCTCATGTGGAGCTTGCGATCCTACACCTCGTGTAATGGTGTGTAGCACCACTCTGAGTGCTAGATCGTGGACAGTATAGATATCCACCTTCCCACTTCCCGATTCAGTTCGTGCCCCTGGGCACACCCTCACCATTACTTGCTCCATATTTTCTCCGGAAGGTCTGCTGCCCGTCAGAATGGGTACTGGGCCTCTCCGCGATAACCCGGTGATGAAATACATGTCGGAAACCTCAAGTTCCAACACTTGGTCCCGAAGATTAAATACTTCCTCATTTTCGTCCCATATGCTGACCAAGTATTGTAGCAGCTCAGGTTGAGCTCGTAAACATGGAGTAAGAAATAATTTTTTGAGTCCACAGTTCTTGAGTGCATTCATACAGGCTTCGTTTTCCATAGCCATTTCATCTTCCTCCCCATGTTCCCTCTCCTTCCATTCAATAACCATTGTGCTTGGTTACATACATCAACATGATAAAAAACCCTTGTTAGATCTCTGTCATGCTTGAAAATCCAGATGGATGCCTCACTGTTTGGAAATCTAAAGTGGAAAATTATATTGTGCCATTGGCGCGAACCCTTTGTGAGGAAAAGTCCATTGGCACGGGTCCGTGCCCGATATCCGCGCCAATGGCGGAGCCCTAAAATTTTTAAAAGTCTCCTCCAGAGATCGACTGTGCAATGGAAACTCATAAAAAATGGATTAAAATGGAGCTTAAGGGAACGAATTTTACCTGGAACAAACGAGGAGCTGAATGACGTCCCAGATCAATCGCAATCACCGCCGCAAAGTTTGCACACAAACAGCGCATTGTTGCTCTCCAAGTAAGGTAAAAAGTAAAAGTAAATTTGCTTTACCATTTGGAGCCTATTTATAACTTTTTAAGTCAAAATTAGGTTTTAAATGTCATTTTTCTCAATATTTTAATATATTTTGTCGAAATTGGATTTTACACTTGCTTTTATGTGCAGCAACAGGTTTTTACACGACATGGGCAGTGATACGAGTTGTATTTTATACTTTTTCGAAATCGGTAAAAACACGAAAAATTAATTTTGGAGTCATCTTTCAGCTCTTTTTTGACTCTCTAAACATGAAAAAATTGCCGAGTCCCTTGTCGTTTCGATCTCGTTAAAGTGGTCATGAAACGACATCTACCCAGTATACGTTTACCCCTTTTTCTATTGGGAAAAATACTGAGAGGGGGGGGGGGGTGAATCAGTATTTAGTGCAGACTGAAAACTTTTACTTTTTCTTTCACTTAAACCCATACGCTAATTTACTGAACCAAACTCGCGTATACACACGGATATCCTTAATAAAACTTGCATATTACCAGATATCTCATTATGCAGATAATTCTTTACTTAGATCATTGCATCATTCATTCATTAGATGTTTAGTAAGCAGTAAACAGGTGCAGTAAGAACAGAATAAATCATCACAGATAAGCAACACACATGAACACCAGGATTTAAGGTGGAAACCCAATTCGGGAGAAAACCACCACGGTCGTCGTCTCAGTCTTCAATATTTATTATAAAGAAAACTTCTTACAACTTTGTACTGGCACAGACTCATACCAACACGTAGGCACCCACCTGCAGAAGGCTACAACCTTCTCTCATTTACTAGCAGAAGGGAGCTCCAACCCCTTGATCTCGTTTACCAGCCTCTCCTGGAAGGGAGCTACAACCCCCTGCTATCATTTACCAGCCTCTCCTGGAAGGGAGCTACTACCCCATGCTCTCATTTACCAGCTACCACAGGAAGGGAGCTACAACCCCCTCACTAAAGGCTTCGACCCTCAGCACCACTGCGGACCACGTTTCATAAATTTTCATACTGGGTCCACCAGCTTCCACATAAGATACCTTGTAGGCCACTTTTCATCAGATTTTCAAACTAGACCCACTCCACACATTTAAGCTCAACATACATCAAACTAAAACTTATAACCCCATCAACTCATTCACTGAATCATCAACCAATCAACCAACAACTTGATCTACGATCAACATAATCAGCAGCATAATCAACATTCAAACAACCCAGATCTGTGTGAATACATCATTGACAGATAGCAGTAAAACAACAAAACAGATCAGACATTTCATTCCACTTACTTCAACAAAACCCTAGACTCCATACGTGCTTTTACTTTACTGAACCTGCATATATACGCGCTTTCACAGACACAAACCTGCGTATACATCTGCACATTTTTTAGAACTGATCTCATATTCCATACGTGTTTTTGCTGAAACTAACCTACGTATGCACGCGCTTTTTCTGAAGCAAACCTGCGTATAGATCTGTAACTTTTCAGGACTATGCAGCTCCTCAGAACAGATAACTCAGATCTCCTCCTTTACTTTAGCAAAGATTCGCCAGATCACAGATCTAAATATTTCATAAACAGATCTAGACAATACATGGTCATTTCAGATCTAGAGATCCTTCTTCATCATTTTCTTCATCCATCATTGTATTCATAGATGCATTATTTGTTCAGATCTATTAACGAACTGTAACCCATTCCATGTAGATATACTTCAGAGTGAAGTATTCATTCAATACCCAAACACATGCACACCTTGCACTATGATCTTCTTCTCCTTGAATAGATTTAGCTTTTACCAATACCATGAGTCAAAACCACACAACTTCCGATGGGATTCTTGGACGGAATCAATTAAACCATATAGCGCTCAATACTGTGTGCCAAAACCATGGTAATGCCCCTTGGTATTGTAATTTAGAGTGAAAATAGGCATACGCTACTTGGGACGTACTTATCCGCGTAGATACGCTACTTCGCCTTTACAAACCCGTGTATTCTTTGTGACATACCATTTTCATCATTGCTCTGACCCTTACAGGAATTCATTTCTCCATTACATATGAACTGCTCTGTAGATACATCAGATTTACATCATTAACAAATAGGAAAAGTCAGTTTCCATCATGGACAACTTCATCAAGTAGGTTTCCATCAACTTTATCAAGTAGGTTGCCATCAGGGACAACACTCTGCATCATATTTCCAACAATCTCCCCCTTTGGACTTGATGGCAACCATGATGGTGTTTGATCACCACAACAGATAGATACATTGATTATAACCATTATTCAAACACCATGTCACTCTTCCCCTTTGACATCAAGGGCAAAGGGCGGATCAAAACCAACACACTCTCCCCCTTTTCTCCTCATGTAGAAGAAGCGTTCTGCAGATCTGATGTATACTGAAGTGACCAAGCTCCCCCTGAGTTCATGCTGAATCTTCAAACATATTTTCAAAGAAGTACATGATTACATGACCTTTTCCTACATTACAAGGACTTCATGCCCACATTAATGATCCAGCAAGTGGTTATATGTGACTCAAGTACCCAACCAAGTGGGTTTACACATTTTGTCTCAACTACCCAACCAAGTGGGTTTTACAAACTTGAAAAAATCCTTTCATGTATGAATATTACAATTTACATCATAGGTGTCAACATAACCTTTTCATCAAATTACAAATATGAATTTTTATAACCAATACCAAAAAGACCTCAAGAGAGAGATCATATTTCAGAACCATCATAATGCCAACAATGCATTATTCTTAGCAAGGCTAATGCTCCCCCTGAAACTGTGCTCCTGGTCTTGAGCCATCTCACTGTTTTCCTTAACTGAAAAGCATACGCTTTTGTCTCCATTGGAACTTGCGTATATACGCGGCTTTAGTTCATGAAACCCACGTATAGTAAGTGAAGTACAGAAAAATTCACAACTCCATCTCCCCGTGAATTTGTACCACATGTACCTGTCAGAAATAAACACAACCAGAATTACCAAACCAACCATGGGAGTCATCATACATTACTCCCCCTGTGATGATACATTACTGATTCCTATAATGTATCTCACATCACTCCTGCAGTCATTATGAGAAGTAAGCTTTAGAAACGGATTACTGCAGTAGGATTATTATCCCCTACGTTTTTGACCGGTCCTCCTTCCTTTTCCAGCTTTGCTTGAAATTTCTTATTGTGTGCTGAAAATTATCCAATTTCTCAGATCTATTCATCCTGCATTCTTTTTCTACATGTCCATACTTGTTACAAGCATAACATCTTGTGTGACTAGAAAATTAAGCATAGGGATCATAATGTGTTTTTCCATTCTTTCTTCTATTGCAATCAGCTGCTTTATGACCAAACTTGCTGCATGAAAAACAATATCCCTTAAAGAAACCTGAGTACCTTTCTGTGTAGAATCTGTTTGTTTGTGACTGAAACAATTTGCTTCTGCAATTGGCTGCGACATGCCATAATTATTACATTTAAAGCATTCAACATTATTTATCAAAGGAGGGAATGATTTCTTTTGAGAGTTCATGATTGTTGGTTGACCTTCTGTTTCTTTCAACACTTCAGATTTTGCATTGATATCCTTTAAATCTTTAGCACTTCCTTTTGAACTAGATTCTCCTTTAACAGTTTCATGAAAACCAAGACCAAATTTAACAGAAGGAGACCTTTGACTACTAAGAATATTGTCCAGAATCTTAGTACTATCTTGAAACCTCAAGAGTTTATCCTTTTCTTCTAATTTACCTTTTAAAATGTTTACCTCAACCTCCAATATTTGGCATTGCTTCTTGTACTTCTTTCCCTTTTGTAGAAGCTCTAAAGACGGCTTCTTTGACTTCAGATGGTCCTCCTCTTCTCATTTCATATGCAGTTAGTATGCCATGAAGCTGCACCACAGTAAGATTTTGAAGATCCTTCTTTTCTTCAAGAGCAAAAACTTTTGACTCAAATTTTGCCGTTAGTGATCTTAAAATTTTCTCTAGCAAAGTATATTTGGTTATTGTTTCTCCAAAATTTCTCATACGATTTACAATATCATCAAGACGTAAAAATAATTTTGCAATGCTCTCCTCATTATCCATTTTTAGATTCTCATATTGAATTCGGAGAGTTTGGAGTTTAGCACTTTTTACCTTTGCATCACCTTCATAACTTAGAATGATTTTGTCCCATATTGCCTTTGCTGTATTTAGCTGCATGACTTTGACAAATTCTGATTCAGTTAGACTTCCCAATAGAGCATTGACCGCTTTTTCATTTGTTTCATAATCCTTCTTTTCCGTCGGCTCTGTTGGTACTGTGGCTGGATATTGATATCCTCCTTCAACAATAGCCCATACATCTGCTCCCAGAGACTGAAGATAGGATCTCATCCTTGTTTTCCAGAAGATCAAATTGTTTCCGTTAAAGAGCGGAGGCCTGATAGATGCTATTCCATCTTGATTGCTCATATTGCTTGATCTTCCTTCTAGCGGTTAAGCTTTTTCAGAAGGACTTTCTCTGATACCAATTGTTGGGAAAAATACTGAGAGAGGGGGGGTGAATCAAAACTTTTACTTTTTCTTTCACTTAAACCCATACGCTACTTTACTGAACCAAACTCACGTATACACGTGGATATCCTTAATAAAACTTGCGTATTACCAGAGATCTCATTATGCAGATAATTATTTACTTAGATCATTGCATCATTAATTCATTAGATGTTTTGTAAGTAGTAAACAGGTGCAGTAAGAACAAAATAAATCATCACACATAAGAAACACACATGAACACCAGGATTTAAGGTGGAACCCCAATTCGGGAGAAAACCACCGCTGCCATCGTCTTAGTCTTCAATATTTATTATAAAAAAAACTTCTTACAACTTTGTACTGGCGTAGACTCATACCAGCACGCAGGCACCCACCTGCAGAAGGCTACAACCTTCTCTCATTTACCAGCCTCTCCTGGAAGGGAGCTCCAACCCCCTGATCTCATTTACCAGCCTCTCCTGGAAGGGAGCTACAACCCCCTGCTCTCGTTTACCAGCCTCTCCTGGAAGGGAGATGCTACCCCCTGCTCTCGTTTACCAGCTACCACTGGAAGGGAGCTACAACCCCCTCACTGAAGGCTTCGACCCTCAGCACCACTGCGGACCACGTTTCATCAATTTTCATACTGGATCCACCAGCTTCCACATAAGATACCTTGTAGGTCACTTTTCATTATATTTTCAAACTGGACCCACTCCACACATTTAAGCTCAACATACATCAAACTGAAACTTATAACCCCATCAATTCATTCATTGAATCATCAACCAGTCAACCAACAACTTGATCTACGATCAACATAATCAGCAGCATAATCAACATTCAAACAACCCAGATCTATGTGAATACATCATTGACAGATAGTAGTAAAACAGCAAAACATATCAGACATTTCATTCCACTTACTTCAACAAAACCCTAGATTCCATACGCGCTTTTACTTTACTGAACCTGTGTATATACGCGCTTTCACAGACACAAACCTGCGTATACATCCTCACATTTTTCAGAACTGATCTCATATTCCATACGTGCTTTTGCTGAAACTAACCTACGTATGCACGCGCTTTTTCTAAAGCGAACTTGTGTATAGATCTGTAACGTTTCAGGACTATGCAGCTCTTCAGAACAGATAACTCAGATCTCCTCCTTTACTTTAGCAAAGATTCACCAGATCACAGATCTAAATATTTCATAAAAAGATCTGGACAATACATGGTCATTTCAAATCTAGAGATCCTTCTTAATCATTTTCTTCATCCATCATTGTATCCATAGATGCATTATTTGTTCAGATCTATTAATGAACTGTAACCCATTCCATGCAATGTGAAGTATTCATTCAATACCCAGACACATGCAAACCTTGCAATATGATCTTCTTCTCCTTAAATAGATTTAGCTTTTACGAATACCATGAGTTAAAACCACACAACTTCCGATGGTATTCTTGGACGGAGTCAATTAAACCATATAGCGATCAATATTGTGTGCCAAAACCATGGTAATGCCCCTTGGTATCGTAATTTAGAGTGCAAATAGGCATACGCTACTTGGGACGTACTTATCCGCATACATACGCTACTTCGCCTTTACAAACCTGTGTATTCTTTGTGACATACCATTTTCATCATTGCTCTGACCCTTACAGGAATTCCTTTCTCCAATACATCTGAACTGCTCTGTAGATACATCAGATTTACATCATTAACAAATAGGACAAGTCAGTTTCCATCATGGACAACTTCATCAAGTAGGTTGCCATCAACTTTATCAAGTAGGTTGCCATCAAGGACAACACTTTGCATCATATTGCCAACATTTTCGGGCTGGGATAGATTATTTACAAAAAAGGAATACCCTAGCCTATCGCGACTAGGAGGCTTTTTTAGACATGGTTTTCTACCTTTTCGGGTCTCAGGAACTATTTACGAAAAGGGACCATTGGAGTTTACTTTTCTGCTGTCTTTTCAAACTCTCTAAATATTAAAAGACGTCGAGTTCTTCCTTTGTCAGACTCGTTAAATCCTGATGACATCGGATTCAGTCGTAATGACGATATTCGAGTTCCTCCTTCCTAGAGCTCGTTAAATGTACTAGGATGGATTCATATAACAAGCATATGGTATCCTCTTCAAGCTTGTGTAAAAATAAAGAGGTACTCGCCAGAAATGGTGGGGAAAATGGAACCAACATCATTGTCGTGCCGACAGTATGTCGCTCTTGAACATGGCACTTGTCTTCATTCGTGTCAGGTTGGGGACATCTCATCTCATTTTCCACTTGCCTCCATGGGTTTGGGTGATCCATTTTGACCTCTCATATGCTCTTTGCCTCGTCACCATGACCTCTGATATTTTGATGTCAAATACTGCAAAACTCACTATCGTGCCGCCATATGTTCAAGAGACGTTGACCTCTGCAAATTTAAACCTTCCTCTGATTCTTGTCTAATCCCGATTCACAAAGACATTATGTTCCTCTGTCGGTGTCGATGACGTGGGAAACACTATGGCCCACCTTCGATCAAGGTCACTTCCTGTAGAATTTAGCTCATTATCCAGGAAGATGATCTAGAGACTCCCTTCTGGTACCTTGGAGCCTGCATGCCTCAATGGCAGGTTCTTCGCATTTGACATGAGGTTTTCATCACTGGCCTCCGATCAAGTGATTCTACGGGTGTTCGACTCCAGCTCACTAATTCACATGCCATAGACTGTACCTATAGTACCTTGAGGGCCATTTTCATTATTGGTGGTACCTCTCGCGTCTATTAATAGCTTTCATCATTGGCTGGTAATCAGACGATGTTCTTGCATGTTCGATTTTAGCTCACATATTCACATGCTTGAACTTGTACTTTGTTCGGGTCGAGATGGAGTGCAAGACCCTGGATTTCGTCTATTTAGAATCCAGGCTATGATTTTGTGGATTATTATGATTGGTTACATGACTCACTGATTGGATGGCTGCGACCATACCTGAGTCTATTTATCGATCCTCACTGGATGGTTGCGTCCATACCTTGGATCTGGATTATTGTATGCTCTGTTATGGATGGCTGCGCCCATACCACATATATCATGTATTTGAGATATCAGTTGTACCTCTCTACGCAGGTTTTCCGATGGCAGTGTTTTCAGTTGGACACGTTCTCGTAAAGCATTTCAACCCTCTCTCTCTTTCGGGCCTCATGCTTTAGGGGGCATCTGTTACACAGCAATTTTTCACCGTCCCTGCAATTCTCCATCTCGCACATTGGAGGGCTCATTCCGTGACCTGTGAGTAGTGACATAACCTGAAAACACTTTCATGGCATTCCCCTAGACATGGAATTTCATTCCCCTGAAGACATCTCCTTGTGAAAAACCCTAAAAATATCCTTTTCATCCTTGGCACAACTAGCCAGTGTTATACCCGTGCCAATGGGGGAAATCCTTCAAAGAGGGCACGCCAATTGGCGCTCTGTCTCAGAGTCACACTCGCACCAGGCTTAATAAAGGGTGTTTTTTAAAAATAAATGGCAGAAGATTGACTCCAACCAACTCCTGAACTGGTCTCTAAATTGAGTTGGGACATTTGGCTCTAGATTTCCATGTAGAGGAAGTAGTTTGCCACCTCTCATGGAAGCTTCCTTGAGGATAGGGCCAATCCCATGATTGTAGGGATCCCAACTCCTCTTCCACCATCTATATAAGCTTTCCATTTCCCTTTGCAAGCTAATCTCCAAGAGCCTTCATAGCCTAAATAATGTTGCAAGAGCTTTGATAGTCCTCATAGTGCCAAATCCATAGCAAGGAGATTGACGATCGAAGAGAGAGGCTTGTCCCCATTCCCGACAAGCTTTACTGAGACGTGTTCTGCTGAAGACCTGCCGAAGGAAGGTTCAGCATCAGAGCCAGGTTGTATTTTCCTTTGATGAATTAATGATAAGCAACTATTCGTTATGGTTCCACTCCTATTGTTCATTATGATAATGAGTTGTGTCTTCTCTGACTGATACATAATTGCATATATCAGTTTTTACGCTTGTGTTTGTTGTGTTTCTTGTGTGTGCAGGTGTTCGATCGCGTTGAGTGAGAGGATTGTGATCTGTTGGAGCAAGGAAACGGGAGCATCAACTTCTCTACAAACGACAACGTTGGACTTGAGTTAGGCCTTCTTCGCAAGTTGGTTTATTGCTATTAGGAACCTGCGCCTTAGCGTGATATGATTGTTGCTAGACCTAATCTGGGCTAGTAGGGATTGCCTCTGCTCGTAGAGGGGATTTACCTCTACAACAGTACGATCAACTGAAGGTCAAATTGGGTCAACCATTTTCTCAACTAATGGTTGGTAGGGAACTAACTCATGAGATTCACGTTTAGAGAGAGTGGGATTGATTGGATTTAGATTATGATTAGTCACTTCATCAACTAGAGGAGGATTGAGAGAAAGCTTATGGTAACCAACTATAAGGTTTGGCTAAGAAGCTATAAGGTTTTCCAACAAATTTGAGGCTTCATCCACATAAGGAAAAAGGTGAATATGATGATTCACTTCACATAAGCTATAGGGAAACTTGAATTTACCCTTTTCCCCATGGACCTTACTATTATTAGTTGATGGTTTATCACTAGCATGATCTTTGGAGGCTAATGACAAAGGTTGATGTGAGCCTGTGTAACACACTTCTAATACCTTGGGAATACCGAGACAATATATAAGAAGGTGGTCACCCTTACATAACTTGTAAGGGAATTTCAATTTGCAGGGTTCATTGGAAGGTTTTTCATACTAGTTTCATGGGTAGCAATGGTTTTTTGGTTTCCCCTTGCTCATTTTGCTTCTTATTAATATTCCTTTTCTTCTTCTTCTTATCCACCTAGTTATTAATTTTGGGGATTTCTCCAAAAAAAGAGGAAGAATATTGAACATGTGAAGAAGGAGAAAGGTCAACATTAGGATCAACCTAAGGTTGATATTGTTTAGGTGGAGGAGAATTCGGCTGAGGAGTAGTTTGGACATTCGGAACCGTAGGGGTTGAAAACAACCAAACTCGAAAACCAATGGTAAATCCAGGAAGAGATAACACTTCCATATAAGGAGCCCCAATATTTCCAAAAGATGGAAAGGGACTAGGATCCCCATTAGAAGGGTTTCCTTAACTGGTGTACCTGGTAACTATTTCCATTAGTCTCAATCTAAGATCTACTAAGGAGTTGTTCCACGGTGAGTATGTTGTTCTGTGGTCGATTTAATTGATTTTAGAAATTAACGAGACAAAATAAAACAAAACTTGGGTAACTAGGAAAAAGGGTTTACCAAGTAATTGTGAACAACAATATACCACCTTGGAGAGCCAAGGATTTATGTACGGGAAGGAAATCTCCCCAAATGTTGTGTTTGGTGTATCACAGTTTACATGGTAGGTGACTCGGTTACCTATGGTGAAGATAGAAACCTATGGTGGACTTCCAAAATATACTCGATGGTACGTGGAAGTGCAATCCATGGTAGTGATATATAATGCATAACCATACGATGAGAGAATTCCCATACACTTTTCATGCGTTGAGCGTAATCTAATATACCCAAAAGGTATGCGCTGAACAATCTGATACACTCGTACGTGGAATGGGATATCACCCCCGGAATGCAATGCTGGAAAAAATCGACAACTCCTATGTTTATAGACATTAGAACATATCTCCAGCCTAAATCTCTAGATGTTTGCGTTAATGTGACAAATGCTCCTTGGGCTAATTAAGTGAATTTTAGAGTTAATCTTGAATTATGTTTCGGTTTCAAGGCTCAAAATTTGATTTCACCTAAACACACCTATGATGGCAGTAATATGAAAAAAAAAACTCTTTTCATTTCCTTTGAATAATGAAAGGCCTAACTAAGTAGGGGAATAAGAAATAAATCAACAATGCAAAAAAGAAGTGATTCAACAATCGATCTCCTAAACTTCACTATTCCAATCAAAATAAAATCCCTATATGCCAATGCAATGAGATTTTTCTTTTTCATTCCACTTAATTTTCAGATGAAAACTAATATGTTTTCCTAATCATTGATAAAAGAAAACTTTTCATAATGGTGACTAGAACACCAATTCATTCAGGTACTCAATGTTCAAAAAAATCAGTTTGCAAATGACCTAATGATAAGAACAAAAGAAATATAAATAAATCATTATCATAGGCACTCAAAACCCAATTCAAACCAAATGGAGGCTTTTGAGAGACCACGAGACACTCAAAGACTCAAGGAAGAGATTCTAGAACAAAGAAAGACTGAGAAAAATTCAAACAAAATAAAATTTTTGCATGAACAGGGGTCAATGAAGATGTTGGAGGGGCATCAGTGCTATGGAACACAGGCACAAAGAAGGCTTGGCAGCATTGCAATGCTCTTTCTCTAGACCAAAGGGAGTGTTGATCAGGGGATGCAAGGTTCCGACACAAAAAATTTAATTGACACTCAGTGAAAGGGTTTTCCTAGGTATTTTCTTGACTGAATAAGATAGTGAAGGTCTGAAGAAGAGATATAACAATCATAAGGACAAGGAAACCACCAAGGGAATACACTATTTCCCAGTAGAGTCGCCAATTTTTTATACAGAATCTATGACTATGGAAAAAAGTATCTTCCCTAGACGTGATGGCCTAGTCTAGAACAACAGAAAGAAAATAAGCTAATGTATTCCTTAAAATAAATGGACAATGGGATGAGGCCTACTTGGAATCTTTCATAAGCTCCACTCCTCTATTGGCTTATATGCTCCAATCCTAACTTTGATTGCTATAATTAGAACTTGCACAATCAAACAACATAAGCCAACGATCTATGACATCTATGTAGCACCATCCAATCACTTTGTTCAATGTATCAACATGGAATTGAAATAAATGAAATCATAGCGTCACAAATAGGAAAAAAAATGAACTCTTTGTATTAATAGAAATGGCATGAGTTACAATCAAATATAGGAGTTGATCTTGTAGAAGAGCTCCTCCAAGTTGACTCGTCATTCCTTGCTACAAAGTGTACTTATATGTCACCCTAATGCATGGAATAATGATTCTCACAACAACAACATGAGGGTAGAATCTATCTCCAAAATCAAACCCCTAGCTTCTGGTTGGAAATAAATATATAGGAGAGGATGGTAGGTTAATAATTCTTATCCATTTACCAATCTAGGCTTGAGATCCACTCTTGATGGGAGGATGAGCTCAAGGGATAAGGGTAAAATCTCTAAGGTGGGATAGGATAAGATTCAAGACTTTAATCCAAGGTAAATAGTTATAACAACTCCTAAAAGCTTTTGGAAGAGGAAGCTTTGAGATTATTTTTATTTTCCCCGAATTTCTAGAATTAATGCACCTCGAGAAAGGAGCAACCCGCTGGTGATCAACGCAGGTCCAGAGAGGGCCAACCTGCTAGTGAACACTAGTATCTAAAGGGCCAGGGTGCGTTGGTCATAAAAATTACTGAAATGAAGCAGTCAGAGGCATAAATTCATGGTTTTGAGAGAGTCATGCTTATGACTTTGTGTAGGGATGATGAAAAAGTGTTCAAGGATATGAATGATCGTTTTTGAAGACTTATAAAAAAAAATGCGAAAAAAAATTGCTTATAACACAGAGATTGGTTTTTATTGCTTTAATATGTTGGTATTGGTTTTTTTGATTGGTTTAATGATTCAATGACTCAGTTGGTTTACAATGATTTAATGATTCAGTATTTGGTGTTCAATTAGTATTCAATTGGTTTGATCTTATTGCAGGGTGTGGATCTAGCTTGAAATTTGATGAAAGGTGGCCTATCGGTTGTTTGATGATTGACAGGTGGATCTACTATAAAATATTGTGAAACATGGTCCACAAGGAACTCAGAGTTGGATCCTTTAGTCATGGGGTAGGGTCCTCCTTGTAGTATAAGCTGGTAAATTGATCAGGGGATGATAGCTCCCTTCTAATGGGCAATGAAGAATGAGTAGAGGTTGTAGCCTCATGGGGTTGTAGCTCCCTTCCAGTGGGTGTTGGAGAAAAAGTTGAGGTAGGAGTCTCCTAAAAGTAAGAGTATACGTGCTGGAAAGAGTTTGCGCCAGTACAATACCATGATGTAATGAATAATTTTATTTATAATAAAAGAAGAAGAAAAAACAACGACAATAGTGGTGGTTTTCTCCCACATTGGTTTTCCACCTAAAATACTGGTGTCCATATGTGATTGATGTGTTGATGTGTTTATTATTTACATGTTCTTTCAATTAATTTTTTTCATGGGTTACTCAATGTTAGTCATCCATAATTCTGATTTTATCCAAAGATGACTAAATTTGACAAACCCAGATTTCTAGAACAAAATTGCAAAAAACATTATGAGTTCTAGAAATCTCACAGCCTTCATCTTTCTAAGTCTATCATTTCACCAAAATCTTCATCTATTTTTCCTAAAAAGGTTATCCTGTTGTTCCTTAAAATTTTTGTTCCTTAGCAGTGTTGTTCCTTAGTATTGTTGTTCCCTAAGCATGATGTTCCTTAGTAGTGTTGTTCCTTAGCATTGCTGTTCCCTAAACTATTGTTCCTTAAAGTGTTTTTCCCTTCAAAAAATCCTTCAAAATCCTATTGTTCCTGAGAAAAGAACTGTTTCCTAAAGGCTCATTTTTCATCATTTCATTTCCTCCATTTTATTTTCATAAAAATGCCCCCATATCACTCATTTTCCTCTGAAAATACCCTCTTTTCCCTTCTCATTTTAACCTGCATTTCTTCTTAAAAAACCCTTTTAAACCGATATAACCCTTTTTATTTGGTTTAAAAATTCTTATTTTACCCTATCGGAACTTCTAAATTGGCCTAAAAATCCCATTTTTGGCCTAAAAAATAGTCATTTTTTTACAATAAAGGATTTAAGCCTTCGAGGGCTTAAAATCCTTAGCCCCCTCTACCATATGACCTAACCCCGGCAACCTGGCGCTAAATCCTTAGCCCTCTAGCTCCTCTTCCCCTTCGCTCCTGGTTCCCTACTCTTCCACAGAACCGCACTTCTACCTAATTCCTAGCCCCCTTCCCTTATCCTTTATTTACCCCCCGTGCCCTTTCAAAAACATATTTTCCTTTGTATAAACGTGCTATCAAACCATAGCAGGCCCACATCATTTTTCTTGGCCCCACCACCCACTACGCAAAGCATCGCCCAACCCTGGCTTGGCACCTGTCTTCCACCATCCCCATCCACCATTCAACTCTCGGCCATCACGCTAAACCTCCGCCTTTGGATCTACCTCCCGATATCCAACGGCTCATATGCGATATCGTGCACATTTTCCTCCCGAGGTTTAAAACCTCATTTCTACGTGAAATTGGTGGTATTTCAGAGGACGCGTGGCGCGATATAACTAGATCGTGTTCCCTCCAGGATAAACCACTTACCACCATTTTTTCGCGCGAAAATTTCCAATGGTTTTCCAAAACCACTTATGCCCATTTTCATGCCAAAGTCCATTTAAAAACCATTTTTTTTCACCCTCCACCATTAAAACCCTTCCTCCATGCATTCCGCCTCTCTGCAACCTCCTCTGCTAGCCTCCGAAGCTATATTTCCAACCCCGCAAGGTTTTATTAACGTTTTGTTTATCTTGTGCAGGTTTGATAGTGGTTTTTAAAGTAAAAACCCTCCCATAGTCCATAAAGGGATGGGATCAGGAGGTTACGACCTTTGTTGTCCAAACAGAGGCCAAATCACGAAGAAAGGGAATTGCTAGGGTTTGTTTTGTGGTTCGATCGGTGTTATATGAGCACTGTTTACACTATCAAAGCCTCAGCATCTCAAAGGCACCTGTCCATAACAACAAAAGGGAAAAGTCAACAAATATTTAAAGATAAAGGGTTGAAGGCTAGAACCAAGCAAAAAATTGGATAAAGCACAACAATTAAAGGAGGGAATGAAGGTCAAGAAACCGAAGAAATAGGGAAATAGAGTTTCCAATCACACAGTGTATAAAGGAAAAAAGAAACAATGTTACATTATGAAGGCCAAAGGCATCATCAGGCCTTAAAACACAGTTAATGATGAAGTAAAGGCAGATTCCCAAAGAGCAGTTTTATGATTAAATCAAGAAGACTTAGGCTTAAAGATAGCCTCGAATATATCAAAGGAGAAATTATTCACTCAATAACTCTAGATTGACACCTTTCACTTACTTTATACCTCACAGGGAAAATTGGCAGTTATTACACAAAAAGATATTTTATAAACTGTCAGACAGTTATTGTAAAAGGAAAAAAAGAGCCTCAAAGTCAATCTTTTCAGTTGTTTCATCCTCAGGAAGTAAAGATAGATTTAATACACAGATAAGTAGTTGAGAAACATCCCTACCTTATGCCTTGCATTTTTTAAAAGGATAGGAGTGCATTTACTATGTCATCAATGACATTTTGAACCCTAGATGGTTCCACCTCCTCATTTTCAGTATAAATAATGCACTGGAACTCATTGTAGGGTGGGCATTTGATAACTCTTTGAAGTAATACATAGTTCTACTGAGATTGAGGAGAAATTGATGTACTGGAACCTGTGGATGTTTTGACCTGTTTGTGGATGGATAAAGCTCTGTCATTGGATCCCTGAGCTTGGTTGTTGGTGAAGTATTCTAAATTTGTTTATGTTTTTCTTGTTTTCCATTTTGTTTTCACCATTTCTTGCTTACAATAGAGTAAAATTTTTAGGCTAAGAAATGTCTCCTTGAAGAACCTTAGGCCTGTTTACTCTTCATTATCTTTATGTTTTCATCTGCTGAAGGTTTTATTAAGTAGTTCAACTATTGTTTCAACCCTTATGCTTGTTTATTTCCTAAATAGTTCAATACAGTGGCCTCAAGAATGATTTATGGTTTTCCCTGCTTGTTGCTACTTAAAAACTGTTTTTTGAAGTCTCCCTTCAAAGTACCATTGTCCAAATTCTGCCAAAGAGGTTTGTTTTGATCATACCCTTTGTACTTGCTCAAATAATTGTTTTGAAGGTCTTTATAATTGCAATCACATATGTTTAGGAGTTCCCTCTTCTATGATTGCAATTATTTGTGAATCTTGAATGTTTTCTTATCGTTAAGAGTGAAATCTTTGATGAAATAGAGTGTTCCTCGACTCTTAGATTTCATTTTTAAAGTTTGTCTTGAAATTATTATTTGTTGAAGTATAGTTTCTAGAATTCATGGTTATCCCTGTCTATAAATTACTCCTTCGTGTTTAGATAATGTTTTAAGTCCCTCTGTTGAGAAGAACATATAATTAAGGATTCTTAATTTCCCTTAGTTCTACTTTTTCATTCTAAACCCCTTAATTTTCATTTCATTTCACCTGGAAGACTTTGTTAATCCAACAACCAAGTTAGATTTTCCCTTTGACACCCCTGATTCATCTACAAACTTGTTGTCATTTCCACTTGACTCCATTGCCCAATGACTTAGAGATTTCTCTTTCCTATTTATGCTGCCTAGATCATCATGTCCCATCAAACAATCAAACAAAATCAAGCTTAATAACTAGCCTAAAATCCACCTTTTACAAGCAATCAAGCTATATCCATAAAAAACACCTCTCTGAGACTAGGAGGGCTAGATCCTAGAACTCTAAAGACTGGTTTTTGTGTTGCCTTGTCATTTAGTATTCCAATATGCTAAATCACAAGATCCCAAAACTCAATACACTATAATATATAACACCATGATTTGATAATGAAGTAATGAATCAAATGAATTAAAATGAATGCATAAATTTTAACTAGAAACGAAACACTAATTCACCCCCCTCTCAATATTTCTAACATGAACACAAACATATACCACGAGCATTAAAATAATAGTCTTAAAACATCCATGATACATGCATAAAATTGTGTCAACTATCATAGCTTCATATATTAACGGAAAGTTCCAAAATACACAATTACAACGGTGCAACACTAGCTTGAATAGTGGAAAATTAAGTCAACACTTACTCCTCCAAATAATGATATTCTTTCCTATGCCAAGCTAGAGAAGACAAAGTAAAAATTCCTTTGCTTGAGCTACGAGGGTGTATTTATAACAAATAAGGTGACTCTCTACCTCCTTTGTGACTCTTGATCTTCCCTCATGACTCTTGAGCTCCCATGTAAATTTTCGAATCGTATTTGACCTTTGATCTTTTACATGACTTTATAACCTTTTAGTGACTTTTCACATTCCATGTGGGACCCTTGGGCTTTCACACATTTCACATTTTCTCTTTAAAAAAAGTAGAATATTACATTCCAAAATTTGTGTCAAAATACATTTACAACATGTGACTTTTGTGGTGACACATTGATAAGCCATGACTTGGTGACGATGACATAAGACTTCATTTTAGTGTATTAATGCCAAGCTATTCTCTTAGCCACTATCTTCACATATTCATAATGGATTTACTTGTACTTCATTTTCATCCCCCAAAGGGTTAGTTATGATATAAAGTCTTCCACATCATCTTGATCTTCATTAATGTGTCGTAGTTCAATGTCCCTTTTCTCTCTTTGTCTCTCGCCTCCACAAGTGTCTTATTGCAGCATACCATTGATATCCTTCTTGAGCATCATCCTGGAATGTTAAGATCATTATACCTACAAGTGAAGTTCACTCATGACATGGTAATCTGTAATATTCCCAAATGGGGAAAGCAACAATATGTGACATAAAACTGGAAATATGTAGAAATATCGTTGAATCAAAACATGAGACAACCATAGAGCCATTCCATTATGGTTATAACTGAAAAATAGGTACAAAGACTTGAGGAAAAGATCACTCAAGCTGGGCAAAAAATCCTCCCATGAAAAAATACACCTAAATATGATATGTTGTTTATACATGAAATGCAAAAATGTTATAACTACGCTGTCTATAAGAGTAGCAGTAGTTGGAAAATGGAAATATAAATATGTGCTGATAAAATGCTCTAATATTGCAAGGAATACAGATCCAAGCTCCAAAACTAATTTCCAATACAACCTAGAAAAGGTTTCCGGAAATACACAATATACAAAAATAATAGATTTGGCCCTAGGGCTGAATAATATTTGAAACTGGAATGCTGAAAGGAGGTGGATGATCTGAAATATTCAATGGATGATCCTCCTCCAATAGATCCTCCAAGATGAAGGGCTGATCCCCTCAAAGGAAACACAGCTCCTCCAACTAGGGCAATAAACCCACTGCTGCAACTGCTCTCTAAAATAACGTAGTCCTTGAGGGAAATTTTGTTGTAGCTGGTGATAGCTACTTGGTTTGATGCCAAAATATGAAATGATTCACTGAGAACTTCATCACAATCTTCCAGATGAAAGGATGATCCCTCCAATGGAAAACTAGCTTAGAAATTGGAGATCTCTCTCCTCCACTACTACACCCCTGCAACACTACCCAACTCTAAACAGAACTGCGCTGTATATGAGATTGAAGCTTGGAAAAATGCCAGATAGTGGTAATGTAGCTCAATATAAACTATCCTAAGTAGGCACTCTAATTCCCCCGAGGATGAGGGTGGGATTTCCTCTCGGAAACACGCTTGTGCTAAAAAGCACAACAAACCCTGCTAAACAGCAAAAGCATGCATAGATATGTCACATGCAAAATCCAGATCTAAAAAGATCAAAATCAATAATACAAATCCATGTCTTCTAATTCTTCCATCCTCTTCCTTTTATGCTTGGTGAGTTTCCTCACCCAGGGTCCCACTCAATAATGGAGCTACTCTCATGCATACACTCCTCCTAAATGACTGTGTTGTCCTCCATTAATCCTCCATGATCTCCATAACAACACTGTTGACCTGGTCAACATTGACCTAGTCCACATTCTCTAGCCCTTGTTCACACCTTAGGGTGCTTTATTAATTTGAAAAGATTATCCACTTTCACATTAGAAGTGGTTTTATTCTTTATAAAGATATTTATGGGTCTCTCTACCCACTTATTCACCAATCTAAGTGACAAAACAAAACTTTAATATTCCAATTAATTTTGGAATATTACAGTCCTCCCCTCCAAAATGTTTCTTTTCCTCAAGAAACTGTAAGGATACTGCAAAACCTCCAATGGATATGTCTCCTCCCAAGTATACAAGTGAGCCTTTGGTAGATAAACCAAATAGATTTCATCAAGAAAAAGTCTTAGATATATGGAAAGAGTTATATGTTTTCCATTGGCCTCCTTAAGGCATGAGAGATGGTAAACGTTAGGTGCCTCAGTCACCATGAGAAACTCCAATCTCCATGCTATCATCCAAACAATGTGAGCCATCCTTGGTAGCTCATAGAAACAATTACCAATACCCTGCTTCGGCAATGTGTAGGGGCTGCATGGCTGAAAATGAGAGATAAAAATTGTTCACCTTACAGTGTCTCTCTCTCCATTTATGATAAATTTGGAGCTGCTGATCTTGGGCTTCAATAATATAGTCCTCATGAAGCCAAACGATACTTTGAATCTCATGATCCCTCTCCTTGGTTCTAGGAATATTTCTTGCCCAGTCCTTCCTACATATAGTGAATATACTTCCATCACCATATGGGCTCCAAAAGAAACATGGACATACTAGATGGTGACAATAGTCCCTCAAGTGAGACCATTGTTGTTTTCCTTCTTGTTGTCTCCAATCATGATATGATAAGTGGCCATCCAACCACTTTCTTGCTTCCATAAGCTTCTCAAAATCTTGAAAATAGTAGAGGACATTAGGTGTTGGCTGAATATGAACCAAGCAAAACAAATCTTGCCCAAATTCCTCTAGAAAGTGATCAATCCCATCACTGAACGCAATCTCAAAAGGACCATGAAATCCAAAGAGAGGTTTGCTCTCTTGTGGAGCAATGTGCTGCAATTTTATGGTAAAGGAATTTACATACATTGTTAGTTGATAAAAAAAACATCAAAACATAATCTTTACCATATATTGTAGACAAGTTGGTGAAGAGTTCTATAGATGAGCCTTCCCATCTCTCCATCAAAAGGGGAAGTGATTGAAACAACCTTGCAAGGTGGTTTCTCTCCTCCTGATACATCAAACAAGCTACATATATCCTGATATGTTGGTGCACATCTTCTTTGAGATCCTCCCAATAGAATCCCTCCATGATGGTATGATAAGACTCAATGAAGTCTACATGTCCTGAAGAGAGTGCCTCATATGTTGTATGTATAATCTCCTTCTTGAGCTTGAAGTCTCTAGTCAAGTAGATCTGATCATGGAAATAAATGACTCCATCGACCACTCTATACCTCCCATCTATCAGTTGCCCATCAAGAACCTTACATGCGAAGAGGTTCTTGGAACACTGCACCAATATTTCGGAGTACTAATATGGGTCCATCCTCCTCAACAGTGAAAATGTTGTTGAGATCCAAAATGAAGCACCTGTCACATCATATATCTCCTCTTTAACGTGCTTAATGCCAAAGACACATGTTGGAGTACTACTACCCCGCCTTTGTTGCCTCCCTTATAGCTGATATTGCCCAACACAAGATTGAAGTACATGGAGGTCAACCTCCTCTTGGAAGGTATTTCCCATCCAAAACTTCCATAATTTGGCCAATGCATGCAAGAGTGTTAATAACCCCTTATCATATTCAGAAATATTCCTCATGTGTGGAACTATCATTTTCTGCTCCAAGGCTATGGAGTAGCCCTTTGACACCATGCTTGTATCATCGCAGATTTCTGAATCATCATCTTTCAACGCAAATGGCTGAGTGGGAAATGGTAATGTCCATAGAAGAAAATTTCTCATCCCTCCTTTGAACCCATCAAAGGTTCTCTACTATGTGTTGTGCTAGCTCCTGCCAAGGCTCCTTCCTTAGCCAAGTTTTTCACTGATGCACCATGTTGAGAGAACTCTTTGATCATCTTCCAATCAAGGGGTCTCCCTGGTGGAATTCCTCCATGTAATGAAACATCAAGGCCTAGAGTAGGCTATATATGTGAGTGGACTGATTTATCCCTGCCCTTACCGTGAAAATCATCCTCCTACTTCTGTGCATAAACCTCTTGAAAAGGATGGGTGTGTATGTTCCCAATCACTTGATGCTGACCCTCCTTCTCCTCTTCTTCTACCTTCTGCAAGATTTCACAGTCTAAGACATACTTATCTAATGTAAGAAACCCATGCACACCCAATGTCATATTGGTGTCAAGAGTCTTGATCACAAGGGAATGATCTATTAAAGTGTATGTCCTAAAAACTGTAGTCAATGTTGGAACAAACTTCCTCCATTTTTTTGTATCATTGCCTATCAACATAGACACATGTTGCCCCTGACCTTCATATGTCAGATATTTTGGAACTTCTTGATAAGATACAAGAGCTCCTCTGGTTGAAGCTATTGCTTCATCTCTATCTCCAAATGGTTGTGGATCTCCTCCTACTTTTACAGCATTGGAGGCTCTTTCCAGCTCTTCCTCTTCCTTCTCCTCATCATTGGAGAATACCTCATTTTTAAGAGACCCTTTGGCTTGATCTCCTCTTGAAGGAGGAATCCTCATGTCTTCTTCTTGAGAATAAAGTTCTTGCTGAAGTGGGGCTTTTGCCCTTGGCAAAGCATCCTGCAAATCTTTAACCCGCTCAACAATATTTTGAAATGGAGTTGGTTTCATGGATCCTCCCAACTCATGCAAAGGTTCTGATTTCTTGGGTTTTTCTAGCTCACCCAAAGAAGTTTCAAAATATCTTTGATCAAATATTTTCACTAACCTCCTAGTGAACTTTTCATAAGTAGATATATTTTCATTATTTAATGAAGAAGATTCATAAAACCACCAGGCATAAGCCTTACCTTCAAGATGCAGAACTGCAACTCTAATGGCTTCCTCTTCTGAAACTTGATGCATCTGGAAATATGTGTCTAGTTTCTTTACCCAAGCCTTAGCTGTGCACTTGGGTGACCCATCAAAAATAGGTAGAAAAAATCTACCCAAAGTGTCCTGCATGCACCCTCTTCTTCTATTATGGTTATTTGGTCTTCTCTCCTTTTTGATTTGATAAAGCCCTTGGAAGGTTATATGCTCCTTGTATCTTGGACTGAGATTCATATTCTTGGAGATAGTCACCAAGAGTCTCCTCCTTTGGTGCGTCTCCTTCCTCTTCTCCCATTTCCAAGAATGTAGGCATGGTATCACGTTGTAGATCTGATGGTGTAGCTAAATTCTCACACCCATAATGTGAAAATGTGGATCTTTCTTCATGTTCAAGCCATCTTGGAGAATCTCTATATCTCTCCATCCTTATCTCTTTGATGTCTCTGTTAATGCCCTGCATAGTTTGAAGAAGACATTTTGAGAACTCATTCCCTCCTGATAATGGAGTTTTTCCTTCATCTCTTCTGCAGATATTCTACTTTCTATGAGAAGCCTCCTTAGATGACATAATGGTTGAAGTACACATGCAAAGATAATATTATGCTACGATACCATTGTATTATATCCAAATGAGGAAAGCAACAATATGTGACATAAAACTGGAAATATGCAGAAATATCACTGAATCAAAAAATGAGACAACCATAGAGCCATTCCATTATGATTATAACATCAAAATAGGTACAAATACTTGAGGAAAATATCACTCAAGTTGGGAAAAAAATCCTCCCATGAAAGAATACACCTAAATATGAAATGTACACTACAAGAAAACCACATTATGAGGGTCATGCTTGTGACGGACCTTTAAGGTCCATCACCAATGTCACATATGGTGACGGTCCTTAAAAAACCATCACTGTAAGTGTATATAGTGATGGTCCTTTATGGTCCATCACCAAAGACATTTTCAATGACACTTTGGTGAGGGTCGTTAAAGGCCCATCACTAATTATTTGTTAATACATGAAATGATGGAATGATATAATTGCACTGTCTATAAGAGTAGCAAAAACTCGAAAATGTGAATATAAATATGTGCTGATATAATGCTCTAATAGTGCAAGGAATATAGATCCAAGCTCCAAAGTTGATTTCCAAGACAACCCAGAAAAGGTTTTCGGAAATACACAATATACAAAAATAACAGATTTGGCCCTATGGATGAATAATCTCTCCAACTGGAATGCTGAAAGGAGGTGGCTTATCTGAAATATGCAATGAATGATCCTCCTCCAATAGATCCTGCAAGATGAAGGGCTGATCCCATCAAAGGAAACACAACTCCTCCAACTAGAGCAATAAACCCACTGCTGTAGCTGCTCTCTAAAATAACGCAGTCCTTGAGGGAAACTGTGCTGTAGTTGATGATAGCTACTTGGCCTGATGCCAAACTATGAAATGATGCCCTGAGAACTTCCTCACAAGATTTCGATGAAAGTATGATCCCTCCAATGGAAAACTATCTCATAAATTAGAGATCTCTCTCCTCCACTGCTACACCCGTGCAACACAACCCAACTCTAAACAGAACTTTGTTGTATATGAGACTGAGCTTGGCTAAATTCCAGAAAGTGGTAATGAATATCAAGATAACCTCTCCTGAGTAGGCACTCTAAGTCCCCCAAGGATGAGGTTGGGATTTCTGCTCAGAAACACCCTTGTGCTAAACATCACAACAAACCCTGCTAAATAGCAAAAACATGCATAGATATGTCACATGAAAAATCCAGATCTAAAAATATCAAAATCAATAATACAAATCTATGTCTTCTAATGTTTTCATCCTCTTCCTTTTATGCTTGGTGAGCTTCCTCACCCTGGGTCCCACTCAATAATGGAGGTACTCTCATGCATACACTCCTCCTAAATAATTGTGTTGTCCTCCATTAATCCTCCATGATCTCCATAACTACGTTGTTGATCTGGTCAACATTGACCTAGTCCACATGCTCTAGCCCCTGTTCACACCTTAGGGTGCTTTATTAAGCTGAAAAGATTATCCAATTTCACATGAGAAGTGGTTTTATTCTTTATAAAGAGATTTATGGGTCTCTCTACCCACGTATTCACCTATCTAAGTGACAAAAAAAAACTTTAATATTCCTATTAATTTTGGAATATTACATAATATCACTCCTAATATCACCTAGTCTACTTTATTTGTCATGTAGTATATTGATTGTGATGGCACAATGTGAAATATTCAAGAAGTGGATTTCTTGAGTGCAATGCGTAGAGCATGAGGTAGTGAGTGAGGGAATAGGCATTGTGACTGAAAAATTCATAGTATATGAGAGAGAGTTAAATTAGGTATTGCGCAGTGGGAAAGTACATGAAGTAGGGACGCATGAATGGGCACTGTGATTTGCAATGCACAGTGGATGAGAGAGAGGCTCAAGGGAATGCACAGTTGGGAAATCCAGTTGTAAAAAAGAGGATCCATTACAAAATATGATTGCATAGTGTGTTGGGAAAGGCCAAGCTCATAAAGACTGCACAGAAGGTGAAACTAGCATAATTGAATGACTGGGCACTAGGATTGTGCAGTACATAGTTGAGGGAGTTTGTCTTCTAGGAATGCATAGTGTGAAATTCTAGGAGGTAGAGGGTGCTTCACTATGGCCTAGGATTATGTAGTGCAAAGTTTCAGGAGGCAGAAATTCTGATCCTTTATCGAGCAATTTTCTAGAATAGCGAAGGATCCAAAAATGACTAAGTGTGCAATTAGTAAAACAAGAAGGTAAGAATCAAAGAATGGAAATAATTGAACATGATCACACACTCATGGATGATCAACCACATGACAAGGAGATATTTAATACCCAAAATAAACAAAAATATTTGAAACAACAACAAGACAACACTTTCCTATAAGTGTGACACTTAAGATATACCTTTCGACACAAGTTTTGACTGCAAAGTGAATTGCGCAATGCCATAGGAATGATTCCAATGCATGTACTCATGATATATATGATCCATTAATGCAAGAGAATGCATCATAGCTATCTTTTAAATATTTTCCAAAACTACCTTTTACAAAAAAGCACTTCCCTTAACAAAACATGACACTCAAGATTTCTTTAGAAAGGGACACGAAAACTTAGAAGACAAGCTTTAGATCACTCTAATAACTCAAAACGATAGTTCACATGATCAAAGGGAGGATCCATAATTAGTTTTACTACGTTAAAAATAAATGAAGAAATGTAATTGTTGGTAGATTCTTACATTATTGTCACCTAATTTTGAGGTTGGTAGATAATTGATAGAGTCTCATAGTAAGAATACTTAGTTAGATAGATATGTTAATAATACAGATTCAATTTTAAGGGAATCATATATTAATCTCTATAAAGCCTAAATATATGCATGTAAGTTTCTGTATTCAATAGTATTCAATAGAGATCAAGATCTTTCTACATACAATTCCATTTTTTGTATGTTTTTAATTTATGTTCTGGTATTAGATCTTGGTGTGAGAAGTTGTGATCAAGAGGTTCTTTATGAGAAGAATACCTAACAATTGTGAGAGTGATAGAAGCCACCATGGCATGATATTTTTTTTGTATAAAATGAGGAGCTACATGTTCTTTATAGGATTTAGTACTACCATAGGAAGCCACCAATAGTAGAAATGATGCAAGAGCATTGGCACCATCATTATGTATAAGCCAAAAACCAAAAAAGAAAAAAAACTGAGGATGATGACTAATGATGATGCAAGGGAAACAAAAAGTATAGGCATAAATATTAGTGATGAAAGAAAAATGGATGACCTATGTAGGAGAAAAGGATTCCTAGAGAACCCAAACATATAATGGTTGGTTACCCATGTATTTTGGTGGATGGTGAATTTTTTATATAGGCGTCATCTTATGTTTATGTTTGCAATTATATAATGGAATGCAGAGAAGTTTGAGAAGACCAAAGATCACAAAGAAAAATAGACAGTACTAAATATTAAGAATGACAAAGGAAAAGATGGAGAAGGGACCAATTTAATGAAGAATATTGATTAAGGAGAGTGTTAGGTCCCTATATTATTAATGTAGTCCCTTATTATTGTTAGTGTAGCCCCCTTATTTTTATTATTGTACCTCTGTAGCCCCCATATTGTTATTATGGTGCCCTTACATTATTATTGTTAGGTCGGCTAGGATTATATTGTGACCCCATGGACTCATATATATAGAAAGGAGGTTTTGTCATTATATCATCCAAGAATTATTCATTTATGTAATGTAAATGAGGTTTCCCCCTAGAAGTGGCTTATTTCTAAGGTGTTGATCTCTCTTTTCTTCTATTTTTGGAGCTAGTTTCATAACATTTGGTATCAGATCTTTGGATTCTAGGGTTTCACTGCTCCAAATATGTCATTGTGGCATTTGCGCTATATTGTATTTTCTACTAATGTTCATAAGTTAAATTTTTACCATGGGAAGCCGAAATCCTGAGGAACGTCTTTTACAAATTTCAGATCTTGCTGCGCAATATTTTTTGAGATATGATCCATGGAATTTAGGGTTTTTGCAGGCTCCCGAATTTCATCTCAAAGAGGTGACCTTTGAAAATTTGTCATAAATATCTCTCTGAGCGTTTGATTGGAATCCTATAAAAAGTGGCCTAAAATACACATAATGTAGTTTCTTGTTTATCAATTTTAGATCCAAAGGAGAAAACAATGACATGTGGCACATTGTACAAGTCCGCTCTACTGAACCAATCCATAATTAGGCCATTCTGGGATATTGGGCATAACTTTATAGTCTTGAAGAATCCAAATCAGGTCAAACTTGTGGCATTCGAAAGAAGATTCAGAGGGCCACTATAGAGCCGAATTGAAAATAATATTATAAATCACAAAGATAATTCAGTTTCAATTTCGAGCTCCTCAAAAACAAGAAAACAGTGTGTATTTTTTAAACAAGTTTGCATAACATTTGTTTGAAAAATCAGTTTGAAGTGATTCCAAGGGCGTATTGAAGCATAGATACCAGTATTGAGTTATACAATGCCTCCAAAAATAATTCCACTCCCATTAAGCCCTCAAAAATCTATTCTATGACGCATGAAGAGGAAGAACTGTAGTATGATATATTAAAATTACGGTACCAAGTGCAACAAATTTAGATCATACAAAGAGGAATCAAAGATGACATAGGTGGTTTAAAATAAAAAATGAAGGTTAAGTTGGATGGTTTGAAGGATCAAATGAAAGCTAATATTGATGATAAAGTAGTGGAATATCACATCGAGCATCAACAACAAGTTCTCCAACTCTCAAAGGATAACCTATCTTTGGTGCAAAATCGAATGAAACAATATGAAGATCAACATCCCAGTGAAAGAAGTTTTGAAACAGTCACAGAAACAAGAACTCGATAACTACGAAATCGATAAATTTCAAAGTATCTAAGAAAATGGAAGAACTTACTCATTGAAGATTCCACATGGGAGGATGCGAATTTTATAAAAAGCATCAAGAAATAATCAAGCGTTGAGGACAACACTTGTTTGAAGTAGTGGGGCATATTAGGTCCCTATATTATTAGTGTAGTCCCTTATTATTGTTAGTGTAGCCCCCTTATTGCTATTGTTGTACCCCTGTAGCCCCCATATTGTTATTATGTTGCCCTTACATTATTATTTTTAGGTCGGCTAGGATTATATTGTGATCCCATGTACTCCTATATATAGAAAGGAGGTTTTTTCATTTGTATCATCCAAGAATTATTCATTTATGTAATGTAAAGGAGGTTTCGCCCTCAAAGTAACTTATTTGTAAGGTGTTGATCTCTCTTTTCTTCTATTTTTGGAGTTGGTTTCATAACAGGGAGGGCGTGAAAGAATAATTCTTAATTGTAATAACTAATGAATAAATGATAATGTGCTAGATTATTATAGATTATCTACATAGGAATGAGAGATGTTAGGGATTAAAATTTCTTGACATATCCATGGAAATATTTATGGAGAGATTTTAGGATATATTATGGAGAGAGTTATGGACATAACTGCAAATTTGGTTTGAACATAATATCTAATTTTGATAATGGTCATTTATAGTTATATAAGTGACCATTTCTACACGAGTGGATAAATTAAATATTGATGGATTAATAAGGATTTTCCCTTGTGGGGTTATGAGGTTATATATCATTGTTCCTTTCTTTTCTTTGAATTTAAGCACATAGTACGATGTTTGTAGATTAGAGTTTGGAGTTGCGTCAAGAACAAATTATTCTTCATTCATATGTGTTGTGCCTTGATTGTATGTGACGTGTTTGTAACAACATTGAGAAAATTGGTGTGTGCTAGTAAAATTACCATTGTAGATAAATTAATGTTGTTTATTTTGCTATTTAACCATGTCAAATCGAACAAATTAATATATAGAAGAAACAAATAAGTTACATAGATTAAATTATAAAAATAGGAAGTTTAAGATACAAACTTTGTTAGAAGGCTACAATGCACAAGTAATAGTTAGTGGAGTTGAAGCTAAGCTGCCTACTCCTATGGCCTTGGTTTATTTTTGGGAGAAAAGAGAAACCAAGGAAAAGGTTCTCACGAGGTTTTTTTTGAAATACATATCTTTCTTCATATAAGGGAATTAAGGGAATGCAAAACATTAAGTGAGACATTGAAAGCATTATAACGTATATATGAAATAGTAAATATAGTTAGAATGATATTTTTTAAGAGCAGCGTCTTTCAATTAATATGGAACAAAATAAAAACATTATTGATTATATGTCTAGAATTAAAATTTAAAGAAATAAGTTGGGTAATATGGGTGATGAAGTATCAAATCATGATCTACATACTATAACATTAAATAGTATACAATACGGATATGAAGTATTTCCATCACCCTTGCAGTGACATATAAAACACCTTCATTAGATGACTCAATAAGGATCCTTATGCAAAAAAGAGGAAATCAGGAATAATGTTGATAAAATTATTAAAATCTAAACTAGCTTTAATGGATAAGGTGAAGCAACCATATAAGGGAAAAACATCAATAAAGAACAATGGAGGAAAACCTTACATGAAAGTGTATCAAAGTTACATTTGGGGTGGTGGGACTGGATTCCCATGGAAGGAAGTTTCCATTAACCCTGCCTCGATAGTGAAGTAAGTGAGTGCCCAAGAGAGAGGCTAGTTGGTAAGCCAATACAGTCTCTGAGTCTCATCATCGCAGAGTTTCACTAATAATTCTATAATAAACTGCGAAATAATATCCAAGAATAAGAACTATTGACTAGGAATCAGTAATGAAAGCAAGTCCTATGAAATCATATAAGAATTTCATTTACCACTTCAAGGTATAATAAATACGCCACGCTTTTCTTACTCTAGAATTTCCAGCTTTGAAAAAGCCCTCCCGAAGCTATTTACTCTTATCGAGACAATTACCAACATGAAAAAGAATGATACATGTTGATAAATTTTGACACTAGTATTATGAATGCAAGGAAAAATTTTTAATGAATCTAATATAGAAGACAAGAAAGCACATTTGTTAATAAAGAAGTAAAGGTAAGTGGGGATGTAAAAAATTTGATGATTTTTATTTTAAATCTTGCCCTAACAACAAAAACAAATGATATGCATCCTTCATAAAATCAAGGGCGTCATATATCTTGCAATACACATGATTCTAAAACCTATCATGATAAACTAATAGTGCTAAACATTTATTTAAGTAATGCTTAATTTTATGAAATAAATAAATAGGGTAATGTATTCATAATAGTGTTAAAACTCATTTAAGTAATGACTATTTTTATGAAATAAAGATATAAGGTAATGGAATCATAATTTTTTCATTCGTACCAAGTAAATAAAAAAAATGATGTGTATCGTAGAGGTTAAGGAAAATGCGCAATCTTCAATTTGAGTGACGACAATTCAACGTTTACGATATAAAATGTAACGTGAAACATATGCATAATCACTAAGTCATAGCAGAAGGAATGGGAGTGGGAGACCTATACGAACTTTGATGTAACTTATTAACTTTTGGACGAGTAAGTGGTCATCCCGGCTACATGCCACATTGGCGTGTAAAATTCAGCTAAAAATATAACGATTAACAACATTCATCAAGACACTCTCCTATTCTTGGATGCGTAGATATTTTAACAGGACTCAGTTTCACGAGTTTCACGGTATATTTCAGTTCAAACTTTCTATGTCAATCGGATTATAAATTAGCGAGTGAGGGCCATGGAATTAGAGTATTAGTTTATACAGGTTACGTAATGCATCTTAATTTCCAGATTTAGTTGAATTTGTGCAATTTTAGACACTCTCATCAAGACCCGGGAACTTTCTAATCTGAAGTCTGGCTCGATATGCCGTCTGGATCATTACAACTCAACGTCGGGTCCACATCCACACTGCTCTTAGGTTCATAATCTTCTCTCTTTCGCAAACGATCCCTATGTTTGTATATGTGTATGTATATATGATATTACATACCCATAGGAAATTATGGATGCGGTGACCCTCCTAATTACACAATACTGAAAAAAGGAATGGCAGGTACAGGAATATGTGTATTTTGCCACCACAAAAAAAATAAAATAAACTCTGAAAATATTCAACATTTTTTTTTTCTAATGTCAATATGTTGTGGAGATTTGGAATGGATCTATGAAAAAAAAATTAAGCCCACAAATGAGTGGCAATATGATAGATTATATTGGGAGGTCGTTTGAGAGCATCAAATATCACAAGACCTTTCCACCTTTTTATCATGTGGACTATTTGGAAAAATTGAAACGCAGTTATTTTCAAACATAAAAATGGTTTGGTACAGAATCTAATTATGGAGTGATAGGACCAAAAATAATTGTAGGGTTTGGTACAGAATCTAATTATGGAGTGATAGGACCAAAAACAGGGAGGTAAAGGAATAAGGAACATAAAATATAAAGAAATATGGGGTAGCTATTAGGTGGGTTTTTTCCATGGAGCATGGAAAAGGAGGAGTTGTGGATGTGGTGTGGTTATTGTCTTTGATCTAGGAAATTGAGCGAGGTAAGTACTTGTTGGAATTATACTCTCAACCACCCCCATGAATGAGAAGCGGTAGCAGCCCACACTTCAATCAATTTTGTGCAGAGAGGGACAAGCAAGGATCCAAGAACCCGAAGGCGTTTTCACGCAACCACAACAAACAAAGTACCCGAGCCATCATCTGCATTTATTTCTTCAACCACCGCTTTAATTTACCTTTTGCCCGCACTGCGCAATCGTAAGTTTTTTGTTTTAACCTTAAGCCATTCACAGTAACTTATTCTACCCGTCGATGCGATATCTGGCAGGACCCACCTTAACCTTACCACATGAGCCAAAACCTTATTTTGCACCTTATTCCTTTGTATTTCCCTTACCACACTTACAAACAGTTGGCCACACCACAGAGCGTACTTCACATTGTTTACCATTTACCTTCCTCCTTCTGCAAGTTATGTTATTTTCCGTGCGATGTGATTGTGCTATCACACATAGCATTTGCAACTATTTGACTTTACCACTTAGTGCCAGCAACTTAAGATGTTTGATTTGCGACACGATCATGCCATCGCACATCGCGCCCGCAAGGATTTGTGTTTACCCGTGTTCACCCTAGTGAACAGTTAATTTCTTCGATCTACGATCTGCGATGAAGCGTCAGACACAATGAAGTTTTAGAGCCAGAACCGATATTATTTGAAGTTCGCCCTATTATGTTTTGAACGCGTTTTTATGTGTTTTCATGTATAAACCATAATACGACATGCGTGCCAATTTAATGAATATATAGGTCTTTTGACAGCCCAAGGACGAGAAGTTGTTGAACGTCTGTTCAACAATGCATCTGCATTGAATTGCATTGATTAGATTTAGGTTTTACAAGCTTCGGCCATTTTGTATAAGAAATGTAATTTCATATGTTTTCAGGGTGATGGAATAGAAACAGAAGTTCGTTCCTCTCATGTGTATTACGCTATCTATGTATGACTGTTTATATTTCCGCATTTTCTGCATTCTCTCTATTGTGGGGGCAACACATTTTCCTATGTTTATGTTTTATTGAAAAATTCCAACATGGTATCAAAGCAGTTCTAGGCTCTCAGTAAATGAACAAGCTCTCTTTACTGAAGAAGCTGTAAGATTGTTTTTGTTTGTATAAGCAGAAGTCTCCAACAGTGAGAAATATTTTATAGCAGTGAGAAGGTTTCCCTTTTATACAATCAACTTGATTGTTTGTTTACACAGTCAGAATGGCAGCAGCAGGCACAAGCCTGACAGATCCACAATTACCACAGTTCAATGGTAAAAACTATGATTATTGGGCCATTACAATGAGGGCCCTGTTTCCTTCATAAGATATATGGGAGCTAGTGGAAAATGGATTTCCAGAACTAGTAGATGCAGCAATGCTTACTACTTTGTCATCAAAAGAAAGAGACTTGCTGAAAGGCAATAGGAAGAAGGACTCCAAAGCCCTCTTCTATATCTTTCAAGCAGTAGATGAGAGTATTTTCCCAAGGATTGCAGCAACAACAAAGTCTAAGGAGGCATGGGATATTCTCAAGACAACCTATTAATGCATGGAGAAAGTGAAGACAACAAAGTTACAAATGCTGAGGAGAGATTTTGAAACTCTTTGTATGAAAGAGTCTGAAAACAGAGACTCATTCTTCACACATGTGATTGGGTTGGTTACCCAGATAAGGTCTCATGGAGAGACACTTGAGGAAAGAAGAATAACGAATAAAATATTGAGAAGTCTACCCTCAAGATTTGATGCCATAGTAGTGGAAATAGAAGAGACAAAGGATCTTTCACAATTTTCAGTGGTTGAGCTTTGTGCATCCCTGATGTCTCATGAACATGGGCGGGACAGGAACAGCAGGCCCTCATTTAGACATGCTTTCAAGACAAATATGTCTTTTGAGTCGAGGTATAGGTCGAGAAAGTCAAACTACTGAGGAAGGAAGAAGCCACAAAGAGGTGGAAGAAACAACCCTGTGACACACGTGGAAGGGCAACAACAGCAATGAGAATCAGCGAAGTCTCAATCCGAAATTGACACAAGGATAAAGGTATGATGAATACATAAGTCCAATGTCATTATTGTAAAAGTATGGGCATTATGAAAATGAATGTAGAAAGAAACAAAATGACATGAATAATAAGAAAAATGTAAATTTTGCAAAATAAAGTTAGAACTTAGAATATTGTGCTTCTAACTTTCAGCAATATTAACACACAAAGAAAATACAAGAGAATGAATGGTTCTTAGACTCGGTTGCTTAGCAACCATGGTGAAACATCGCAATGTGAGTGATCTAGAGGGGAATGTGAAGCCCGGGCGGCAACGGGGAGCGTGGTAAAGTCTTTGTCATGAGGAAAGGAAGAGTATCAATACTCACAAGGAAGGAGAGAAGAAATTTGTGCCAGATGTATATTATATGCAACAGAAATGTAGCTTATACAGGCATTAGACAACTTGTGAACAAAGGGCTACAATGTATTTTTTAAGAATAATGTGTGTACAATCATGGATGTTACACCATTTTTTGGTCATCTAACATATTATCATTAGATGGACCCAAGTACATCATGTAAGACCAATTTTACTCTAAGTAAAATTGTTTTCACTATGAAAATAACTTAGTAAATCACCTTTATTAAGTTGTTTATGGTCTAAACAGGAAACCCCATAAGGAAATATTAAATAAATATATATTTGTTTGATTTTCCTCAACAAATAATTACTTAAACAGTAGTTTAATTAATATTTCTGGTTATATTTAACCAAAAACAAAGAAATTAATTAGATAAATCATTATTTATCTTATTATTTTCTAAAGAATAATTATTTAAATCTTATTTAAATAATCTTCTTTGTTAAATATGACTAATTCACCCTTAAATAATTAAATAAATCATTATTTATTTGATTATTACTCAACCATATCCTTAAAATGATAAATAAATCATTTATTTATTTATTATTACTTAATCACATCCTTAAAATGATAAATAAATCATTTATTATTTATTATTTACAAATAAAGGGATTTGACTCAAGTCAAATTCCTTTTCCCTCCAACAAATATAATAAAATATTCCATAAAAGTTGGATCTAGATTTGGTTAATAATATTTTAATTATGCACCAATATCTAGACTAACTCAATATTTTGTAATAAATAGAAGGGTTTTCCCATTCATTTGTCACCTTTTGTTGCCTAAAAATCACTCTAGATCTCAACACTTGGTCTAGCTATTGATCCATAATCATAGCCATACTTTTCCATTTTTGTCTTGATTTTCTACACCATCAAGAGAGAGAAGTTCTAAATCGGAAGTGCTGAGGACTCACAAGAACCCATCCCATTGAGGAGAACAGAGAACACCCTCTTGGGTTTTCCTCCAAGGTGCCATTAATAAAATTATTCATTGGATATATTCTTGTCTTTTCTATTGGATCTATGGAGTAAATCTTATTTTTCTACTATTTAATGTCTTCTAATGCATAGATCTAGATTTTTGCAGCATTTGTCTTGATCATCTAATTGTAGATCTGAAGATATTAGCAGTAATTGATGTTGTTAGGGCTATAAGTTATGCATAGCTAAAGTGGCCTTTTTTTGTACACTTCGAATAAAGATTCATACTAACAACTGGCAACTCCACACGAGTTTACCATTACGACTGTTGTCGTTTTTCTGATCCTTGCATATCTAGCTACTTCAAACCCTAGGATTTATCTTCAGCCCCTTGTTTTTGTTATTCTTGATGTTGTTTTTAATCCATAAAACTCCAAAACGATAAAAATTCTAACTTCTGCGTGTTTTTGGACCCATTGCGTAGGTGACAGACATCAGCCGCAGTTGAGACGACAAATTTTTCTGAAATATTCCACCGAGAGTGTTGAAAGTGCAGGTCACACTTTTCTGCCCAAAACCTGTGACCTGGACCTCCAGGATGCACTTTACAGCCCAAAAAATGCGACCTCTGCTGAAAACAGGCCAAAAACTACGACCTGGACTTTCTGCAGAGATATTCCTGAAAGTTTTCTGGGTTCTGCTGAGCCTCTGTTCAGGGTTGTCTGACTTCTGTCTCCGCCCATTTTGGAGCTGTACTTGTTCTGTTTCTCTCAACTAAGTGGGAACCTAGCCCCCTAGGGCTTCAGTACCCTCCACTTTTGGTGGAAGAGTGTTTGTTGTTGCAGGTTGTCTGCAATTTCATAATCTTCAGCCATTTTTTTAGATCTGATACCTCATCTTTAGATCCACTTCATATCGGCTTGTTATCCATCCAAATCTCCTCTTTTAGCTTTGTTTGGGTTTTCCCTTAGGGGGCACTCCGCTTCGTTCTTGGAGATAGCCTTTCGCCACCTCTTTTTACAACAATTTTCCTCTAATTTTTTGTTGTTTTCTGCACCACTTTCTAGCAGATTTTGTCTTTTAGATCTCTATCCCTCTTGACCCAAGATCTATTAGCCTATTTTAGTGTGTTTTGTTTAGTTTTTTACTCACCTATAGACTAATTGTTGAGAGACCCACCTGCTTGGGTTTAGATTATTGCATTATTAGCTATTTATTTTCTGTTTTGGAGGCCTATATACTGTCATTTGCAGGGTTATTATAGCTATACAACAACACTTTTTCTTTTTCTCTACAAATGTCTGGGTTTAAAAATTAAAATTTACACACTTTTTACACACACACCCTAAGCGAAAAAGAGCTTGGTTGAAACTGCCAAGCAAAGACTCTAAAACATTGAAATCATTTCATCCTACACCTCTTTGCCCTTGTTTCAACATTATAATCACTTGATTCTGCACCTCCCTGCCTTTGTCGATCTCTTTTCCCTTGGTGCCGTGTGTGTGTCGTCATTGCTCAACCTCCCATGGGCTCTGATTTTCCTCAGGGGGGGTGAACACCTCCTGCATATCTTCCCCTCTTGGTAGCACGTATTTAGGGTACAACATGCCTCCTCTATTTGCCCAACCTCCTGTTTACCACACTGTTACCCAACCTTGTTTTTCTGGTAACCCCGATGACCAGATTCTCATGATGAAATCCGATCAACCTTCAACCATAGACATCAATCTTCAGACTCGATCCCATTAGTACAACAGGCCTCCCGCCACGTCTATCCCCGAGCTACCTCCTTCGGTCTCTATAGAGCCTCTTTCGACACCTAATGGCCCCTTGAAGATCCCTCCGCCTAGGGCAGAGGTTCATACCAAGATCCCTAAGGGTCAACTACGCTGAAATGCTGCTTCTGGAAAAGCCGCCCATTCGTATAGCATAGTCGATGACTTGGCACAATCCCCTGCTGCCATTTCAATGTTGGAATTCCTCTAGTCGTGCCCTTCACAATGAAAAGCTCTTCTGTCTGCCATGGGCACTGTAGACCCTTCTGATGATCGATTGATTTTCTTTGATGTTGATCGGTCAGAAAATCCACCTCCCCCTACTTCTGTCACTTTCCAAATCCCAGTCAAGATCCGGAACGCCAACGTTTCTGAATGCATTATTGATGAGGGGGCATCCACCTGTGTGATGTCCGCTTTGGTTTGGAAAAAAATCGGATCTCCTGAGTTGGATCCTTCCACGATCACCCTCCGAGCGTGGGATGGCCATGCCTCCAAGCCCATTGGCTTATTCCGCAATTGTCCTATCACTCTTGTGGGAAAGACAGTTTGTGTTGACGTAGAAGTCATAGATGCCCCCCTAGATTACAACATTCTATTGGGTCGTCGCTACACTTATGCGATGTCTGTTGTCCCTTTCGCGGCTCACCACAAGATGTCCTTCCCCCATAACGGAAAGATAGTCACCATTGACCAGTTGACATATTACGAGCCGAAGTCTCAGACCTCCCCTGAGTCCACTATCTCTTCGGTGGCCAACAAGTAAACCGTTGACCCTTTGACTAGTGTCTCACCTGGCATCTACAAGGACTCCTCCTTGCTTGGTACTTTCCCTGGTCTCCCTCCTCCTATCTCTGATCCCAGCTCATTGAATGTTTGCATGATGCAATCATCTCGATGCAGCCTCTTCGATGCAGCCTAGCCCTATGTAGCTATCTCCTAGCCCTTCGATGCAGCCTCTTGGAACTCCTCCTCCTGGCCCTTCAGCTGGTACTCATGAGCCTATTTATCCTCTTGGGTCAGTCCCTCCAGGCCTTAACCATTTAGGAGTCGTCCCACCTAGCCATTACCCCTCCGGTCAGATACCATTCCTAGTCCCTCCACCAAGCATCTATACGGCACCTGTCATGGCCACCCTCTCTCTTCCTAACTTGACCATTGGGATTCGAGTTTGGTACCTTGATCCTCCAACCACTACCCCGCCAGGCCAACCTAAACATTATCTTTAACTACCTAGAGCACAAAAATCACTACATAGATAACATTGCAAACCATATTCTGGATTGGAATTTAACACACACATTTAACACAAGAAAATAACATAAAAATATCAAACGATGCATATCCATAGTATGTCTCGTATAAAATGTTTTAGAGTTTATCAACTCTGATACATATGACATGCCCATAGCATGTTACCAAAAACTAAAAAATGGGGGCACCACATTCCATACACACTAATCACTATCTCGAGGATCCCGAGCGAATGGCTCTGCCCCCACAGCTCATAGATCACGAACACTCTATCTGGCCATCGCCATGCGTCGCATGACCCCTCGCCATTCCGGGGGTAAACCAATACATGGCTCTATGTACTGGTCATCTAACTCTTGCCATCCGCGTTCCAAAACACCGGTCAGAAGCCTCTCACATCTATGATGGATGTCCTCCATAAGGGTTGTTGCATCCTCATTTTGTTGCGCCCTTGGTCTACTAGATCCTGTGGCCCCTGATACTATAGGACGCCCCATGTACCCGACCAGTTTTACCGGTGTTGTATTTGCATACCAAAAGTAAAAGAATCAGTACTACATACAATATTCTAAAAACTTTACATGCACGTAAAAGATCAACAATGTGGCACTTACCATCCGGTCCCAATATACGACCAGGTGGAAGTGGTAGATCTGAGCCCCCATAATAACTCATCCCACTATAGGGGTATTCATCTGTATACAACGGCATCTGATCCCAATGAACAAAGAAATCAGGAAGAAACAATCGTCCAACTGCTCCACCTCCTCCTCTACACAGTAGTCGCTCCCACCGGTGCAACCTAGGCTCTCTCGGGCCTCCATCTGGGAGTTGTATGTGAGGTCAAAGTGTCAGGATCTTCTCAAAGAAAAAAGAGCACAAAAATGTACCATACGCACAGTCATGGTTCACTTGCCGCTTACATAGCGACAACTTTCGTTTCAACGATGACAGCATCATCTGGGCCCACCCATAGTAGGTCCCACTCAAAACACTCTCCACCAACATCATCTTTCCCCCCATAATGTGATGGAGTGCCTGGTTGCCCAGGATCCACAGCACTGCTGCGGCCAGAGCACGGGTCTCTAACCTCTCCAAATTCCTGATGGGTATCTGATTCCCCTTGACTTGGATACTCGGATGACAATGGCGCTCTACAAACTCTATGATATTCCGCCCACGCGGTAATACTGGCTGAGTATTCCCTACCATCCCAAGTGGTGGTAGACCAGTCGAGAAATATATATCCTGGACCATCAAATCGATCCGGTGCCCCTGCACTATAAAGACATCACGGTTTGGGTCCTAGTAGCTGACAATATGGGCAAATAAGTGCTCCCTAGCTCTCATCAAAGGGTTCTACACAAACTTTAGAACCCCAAACCTGGTTAAAGCACTGCAGACACCCTGATCCTCCTGGATCTCCGAACGCAATGCACCCAGGCCTCTCTCTCTCCAGTTGATCCATAATTCTGCCATACCTGCACAAAACCATCATATCAATCAATATACAGATAGGAAAGACTATTTCTCATCAAAAAACCCTAGTGCTCAGCCAAAAAACAGCACTGAAACACCCCTCCCGGATAGGTCGCACTTTTCAGGCCCAAACCTGGGACAGGTCACACTTATCAGGCCAAAACTTGCTACCTAGGTCGCAGTTTTTGCCCCAAAAACTGCGACCCGGCCGTAAGGAGGAGTAGAGAGCTTTTACTAAGCATTAGGGACCTAATCTAAACTTCTAATCCACTAAAAATAAAGAGTAGGGTTAGGCCTCTTACCTGCAACTGACAGCTCCTAATTCCAACAGTCGGTTTGTCCGCTACGATCGCCACAAGATTTAGGGCCTTCTCTCCTCTCCACATTCACCACAGCTCCACATGTAAATGAATGAATTTGGAGGGAAAATGCCTTATTAAAAGAGAAAACCCTGTTTCTTCTTTCTCTCTCCGTGATCCAACTGTAGCTCTGTTTACCAAACCGTCCACACCGTTGGAAAGCTCTCACTAAGCCCTCAAATGGGTATCTGTTAGTTTTTAGTGATTTCATACTTCACCGGGACACATTTTCCCAAGAAGTGCCACTTCACCCTTCCACAAAAATCGAATTTCTTCAATTGCAACACTTGTACCAGGGGCACCATGTTGCCTCCATACTTGTCATGCTCATGTCGACTTTCATCATGAGTCACCATCTAGTACTCATGCTTTTATGGTTCCCATCGGCCCCTTTTCATAAGTGGCAGCACCTTCAAGTCACCCTTGTTTAGAGCATCCGATTTGAGTCATCATTGCTTTCATGAAGTTTATCCCGAGTCCCTTTACATCTCGCCACAGTCCCTCATCATTCATTGCTTGGTCCCTATCTCGTGTCGCACATTATGGTTTTCAGTCCAGATATCCCCTATCCCTCATGATGTTGTGTCAGTTGCTGCCAAGTCATCCGTGCCCTTTATGCTCTAACAAGGGAAGTCCTCCATTCGCTACTCTTTCCCCTCCATTTCATCATCATCATTGGTGTTAGTCTGTCAGTCACTCTACTATTTTTTCTCGTGCCCTACTTGAGGATACCTTATTGCCTCACCTATGGAGGACCCCCTTCTGTCGACATCACCTCATTCATTCCAGAAGACAAGTCTAGAGGGTGGTGTACCTTGGTTCCAGCTTCCACTCTAGTTCGGTGCCTTGGATTAGGCAAAGGGACTCATTATTGCCCTTTGACTTGATTGTTTCTCAGCTCCAGCTCCTTTCAGCATGATCGAGATCCATATACTCAATGGTTCAGTGATGCAGCAGCTGAATTTGATGATTCTCAAGTGTGTGTGAGATGTCTCAGCCCTCATGAGGGGGTGGCCCTACAGGTAGCCCCCCACACACTCAGATGACCTCTTCATCATAGCCTTCGATGCAGCTCCATAAATTTGATGGTGTCGGCCTCAGCTGCTTGCAGCACCTTTTTGTTCGCATATATCAGTCATATTTTTATAGCCCTTTCCTGTTTTCAGGGGCATATGGGTTATATTTATATCTCATGTACTCAGATATTATTGTACAAATTCCTGGCCGTTATCCCAAGCACAATATGTATGTGTGATTCATTATCGTGTTATTTATCTGGCTCATGTTTAGGCCAGCATATGCTTTATTAGTGCATTCCGTGGTTTTCTGGGCGCCTTATTATTTGTAATATTTCCTCGGCGGGCATAGGTATGCCTCCCCCGCCGCCTATAGTAGGTACTCACTCATCAAAAATACTTGTCGCACCTGCAAGTCGCCTCCTCAGGGTCTAGTTCTTTCAACATTTTGGTTTACCTTATACTTCTCTCTCTTTGACTTCCCCTTCGATGTCTAGTGATTGTATTCTTACAACGTACTTCGGTCATACGATTAGCTCCTAACACTCGCACGCTGGGGGGAAATCTGTTACACCATTTTTTGGTCATCTAACCTATTATCATTAGATGGACCCAAGTACATCATGTAAGACTAATTTTACTCCAAGTAAAATTGCTTTCACTATGAAAATAACTTAGTAAATCACCTTTATTAAGTTGTTTATGGTCTAAATAGGAAACCCCATAAGGAAATATTAAATAAATATATATTTGTTTGATTTTCCTAAACAAATAATTAGTTAAATAGTAGTTTAATTAATATTTTTGGTTATATTCCGGATGCGGATGCCTGAATTGTTTGATGGGACATGGGTCCCTGCGCAGCTCCCAAAGGAGCTCACATGGGAAGCCCATATGGCTCCCTGTACCAGCATTTATGAACACATTAACTCGCCAGCTCGCGCAGGCGTTAATTCTCTTGATCGGCTCACTATGCCATTTCATATGGCGGTTCTCTTGGTCATGGCGCTCATTCTAGATGGTGCGAATGGTAGTGCTTACTGTGGCGGATCTCCGTCTCCCCTCCGTGGTGAATGCCCTCCTGGCTTTGCAGATTCCAGTGCGAGAACGCATACTGGACGTCGATGCACCCTACTGGCATGTTTTGAGACTCTCTCGGGGTATCACTACTCTCACAACCCCCTCTGCAGTGTCAATCCTCTTCGTAAAGTTTCGGCAGATCATCCTGGTGGTCTTGACTCTTCTTTTCGTGCTCAGTCGGCTATCTTCCGCGGTGTCAACTCCTCTCTCAGGGCTTCTGAGTTCTCACCCCGCCCTTTTTGCACTAATCTCCATCGTCCCGCCCCTATCTCCATGCCTCATCTCCGCCAGAGAATGTGGTGCCGGCGAGGAATTAGTCGGGGTCTTGCCACTTATCATCGCCCTTCTCTCAGCTCCGCCTCGGGATCTTCCTCTGCTGATGAGGAGCATGTTTAGCCACCAGCTACGTGAAGATGCAGAGGAAGAGGACGAGGGCGCCTCCCGGCTTCTGTTCCTTCTAGCAGTGATCTCCCTCATGACTCACAGGAGCTTGCTAGGCCCTCCATTAGCCAATCCTCCCAGCATGCCGAACTTCATTTCGACTGCTCCTCGAATAGACCCATTATTACTGCATTTATCACTGTCACTCTCCGTGAAGATATTCCCAACCTCGCTCCTACTCGCACAGCCACTCCCCTGCCCCCTCAGGTCTCAAACTTCCCTAGCGGAGAGGTTCTCCCTGCAGCTTCCAATCTCCCTCCCCTAAACGCGCTAAGCAAGGAGGTTGATCACACCGACATGGAAGACGCTCTTCAAGCAGGAATGGACAACAGCAACAATGATTATGGATGCAGGATTGTGGAGGAACCTCTGTCTCCAGCACATGAAAAGTGACATGCTCAGCTCTCAAACTTTCCAGGTTTTTCTGTTCAATTACTGTTGGAATTTTTTGCTTCCTGGCCTCAAGGCTCAGCTGGAATGGTTGATTGTTAATTTTAGTACATATTTCTATGTTACCTTGTTATGTATGAACTTAAGGCCGGTTTCCCATTCAAGGTCGGCCAAGACTTTTTTGTTAAAAGGACTGGTTTCCCATCTAGGGCAGTCCAGACTCTCTTTGAATAGCTTGTTCATCAAGCCCAGTGGTCAGGCTCTCACAGCTGACACTGTGGCAGTTTTGTACCAGTAAATTTTATATATAATAGATTTAGTTTTACATAGAAAAAAAAAAAAAATTGGTTATATTTAACCCAAAACAAAGAAATTAATTAGATAAATCACTATTTATCTTATTATTTTCTAAAGAATAATTATTTAAATCTTATTTAAATAATATTCTTCGTTAAATATGACTAATTCACCCTTAAATAATTAAATAAATCATTATTTATTTGATTATTACTCAACCATATCCTTAAAATGATAAATAAATCATTTATTTATTTATTATATATTTAATCACATCCTTAAAATGATAAATAAATCATTTATTTATTTATTATTTACAAATAAAGAGATTTGACTCAAGTCAAATTCCTTTTCCCTCCAACAAATATAATAAAATATTCCATAAAAGTTGGATCTAGATTTGGTTAATAATATTTTAATTATGCACCAATCTCTAGACTAACTCAATATTTTGTTATAAATAGAAGCGTTTTCCCATTCATTTGTCACCTTTTGTTGCCTAAAGATCACTCTGGATCTCAACACTTGGTCTAGCTATTGATCCATAATCATAGCCATACTTTTCCGTTTTTGTCTGGGTTTTCTACACCATCAAGAGAGAGAAGTTCTAAATTTGAAGTGTTGAGGACTCACAAGAACCCATCCCATTGAGGAGAACAGGGAACACCCTCTTGTGTTTTCCTCCCAAGTGCCATTAATAAAATTATTCATTGGATATATTCTTGTCTTGTCTATTGGATCTGTGGAGTAAATCTTATTTTTCTACTGTTTAATGTCTTATAATGCATAATTCTATATTTTTTCAACATTTGTCTTGATCATCTAATTGCAGATCTGAAGATATTAGCAGTCATTTCTATTGTTAGGGCTATAAGTTATGCGTAGCTAAAGTGGTATTTTTTCGTACACTTCGAATAAAGATTCATACTAAGAATGGACATATCTCCAAGTAAAAGGGTCATTGCAGAAGTGCATATGACAAAGAATAGGATGTTTCCTCTCAAGCTAAAAATAGACTTGAAGGAAGGAGGTGTGGTTGCTATTATCACCATAAAAAATTTTCTAAACTTGGACAGTTTACATCGTTCCTAGTCACGGTCTTAGATAGGTGTTGGGTCATTTCATGCTTTAAAGGGTAGGTGATAGGGTAGGACTCTCAAAACTCTCATTTTCATATCCAAATAATGTTTAACAACCTTATTCCATGTCTTAAAGGTCTCACATCCTCTTTAGAAGTCATATCTTAAACCATTTGAATTTTTTTTTGGAATTAGCCACGAAACCACGTTTTCATAGCGTAGACAGTGTAAAAAGCCTGTTTTGCGCTATGAAAACGCTATTATTTTCGTAGTGAAAACCCCTAAAAATGAACTAAGCACGCTACGAAAGCGCAGATTCGTAGGCAGTCTTGTCAAATCATCAATTCATTCAAATTCCGTTAATTTTTCATTATTAGGTCTCAGCTAGGAGTAATTTCTAAGGCATGCAACCATTCAAATCCATCATTTCGAATGTAGGGGTCATCATGATAAGTAATTTCAAATTCGTAAGGACTGGCTAGTTTCTTATTGCAGTTTGCATGAAAACACTCAAACAGATCATTTTCGAATGCTAAGATTATGGTAATATCTTACCAAAGCTTCTCTCATGTATTTTTCAAGCGAGGTTGATCACCATTAACAAGCGAGGCTGACTACCACAAGCAATCGAGGCTGATAAATAGAAATTCAAGCGAGGCTGATTTGTTACAGGAATTCAAAGGCAAAGATGACAGAAGAAAATAAAAACCACAGGTCTGGTCATTTTTTAAGAACAGAGATTGAAAGCATAGAGGTCCTAGCCAAAGATAAATCAGTGATGGAGGCTTTCAAGAAAACAGGGTGTTGGAGATTTTGTAAAAAATTGCAGGGAGGACACAGTAAAGTGTCAAAGGAGTTTTCTCTACATTTCACTGGCTCAAACACAAAATTTGGAATCTTAAACTTGTCAGTAACCCCTGAGATCATAGCTTTGGTGACATAGATTCCTAGGGGGCAAGATAGATGGTTCAAAAACTCCAAACTTGATATGGAACAATGTAAAGTGTTTCTGAAGCCAAAGTTTGCAGAAATAGACTTAACCAAGGCAACTCCAAGGAGCTACATCAAAGACATCTATGCCAACTTTCTCTTCAACATTCAAAGGTATTTTACCTGTAAGGGAAGATATCATAAAGTATATTCATATCATTTTAAACTCCTGTTGCATTTTACTGGCATGATTTCTTTAGATTTTCCTTTCTTCCTGTATCGAAGTATAGCTAAGATGGTAGATAAAGTGCAAATGAAAACTCAAGGATGTGAAACTTCCCTTTTTCATCATGGTCTAATTAAACTGATAGTTTTACATGAAATTCAAAGGATCAACAGAGAATGGTATTCATTTTTGTTTTTATGTGGTTTTAGAGTGGAAAACAAAGATACGGGCATTAACCCTAAGGCTAAAGAAACCCCACCAACAGAAACTAGTAAGCCTATAATGACCAGGTCAAAAAGATTTGTTAAGCTGAAACCTAGAAAGAAAGTGAAAGAGAAAGTGAGTAAAGCATCAGTGGTTATTCTTGAGACCCCTCAACCTACAAAAGAAAAGATAATTGTAATTAAAGAAATCACACAAGAACAGTCAGCTAACAAACCAGTTCAAAGGAGATTGACTAGAAGTCAAATTGCAAAGGAGAAGGGTAAATCAGTGATCTCAGGAGAAAATCCAAGCTTAAAAGGTAACTTAAATGATATTTTAGAAGCCATTGATATTGAAGAATCCCATTTGGTACAATCAGATTTTATAAAATTTGATGAAGGGAAACCTAAGAAGATGAAATCTTCTAAGAAACTAGAATTTGAGGATGAGGTTGCAGCATTTGTGTTCAAGCCTAGAAATCCTTTAACCAGGCAATCTAAAAAGATACAAAAGTTCAATATTGAGTTAGGGAAAACAGAGGAAGTTTCCACTGTTCAGAAAGAGTTTATAGACCTTTCATCACCAATACCTGAAGGTGACAAAAATAGGGCATTTTCCACTCAGACAGAAAAAATCAGTTATGAAGAAATGGAAGAAAGGTTGAAATCAGCTAATTATGAAATTGTGAGACTAAGGAAGAGAGCAAGAAGGCATGCTGCTGAAAAGACAAATTTCAAGAGGATAAAGGCTCTATGGGAACTTGAAAAGGTTTCTAAACCAGAAACAATAAGTAGTGAAGCTCAGTACTTTACTTGGACTGTTTCTGCAATTAAAGAGGTTAGATTTGTGATAATGATGAATGTTCAGTTAAGGGCTACCAACAGGAAACTGAGGCAGATTGAAGACCTAGAAATACAATTGACAAAATATGAAGAGAAGCTACAACAACAATGAAACAGGGCAATAAATGATAAATCCTTGAAACAGTTTTGTCATGAAGAAAAAGATCATTTTTGAAGGAAAACATATTTTAAATATATTTGATGTTGATATCAATCTTTAAAATTTTTAAATATCCTCAAAACTATAATTTTTTGGAAAAACTATGTTAAAGGGAGCATACACAGCAGTTTCGTAGCGCGCTACGAAACTGCTGAAGGTGATTTTTTGGCATTTTATGCATGTATTTGGGAGGTAAGGACTACTGGTATTCAAATTTTGGTGTTGCTGGTGGAAATATCAATATCACAAATGAAGACTCAGATTGAAAAGCACAAGAAATAATGGTCAAAGGAAGTGTTTTACAGTGATATAAAAACTGTGCTACGAAAACAGGCTATTTTCGTAGCGCAGTCATGTTTCATCTCCTTTCCATTTTTTTGAGGATTTATTTTTGCACAGGTGGAAGGTTGAAGTGTTAATGGAATGTTATCACATTTCACATATACAAAACAATCATCAATGCCAACAAAGCTGTTCGAAGATAAGCATGGAGGTTAAGGGCTAAAAATCGGAAACTCTGTCTCCTGGTTTTTAGGACAGTTACGTCATGAATCAACATGGTTTACAACAAGGCTGGAAGCATCATAAAGGCCGAAGACATGGATTAGCAGTTTTCAAAGAAATTATTTAAGTTTTAGATAAGGTTGTTTGAAACATGTTTAGGAGTTTCACTCCTATTTGTATTAGAACTCCTAAAAGACAGTTAGCTGTCAGTTTGTAATTAAGAGTTTGTTTTATGAGTAGATAGGTGTCAATTTTAGAAATTTGAATTCTCCTAATGATGGATCATGGAATCCAAGAATGTAAAGACTCTATATGAAGCATGAGGTTGAATTCCTCAAGGTTGGAATTTTCATTATCAAAGTAGTTGTGTTATTGTATGTTACTATGATCTTTCAACTTAATACAGAGATTTGTTTGACTACTCAAGATTCACAAGGAGTTTAAGTGTATCATCTTTCTATGGCTTTTTTCAATTACCTACTTGCAGTAGTATTTGTATGTGTTACTTAGAATTCATTTGACAATGGTATAACTTCCTTCACATGCAAATAGACTGTGTTTTATCATTGTGTTACTGTTTTACTCATAAACCTAGACTCCAAGTGCCTTGAATTCCATGTTTCACAGATTATGATGTTTTGTTGAAGACTATCTTTACTCCATGGCCCAATGAGTGTTTTCTAATCTGTGATTCAACCAGTTATACATTTTTATCATTTTTATTACTAGAGTTAGCCATCTAATCATTAATAAAAAATCTTAAACCTATTGAGAGAGCACTCTCAGGTTGAGGAGGCTAAGCCTCAGCCAAAATATTGGTTTGAAAGAGTTACTCAGAGTCTACTTGATGAGCAGCCTATTAGGGTCATATTTTGTGATAACAGTTGCAATAGTCACAAAAGAGGTCTTTCAAGAAGAAGCAACAAATGAAAACTGGTTATGGCATTTGAGATTTGGACATCTCAATTTTGGAGGTTTGAACCTCCTTCATATAAATGGGATGGTAAAGGGATTACCACTCATTGAGAAACCAGAAAGCCTATGTGAAGGTTGCATCTTGGGAAAACAACACAGAGAAGCATTCCCAGCCGGGAAGAGTATAAGGGCAAAAGCACCCTTAGAGATTGTCCACTCGGATTTGTGTGGACCAATGCAAACACCATCATTAGATGGTTGTCACTATGTTTTGAAATTTATAGATGATTACACCAGAAAGATATGGGTGTATTTTTTGAAACATAAGAGTGAAGTGTTTGAATAGTTATACCACTTCAAAGTTGTTGTAGAGAAGCAAAGTGGGAAATACATAAAAGTGTTGAGAACTGATAGAGAAGGAGAATATATCTCCAAAAACTTCCTACATTTCTATAGGGAGCATGGCATACACAAGAAGTTTACACAAGGTATGCAACACAACAAAATAGTGTTTCAGAAAGAAATAATAAGACCATCATAGACATGGTCAGACGTATGCTGAAGGAAAATCATTTGCCAGATGAGTATTGGGAAGAAGCTGTAAATTGTGCAGCTTATATTTTTAATAAATGTCCAACCAAAGATGTTATGAACAGAGTTCCAGAAGAAGCATGGAGTGGAACAAAACAGTTTGTCACTCACATGAAATTATTTAGATGTGTGGCTTATGCACATGTCCCAGGTCAACTAAGAAATAAGTTGGACAACAAGGGGGAGAAGTGTATCTTTGTTGGATACAATGATGAATCAAAGGCCTAGAAACTCTATAATCCATCCACCAAGAAAGTTATAATCAGTAGAGATGTTCAATTTATTAAAGAAGAAGCTTGGGATGGAAGTTTAGAGAAGATGGTGAATGTGAAAACATGTATGTCTCACAAAGAGCAAGAGAAATTGATTGTAGAAAATAATTCCTCCATGGTGGCTCCTCCTTCACCTACACAAGCTCAGCAGAGCACACCACAAGAAGGAAACATAACAGACTTGAGAAATCAAGGAAGTTCTTCTCCAAGCACACCATAGGGATTATAAACTCCCTCAAGTTCAAGTGGAACTCAAAGCACACCAAGAAGACCAAGATTCATAAACTTGAGTGAAATTTATGAGCAAGAAGCTGATAATAATAATGGTCTGAATTCGTTATTTGATTTGCTTTGTCATGTTGATGACCCAATCCATTTTGAAGATGCAGTTAAAGAAGAAAAATGGATTGAAGTAATGACTAAAGAGATTGGAGCTATAGAAAATAATGATACATGGGAGTTAGTGGAACTCCCACAAGGTAACGAAGTCATTGGAGTAAAATGAGTATATAAGACCAAAAGCAACATTGAAGGCAAGATAGAAAGACATAAAGAAATACTTGTTGTGAAAGGCTACAAGTAGTAGTAAGGAAGAGATTATGTAGAAACCTTTGCACCAGTTGCAAGGATGGAGACAGTGTAAACAGTGTTGTCCATTGCAACACAACAAAAGTGGAAATTATATCAAATGGATGTGAAATCAGCATTCTTGAATGGAGTTTTGAAAGAGGAGGCATATTTTAAACAACCTCCAGGCTATGAAATTGAAGGCCAAGAGCACAAAGTGTGCAAGTTGAAGAAGGCCCTTTATGTGCTGAAGCAAGCACCAAGAGCATGGTACAACATGATTTTTGCTTACCTGATGGATAATGGGTTCGAAAAATGTGATGGTGAACCCACACTCTACATTAAAGAAAATGATGGTAAAATCCTTATCTTTGTTTTATATGTAGATGATTTAAGTTTTACATGCAATGAAGTTTCTCTCATTGCTGATTTTAAAGCAGTCATGAAGAGTAAATTTGAAATGACTAACTTGGGTTTATTGAGATGTTTTTTGGGCATTGAAGTAAAGAAAAATGAAAAGGGAATTTCTATTTCCTAAGAAAAATATGTTGCAGAAGTTTTAAAGAGGTTTAACATGTAGAACAATAAAGTAGCTGTAACCCCAACTGTCACGGGGTTGAAACTAAATAAAGAAGATTGCAGCAATAATGTCGATCCGACCTTGTACAAGAGCATAGTTGGAAATCTAATGTATTTGACTGCAACCAGGCCTGATATTATGTATGTTGTAATTTTAATCTCTAGATTCATGGAGACACCAAAGGAGACACATTGGAAAGCAACCAAAATAATTTTGAGGTATGTGAATGGAACAAAGGAGTATGGTGTTCTATACTCCTCAACAAATAATTTTAAGTTGATTGGTTATATTGACAGTGATTGGGCTGGAAGTGTAGATGATAGAAAGAGCACATTTGGGTATGTGTTTCATTTGGGATCATGGGTCATTTCATGGGCTTCCAAGAAGCAACCAATACTTTCATTATCAACAATAGAAGAAGAATATGTGGCAGCAACATCAGCAACATGCCAAGCAGTATGGATGAGAAGGATGCTAAGAGATTTGTGTCATGAGCAAGACAAAGGAACCAAAATTTATTTTGATAATAGCTCAGCAATTGCATTATCAAAGAATTATGTTTTCCATAAGAGAACAAAGCACATAGATGAAAAATATCATTTTATAAGAGAATTGGTTAGCAATGTTGAGATTGTTTTGTAGCATTGCAGGACAGAGGAATAATTTGTTGATATCCTCACAAAGCCATTGGGACAAAAGAGTATTGTTTACCTCAGACAGTGTCTGGGAATGACTGATGGCGGAAATTGTGATTAAGGGGGAGTTTTGGAATTATAATCCCAACCACTCCCATGAATGAGAAACGACAACAACCCACACTTCAATCAATTTTGTGTAGAGAAGGATAAGCAAGGATCCAAGAGCCCGAAGGCATTTTCACGTAACGACAACAAACAGAGTACCTGAGCCATCCTCTGCGTTTATTTCTTCAACCACTACTTTAACTTAAATTTTTCCCGCGGCACGTAATTGCAAGTTTTTTGTTTTAACCTTAAGCCATTTACTGTAACTTATTCTACTGTCGATGTGATATCTGGCGGGACCCACCTTAACCTTACCACATGAGCCAAAACATTGTTTTGCGCCTTATTCCTTTGTATTTCCCTTACCACACTTACCAATAGTTAGCCGCACCGTAGAGCACACTTCACATTGTTTACCACTTACCTTATTCCATCTGCAAGTTATGTTATTTGCCATGTGATGCGATTGTGCTATCACACATCACATTCACAACCATTTTAGTTTACCACTTAGTGCCAGCAAGTTAAGATGTTTGATCTGTGACATGATCGTGCCTTCAGACATCGCGCCCGCAATGATTTGTGTTTACCCGTGTTCACGTCAATTAACAGTTAAGTTCGACGATTTGCGATCTACAATGAATCATAGGACGCGATGAGGTTTCAGAGCCAGAATCGATATTATTTGAAGTCTCCCCTTTTATGTAATGAACGTATTTTTACGTGTTTTCGTGCATAAACCAGAATACGGCCTGAGTTCCGATTTAATGAGGATATGGGTCTTTTGATAGCCCAAGGAAGAGAAGTTGTTGAATGTCTATTCAACAATGAATCTGCATTGAATTGCATTGATTATATTTAGGTTTTAGAGGCTTCGACCACTTTGTATAAGAAATGTAATTTCATTTATTTTCAGGGTGATGGAATAGAAACAGAAGTTCATTCCTCTCTTGTGTATTACGATGTCTGTGTATGACTGTTTATATTTCCTCATTTTTTGCATTGTCTGTTTTGTGGGGGAAACACATTTTCCTCTGTTTATGTTGTATTCAGAAATTTCAACAATACTTTCATTTCTGGTGGGAAAGTGGCCAAGGAACAAACAGTAAGGGAAGAGCTCATAGCCTTATTGGGGGTTCTCATTATGGAAAAATGGTTAAGGATAGATAATATTTAGATTTATTGTGATTCAAATAGAATCATAGACTAGGTACAAAATTCCACAGGATTTTGTCCACCTATCCTAAAAACCTGGATGTGCAAAATTAGGATTTGGGTAAGTACTTTTCAGACTATAAAATTTACACACATATATAGAGAGCAGAACTAGTCCACCCATGTATTTTCTAAGAGAGGGCTGCGCAAACCATCAAGTAAATTTTGTATTTATGCTTATGAACAGGGCGATCTAATCAACGATGGCAGTATAAACTATTCATAAAGATAATCAAAATTTAGATAATACTAGTAAAGGTTGTTTTTTTTTACTGTTTCTCAAAAAATGGGTTTGAGGTAGAAGTCTGGACAAAAAAAAAATGAAAGTGATATAAGTGAAAAAAATGAAAGTGATATAAGTGATATTTTGATGTAATATGTAATTTTTTTTTTTATAATACTAAAAAATAACCTTTTTTTGCTTCTGAAAAAAATTACACAATACCGAACTTTTACCAAAATAAAAGCTTCATGATATTCAAGGGCTAGGACTACCAATTTTCAGATGATGCCCTTAATATTGACTCCAAATTTTCAGACTCTGGCTTGAAACTTACAAGTATATTCAACTTGACTCTAAAGGTGTACAAGTGTAGCACATATTTTCTAGATGAAATCTACTACATACAACGAGGGGAGGTTAGGAAATGTAATGATATTTTCTATTACACTTTGGACGACTTTGAGCCTCCGTTTGGGCAATGTGATATGGAGGACCAAGTCACAATTTATAATGGAATAATAGAATTGGTTTCCAATGATACACAGAGAAATGAACATTGTAGAACATGTCAAAAAAGTGGATGGATATGCGGTTGCGATGTTGCGGTTTCAGATGAGGTTGCCCCATTCATATGCTATTGCATGGATGGACCCATGAGTACCGACATATGCTCTGGAAAAGGAACTCTTTCATTGATATTTAGGTATTAGTGTCTTTGAATATTTTGGCTAATTAGTCATGGAACTAAATATAATATCAATAAACTAATTGTCGTTCATATTTTTGAAGAAGGAAATAAGGGTACGAATGGTGTTGCAATAGGTAAAGATACTCTCCCAAGTATTTCCACTGATTCGTTGATTGATATGGTTAAGTTTCTAGATTGCTAAAATCATTTTAAAAACTCCATATGTTTCAGTTGGAGTGAATATATTCATAACAATAGATTATTAGTGGGTATAACGTTATATGCTAAGAGGAGAAATTGTTAAAAAATTTGAGACAGGGGTAGTTTTCCTCAACACAGAGAGTTGCATAAAGATTTTAATTGGGACAATACAGTCGTGGAGATTTGATCACACAAGACTTATTTTTAATACAGAGTAGCAAATATTAAAACATATTGACTTGGGCAACTATAATGAAGCAAAGAAAATCAAACAAATTTACTCACAGTAAAACAAAGTAGAACAATATAAAAATGATTTTCTATTTCGGGGAGTTAATGTTTGACCATGCGTTTTTACCAATGATGAATTAAATGTCAATTTTTATTTTACTTTATCTAATGTGTTGTGGAATGGGTAATTGTCCTCTTATTGAGAACTCCATTTAAATTATGTCCTTGCCTGCAAACTAAATCCTCAACCTGCAAAATATTTACTTGAGGTATGGTTGATGTCATAAAATTTAATGCGATGGTTGAGATTATTTTTCCAATAATCCCCCTTAATCGCAACTGCCACCATTGACCATTCCCAAAGAATATCTGAGATAAACAAAATTTCCAAGTGCCAATGGCTTTGTGAAGATTTCTGCAAATTGTTCTTCTGACCTGCAGTGATGCAACACAATCTCACAATTGTTAATTAATTCTCTTATAAAATGATATTTAACATCAATGTTCTTTGTGCTCTTGTGAAAATCCAAATTCTTTGATAGCACAATTGTGGAACTGTTGTTGCAAAAAATAGTTGTTTTTCCATCTTGTTCATGGCATAAATCCCACAACATTCTTCTCATCTAAACTTCTTGAAACGTTGTTGCTGTTGCGGCGACATATTCAGCTTTTGTTGTTGACAATGACACTATAGGTTTCTTCTTGGAGGCCCATGAAATGGCGCCCTAACCTAAACAAAAAAGATATCCTGACGTGCTCTTTCTGTCATCAACACTTCTTGCCCAGTCACTGTCAGTGTAAACAACTAGCCTAAAATCATCTGTTGCAGTGTACAAGATACCATACTCCTTTGTCCCATTGAAATACTTTAAAATCATTTTTTCAACTTGCCAATGTGTCTCTCTTTGGGTGTCTATATGGACCTTGACACGAAACTCACTACATGCATTATGTCAGGCCTGGTTGTGGTCAAATACATTAAGCTGCCCATCATACTTTTGTATAATGTCGGATTGACATCGTTGCTACGATATTCCTTGCTCAACTTCAACCCCATGAATTTTGGAGTTGGTGTTGGTTTGTTTTTCTTCACCTTAAACCTATCTAAAATGTATGCACCATACTTTTCTTGAGAGATAAAAATACCATTTTCTTCTTGCTTCAGTTCTCTGCCCAAAAGATATCTTAATATCCCCAATTCAGTCATTTCAAACTCACTTTTCATGACTTCTTTGAAATCAACAATGAGAAAATCATCAATCCCTGTAAAATTCAAATCATATACATGCAAAAAAAAAATAAGAAGCTTACCGTCACTTTCTTTGATGTAGGGAGTAGGCTCACCATCACATTTTTCGAACCCATTGTCCATCAAGTAAACATCTATTCTGTTATACCATGTACACAGTGATTTCTTCAACCCATAGAGAGATTTCCTCAACCTATAAACATTGTCTTCTTGGCCTTCTACCTCATAACCAGGTGGTTGCGTAACATATACCTCCTCTTTCAAAATTCCATTCAATAACGTTGATTTTATGTCCATTTGATATACTTTCCATTTATGTTGCACGCAAATCGACAACATTGTATGCACTTTCTTCATCCTCGCGACTGGTGCAAGTGTCTCCGCATAATCTCTTCCATGTTTCTTCTTGAATCCTTTGACACCTAGCCTTGCTTTATGCCTTTAAATATTTCCTTCAATGTTTCTCTTGGACTTATAGACCCACTTCACTCTAATGACTTATTTTCCTTGCAGAAGGTTCACTAACTCCCATGTGTCATTATTTTCTATTGCTTCTATTTCTTCATCCATTTTCACAGCCCATTTCTCTTCTTTGACTGCATCCTCAAAATGGATTGGGTTATCTACATGAAAAAGCAATGCAAATAAGGAATTCATACCAACACTACTATCAACTTCATTTTTCTAATAAATTTCACTTAAATTTCTGAATTTTTGTCCTCTTATGCTTGCGGAATATGGGCTTCACATGTCACTTGGTGTTGTGCTTGATGTAGATGGAGTTGCAAATATTTGTGGTGTTCTTCGAAAAGCACTTTATTGACTGCATGATGCTATCCTATTATTTGTTTTCAGTGTCACATGTTGGCTTCTTTGTTGAGCTTGAGTAGGTGTAGAAGGAGTCAACATTGAGGAATTAGTTGTTGCAATCAATTCCTCTTTGTCTTCATGTGGTGTACATGTTTTCACATTGTCTATCTTCTCTAGACTTCCATCCCATGATTCCTCTTCTATGAACTGCACATATCTGTTGATTATGACTTCTTGGTTGATGGATTGTAGACCTTTTATGCCTTGGATTCATCATTGTATCCAACAAATATACATTTCTCCCCCTTGCTGTCCAACTTCTTCCTCAACTCATCTGAGGCATTTGCATATGCCACACATCCAAACACTCTCATGTGAGTGACATTATGCTTTCTTCCACTCCATGCCTCTTCAGGAACTATGTTATTAATGCTCTTGGTTGGACACCTATTAATGATATATTATGCACAAGAAACAACTTCAGCCCAATAATCATTTTGAAAATGCTTTTCCTTCAACATACTCCTTGCCATTTCCATAATGGTCCTATTCTTCCTTTCCGCAACACAATTTTCTTGTGTATCCCTTGTTGTAAATTGTTTATGAATTCCATGCTCCCTAAAAAAATGTAGGAAGTCATTTGACATGTATTCGCCGTCTATGTCAGTCCTCAACAATTTGATGTAGTGTCTACTGTTCTTCTCAACAAGAGATTTGTATTAGCGGAAGCTCTCACACACTTCACTTTTTTGTTTGAGGAAGTAGACCCATGTCTTCCTTGTGTAGTCATTTATGAATGTCAAAATATATTAGCTTCTCCCAATTGATGGTGTCTGCATTGGTCCACATAAATCTGAATCAAAAATATCCAAAGGTGCCTTTTCTCTTATTGACTTTCATGCTATAAATGATTCTCTATGATGTTTTCCCAAGATGCACCCTTCACACAGGCTGTCCAATTTTTTTATGAATGGTAATCCCTTCACCATGTATTTCCCGTGCAACTAATTTAAACCTCTAAAGTTGAGATGGCCAAATCTCAAATGCCATAACCAATTTTCATCCTTAATTTCTGCTTGAAAGTTTTCTTGTGTGACATCTCAAAATTTTCTTTCATCCTCTTGTGAATTCATCGACAGTTGTGCTTGAGCACATTCTTCCTTCAAATCCGATTTTAACTTGAGAGGAAACATTCTATTGTTTATCATCTGAAATTTTTCAATCAATTGTCTGCTGAGAGACTTATCCAAAATTGTGCACACATCATTTTTGAAAAAGACATTATAGCCCTTTTGGATGAGCTATCCAATTTTTATGGGGTTATGTTTCAAACCAGGGACAAAGTAAACATCTAAAATATACTTCTTCTCTCCCTTATTTGTTAGGATATAGAATCTTCCTTTTCCCATGACAAAGACTTTTCTATGAGTCCCTAATGTCACTTTTGATTTCACATTTTCATCTAGATTGGAAAACATTTCGATGTTCCCAATCCTATGGTTGCTACACTCTGAATTCAGAAACCATGCATCTCCTTATTTTATTTTGTTACATTACAAGCTAAAAACATGCTATCATGGTTCCGATTTTCCTTTATGAAATTTGCACTTGGTTTGTTACTTATGTCATATTGCTTCTTTCTACATTCATTTTCATAATGACCATACTTTTTACAATACTGACATTGAACTTGAGATTTATCATACATTTGTCCATGTGCTCATTAGGGGAATTTTGAGGTCTAAAATGGGCCTCCGAAGGAAATTATAAAATAATAGTGGAAAAAATCAAATAAGATTTGATGACATCATCAAATTTTAGAGGGAAAAATGAAAAACTACTTTTTCAACTCATATTTTCAACTTATCTCCCAAAGTTTTTACTCAAATTTTGAGCGGGAGTACTCTTTGGATGCAAAATTTAATTCCTCATCCAAAGAGTACCCATGTTGCATACTTTCGATGGTTCCTACTACACAAAAAATTTGAAATACATGAAAAACGTGATTGTAATCACATTTTTTTTTTATGTATTTCTCATTTTTTGTGTAGCAGAGTCCATCAAAAGTATGTAACATGGGTACTCTTTGGATGAGGAATTAAATTTTTCATCCAACGAGTACTCCCACTCGAAATTTGAGTAAAAACTTTGGGAGATAAGTTGAAAATACGAGTTGAAAAAGTAGTTTTATTATTTTATTATTTTTTAATATTTTTACCTTTTAACTTAAAAAATGGTGAATCATCCCCAATGGTTGACATCATCAACTTGAATCTTATTGGTTCTTATAAAGTTTATTTTTGTTGTACATTTTTCTTAGGAGGCCCATTTTAGACCTCAAATTTCCCCTAATGTTGATTTTGGCTTGAGCCTTGACTTGGATTTTGATTGCCGCCACTTCCACTTGAACTTGAAGGGCTTCTTCTTCCACCTCTATGTGGGCTTCTGCCTTTTCCTCTATTATTTAATCTTCCTCGACATCTACCTTGACTAAATGAAACTTGTGTCTTGAAATCATGCTCCAATCAGGAGTTTTTTTCTCTGTTCAGTCTATGTTCATAAGAAATCAGTGATGCATGAAGCTCATCCAATGAAAATTGTGAGAGATCCTTTGTCTCTTCTATGGCCACAACAATGGCATCAAATATTTTTGGCGGACCTCTCAATATTTTCTCAACTATTCTCCTTTCCTCAAGAGTCTCACCATGAGACCTGACTTGGGTAACCAATCCAATTACATGTGTAAAAAATGAGTATACAATCTCAAACTATTTCATGAAAAGTGTCTCAAAATCTCTTCTCAACATTTGTAGTTTTGATGTCTTCACCTTTTCCATGCATTGTAGGCCGTTGTTATCACTGGAAAATTGGACAAGCATAGTACATCATGAAATGTCAAGAAGAAGGATTTATAGGGTTGAAAAACATTAGGGAATATAGAAAATTCAACTTTATCTAAAGTCAAGAGGCAAAATTATCAAATTTTGTACAGAGGACACAGTCAAAGTGCATTCCACATGCATTTTTCTCCGATAGTAGATTTGGTCTTCGCGAATTTCCCTTAATAAGCCGCGCGGTCCTGAGTATGGTGGAAGGTCACCATCCGGGACCACTTGGCACACTTTAGGAAAAGATTCTCCACTTGAGGTTTCCAAAAGACAGCCACCTAGATCCACCTTGAGACCTCAAGTGAGCACACAATGGAATCAACCACCACCATTGGGTCACTATCCACAAATTTCCCAAGAGAGGGAAGAATATTTGAATTCTTCCTATAAAATTCCACCATGAGAAGAAAAATTCAGAACACATTGTTGTACTGGCCAAATTTCCCATGAGCAAACCATCAGTGTGTTGTCCAAGCAACAAGAGAGTGAAGGGATCCAGTTGTTGTCCATCCAACATCTCAATCCCAAAGTGTTGAAGGTTGCAACAAGAAACAGTGAAGGAGGCATCCTGAAACATCATTCCTGATCCTAGTTGGAAAATAATCTCTTGAACTAGGTGGGGCCCACATAGGTGATTTTTGGCGTAAAGTCTATTTTTAGACATGTCGATCATATTCTATGAGTTGCAGGATGTTATTTGTGGATGGTTGATCAAGTTGGAAAAATAGATGGACTTCTATTTTTAGACATATTAGGCGGAGTCTATTTTTAGATTGCCAGTCTAAAAATAGATATGTCGAATATTATTAGCTCTTAATAATATTTGGACTCTAAACATTATCTTATTCTCTTGGATCACTTCAGTTAAGTGCACAGATGTGGCACAGGAGCTGAAAAAATGAATTACGCTATTCTCGAGGGTTTACTGGAGCTAATGCATGGAGGACTTCAGTTAGAACTCATGTGATAGAGTTTGATGGATTTGTAGAAGTAGTTGGTGGAGTTGTGTTCAGTTTAACTTAGACATAGTTGAGCTAGTTGTATCTAGTCTAACTGATTGATACAATAGTGAGAGTGGTGTGAATTAATTATTTAATTAATTCAATAAATAATAACTCATTAATCAACTGAACAATACATCAGTTAACTACAATGCATGGCAGTTTTAGTGGAGACCCAGTGGAGAGATAGATGAAAGGGAAAGATGGACTATCTGTTGTGACTATAGTGATGCATGAATTATACATTGGAGTTGCCAATGATAATCATGTAGTCAATGAGAGTGGGAATACATTGAATTGGTCTTTGTAATCAGCTTGGATTGCGTAGTGGAGGCAGT